>VYXB01000632.1:6835-27281 GCA_013397135.1 Pachyramphus minor
TGCTCCAGACCCTTCACCAGCCTCATTGCCCTTCTTTGGACATGCTTCAGCACCTCAATCCTTCCAGATGAGAGGCCCAGAACTGGACACAGCACTCAAGGTACGGCCTAACCAGTGCCAAGTACAAGGGAAGAATCCTGCTGACCACACTACTCCTGATACAGGCCAGGATGCCATTGGCCTTCTTGACCACCTGGGCACACTGCTGGATCACATTCAACCTGCTGTCAATCAGTACCGCTAAGTCTCTTCTTTCCCTCTCTGAACCTAGTTTAAAGCCCTCTTAATCAGCCCTGCGCGCTGTCCCTTGCTAGACAGATGAAGTCCATCTGACTCCAGCAGGCCTCGTGTCATAAAAATTGCCCCATGATCAAAAAAAACCAAAATTCCACTGCTGGCACCAGTTCCTTAAGCCACTTATTGATAACATGGGTTTTGCTGTTCCTTTCATCCTTCATCCCTGCTACTGCAGGAACTGAGCAGAACATCACCTGGTCTCCTGTTCCGTCAACCAATCAATCCAGAGCCTTGAACTCCCTTTTTAATTACCCTGGTACCCCTCTTATCAACCGCATCACTGCCAACCTGAACAACCAACAGTGGGTTGAGTTAGTTCAGGGAGTCTCCTGGTAATATCCCTTAGTCAGGTCCCAGGGGTGCCACAGACTTCCCTGTGGGATGGGTCTGGTTGGCATACAGGGCCCTCGGTTCCCGTCAGAAGGGCGTCACCTACTACAACTACCCTTCTATTTTTCTTGATACCTGAGGTTGTGATCTGCCTGGTAGCCAGAGTGCAATTGGGAGACCCTCCAGACAGATTTTTCTCTCAAGTATCATTTGTCTGGCCCTCTATATCCGGGGCCCCTCTATATCCTGTAAAGGCACCTGAGTAGGCAATGGGGGTCAGGAGGGGATTCTTCATGCATCATACATGTTGTTCTCTGGTAGCACCTGCAAGACAACTCTCTGCTTTCCTCCATCTAAGCTCCACACAGACATGGTCTTCTCTTCAAGGGCAGGCAGGGGAGCACAGAAGATTCAATGAATGAACCTCATCAAATCCATTTGGATAGTTGCACAGGAAAAGGGTTTGGGAAGGGAGCTAGAAGAGTAAAATTGTCCAGAGCAAGGCAGAAATCCTTTTAATCCCTTTACAAGTGAGACTTTTCCCCCTTCTGTCTTCCAAATTCAAACAGTGCAAGATACAACCAGACAGACCCAACGGATGTAAATCTGTTTGCCAAGGGAAAGTGGTGATATGGCCGTGAACTGATGGATGGTTTTACACACAAACACTTGGTGGCACATCTGGTATTCGTAACAGGAACCACCTACTTTCAAGCCTGCCAAAAAAACTGATTGCTTCTCTCTGTATCAGCTGTTCTTCTGTATGCAAGAATTCACATGGTTTCCTAGAAGATGAACAAGCCTTCCTCCCTCCCATGTAGCTCCAGGACTGTGTTTCAAAAGAAGCAGATAAAATGCACTAAAACCAAAGAGCATAAGTACATTTGGAGCACAAACATCTTTTTTCATAGCCTTCAATGGTTTATCTGTGCACTGATGTGCACAGCCCACAGCCTACAGCCCCTTGCATTGTTGTTTCCACAGCTGGCACAGACTGATGGGCAGAGAGCTGGGCATGCTCCTCACTCCTGAGTCATTAAGTTAAAAACCTTGAATGTCTAGTGTGGCAAATACAAATCATTCACAACAATATCTTAAACACTTCAGTCCCACTTGTGAAAAGCCAAATGCAATCTACTGTATTCCCACCATAGCTCCTTAGAAAGGTGGAGTAGTATGTGATCCAAAATAATAAGCAGAAATTCATGAACTTCCCCTCAAAAGCTGGATTGCAAGAGTTATTCTTCAAATCCAGGCAAACTGCAGAGTGTTTTCTGAGCTGATGTCTGTCACACTAATATATTACAACTTCTATTTAATGTGAGGTTTGCATGATTTTCCCAGAAAACTATCAATTTATAGCATAACATGCAAAGAATGATTAAAAAGATCATTACAAAGGTCATTTAGCAGAGTTCAAACTGACAGGAATTTTGGATGATGAATTTCAGCTGAGAATATTTTAGTATATTTGACTGTCTCATAGAATTGTTCATCAGCATTTGTCTCTCACTTCTGCATTTTGGTAACTTTACAGGATACACAAAAAGATCTTTAAGACATATATGAATACCAAATAGGGGCCCATATCTTCATAATAATAAAGTACTGCAGGAGTGTTGCAGCATATCTTTGGAGTGGTGATGCCTGTGATTGCTTCCTGAATACATCCTACATTTCAAAGGAGTTCTGCATTTCCAAAATATGCTAGTCAAGCAGACAAGGCCATCAACTGGAAGAGTGTAGTGACAAGGGGTTGTCTGATGGAGCAATAGGAGGATATAAAGGTTGCAGAAATGAAACTAATTTTTAATCGCATCTTTTCCAAACCTCTTTGTAACTGTTCCAGCTCCACTCACTTCCATTGCCCTTCACACCCATACACACGCCCTGACATCTACCTCCATCCGATGATAAATGGTAAAGAAAATACTTTTCTTTACTGAAGTATTTTGTTTCTGGTCTTACATAGATATTTTTAAAGTGCACTCCCACATATTTCAATATTTAATCAGCAATGTTTTATCTGGCCCAGGAAATTTAGACAAATGTCTTGGAGGCATCATGGAGCCACTGCAACTGAAGTTGGAAAAAGAATGTTGTTGTTATTATTGAGCAGGAAACCCTCTCATGTTGTGTTATGTGCCTAAGTTTGAACATTCACAACAGTGACACCCTTTTCCAAGCAATCATACATTTTGTCAATCTTCACCATGGCTGCACAATTATTAGCATTTTGAAGAATTAACTGGGTATGATAGCGTATTTCCAACTTTTTATACATAATCATGAGGCTCCTCCTCAAGACCCTTAACTAGGTTGTATTTTGCTCTACAGCTGACATCCAATCTCTTCGACAGGTTGCCCAAGTACATTTGATGTAACACTGCCCAGAATTCTCATTATGAAGTGCCACAGTGAGATGTTCGAATGAATGGCAGCTCTCATCTGTTTAGCTGCAAATTCCCATTCCAGCTATTACTGGCTGAATTTTTTTTATTTTTTTTTTTAGGAAAAATAAACCCATGATGCTCTTTCTGTTTTGACACAAGCAAGACTATGACAAAACTGTTTTCCAACATTGAAATTTCAGGTACATTCTCCTGTAAGATTATTGTCCTTCCCACCCTTCTGGCTGGACGTGTGACCCATCTGGAGGTGCCAGCACCGACCCTATCATTTCTGGTCTGCCTCCCACCTATGCAGAACTCGAAATCCAGGCTGCCTGAAAAACCACACTCCTACAATCTTAGGAAAAGCTGCAAGGTCGCAACAACTGAAGTTTTTCCAGAAGTCTCTCCTAGCTGGGTGCATGTCTGCTTCCTGTCCTGGTCAGACACAGATGTTGGTGACCACTCTGAGAGCTCTTCCATACGCCCTGAGGAAACCAGGCACTCAGGAACAGTCAAGCCCTCTGTGAAGTCAAGCCCTGAAAATGGGAACAAGGAGTCTCTTTGTCATGTCTTTTCAATCACCTGAAAGCTCCTGAAGGAGGGACCTGTCTGGCTGCTCCTGAGGAGGAACGAGTGCCAGGGCTGGAAGTTGAGTGTCAGATGGAGGGAGTGGCAGGGTGGGGCAGGAGTGACCCATTTGCAGCAGAGGGTGAAAGGGGATCCTGCAACACCTGGGATACAGGAAAGTGGATGGAAATGGGGACTGCAAAGGAGATGAGCAGGCTGAAGAGGAAGTTTGGGTGTCAGAGAGAGGTGGGAGGAGAGGCAGATTGAGGAAGGATCGCCGTGGTGAAAGCGGGAGTGGAATGCAGTGGGGGGGGAAGTGTAGACATTGTCTGAGATCTCACTGAAGTTGGTGGAAAGATTCCCCTTTGCAAAGCTTTCAGAGACCAAAGGAGCAAATGGTCTGAGCAGAGGAATGGAGAATCTCCAAAATAATAACGTACAAGCAGGAAGCCTATCAAAACCCATTTTTTTCTGGCAAAGAATCATCCAAATATATAGAGAAGGAGATAAAAAATAAAAGCTCCTAAAATGCAACTCCTGGATTTTCCTCGTGTTGGTAAAGAGAAATTTCCCCTGCCGAGCACAAGAAAGCAGGGCACTGATTATACTGACCCACAGCTCCTCATCTGCCTTGCCAAAAGATAGGGAGAAGATGTTGTTTGAGAAAGGAGTATTGAAAGTATGACTGTAGATGCACTGAAACAAACTTAATGGAGGGAGGGTGAAGGGAGGGCAAATGCTGACACAGGTGGGAGCTCTGAGCTAGCAGCCAGGCAGGTAGACCTCCTTTCCTGCCCCAGTGCAGAAGGACCCTGCAGGAGATCTCCCAGTGATTCAGGATTCCAGGGTTCCCATGGGCACCCCCACTGCAGAGGAAGCTTCTGCCAAAGCATGAGTTTATTCAACTGTACTTTATTGTTGTAATAAAGTTATTTGATAAATGAACATGAACATCCGTCTCCTCCACAAACTCTTTAAAAAGATGTCAGAGGTTACTTTACCCAAGATGTTGCAGGGCTGATTTTATTTCCCAGTCCTCCCACCTTCATTTGAATGATCTCCATGTCTTGCAGCTCCACCTGATACAATGTTGTATGTCCAGTTTGTCACTGGGATGTTTGTGTCCTTTCTCAACAGCTTATTCACTGAAACATTTATAAAATATCAGACTGTCTCTCATGCTACCCCTCCCTCAGTCACTCACTATTCATCCCTCATTTTGCTGACGGTTTAGAGCCTGTTTACAGTTCACATATACTAAATGATTTCCTAGGGGTTACAGCTTTCTTTATGCAGTGGTTGGAAAATCCATCAAAATTCTGGTTAGGGAAACTGAAACATAATTACTCATTTTCATCAGGCAATCTGCTGCCCTGCACCTGAGTTTATTAACCGGCTGGCACATCTGATATGGGGATAGAAAAAAATTGCTACCAGATGTCAGAGGGGAGAAAGCAGAAATATGCTCATCTGCTCCGCAAGTTTCTAAAACTCTTCCCTATCCATGCTCAGCCTTTCACAACTAGTTTAGCACATGCAGTCCCAAAGCGCAGTATTTTTAGCAATGAACACCTCTCTTCTGGCCTCAAAAGGAGCTGGCAGTGCTGTGCTCTTCACCAGGCAAAGTGCACCTCCCTGGTGCACGTAGAGCAGAGGGGCAGGAGCCTGACTTGTGAGACCATAGAGCACTGTGAAAACCTTATGTGCAGCCCTGCATTTAGCATTCTCCTTCTCTGTTATTTTTTGGGTAAAGGAAACATAAGGCAAAAGATTCAGGGTAAAACCCTGGCCATTCAGGTCATTATTTTACCTCAGGTGCATGATTAATTGGGGTTTGTTTTGTTTTTGTCCTTTTTTTGGAGGGGGCGGGGGGGAGAGCTAATTTTAGCCCCTTATAAATATTCATATTTTCTTCACTAATAGAAATGTTCCTGAGGCTCAAACTTTGCATCTTATTAGCTGAAGCTGTTAGCCTTAGTGTGGTTAATAACCATAACTAGGCTAATGGAGCGTGTAGCTAAAATACTTATTACTCTCTCTTGGAACTGAAAAGGCCATTTTGGAAGTATAAATATTTTTTTGATTTATCAGGAAGGGCTTCTCAAAGCATTTTCCCTTGCATGGATAATGGCAAGACCTGACTGCAGAGAAGGCCTTAGACCGCCCACACAAATGTATCCTGATGTAAGAATCCAGACCAGTCACAGAGAACAAACACAAAACTTCACTGGTAAATATCTTTCAGATGACTTTTATGAACTTATGAGGAATAAATCAGAACATTTAAAGTAATCAGCCAGAATTCAAGGACTTCTTAGCAAAACAGAGGTACACTTGGAGGCTCAGACATTCGCTCACTCAACCATTAACTCATCTGAATGACGGTGAGGACAAATGGATCTCTTTATTTTATTTTTGTTAGTGCTATTACGACCCAATGAAATTCACTTATCTGAGGCCTCTGTTTATCATGGATTCAGAGAGAGATTTTCTTCTTTAGAAATGAAAGCTACCAGAGACAGTACCAGAGATAAAGAGCATATATGACCAAAAGCATGAAGCACAGAAAAAAAATGGTAGCATGAGCCTTCCTACCTGCTGTTATCAAAACCTGAGGTCCTAAGATTTTGTTTAGCAGCACAAGGAACTAATTACATATGCCTTTGGTAGCACATACATTATTTACATTATCAGGCATAGAATGAGGATTAAAAAAAACACTGCTAAATTAATTTCCTTCCCAAACTGAAATCAGCAGTCACTCAGGGGACCAGGTGATACAGAGAATTAACAGAGCTTTGAACAAAGGACAAAACAGTCTGAGCAGGGAAGCAGAAAAATCAGACAGGTCAAAGTATCCATCAGCTACCTTAATTTAAGTATGGGAAGCCAATGGAGGGGATTGCCTCCATCCCCCATCCCGTGTCACATTCCACCAGACTGATGTCAATCCCGCAGAGTGCTCCTGGGGTGGGTGAAATTGTTCCAAAAATCTCCTTATAAAAATCTCCTTGTACTTATGGGATCTCTCAAGGGAGCTGGCTTTTCTTTGGATGGGGAGCCATTCATATTTAATGGAAAAGGAGAAACAAACTTCAGCCTTGGCTATGCAGAGTGGTCCTTTAACCAACACACCTCCTTGAAGTGAGAATATGCCTGAGAACAAATCTGTGGTACCTTGCAAGCACCAGTACATACTTACTCTGTATGTTTCTCCACTGGGAGTCTCTGTGTCACATTTTGCCCTCTTTTTTGACCACAAACAGTTTGGACACAAGATACAACATTTGATGCCCAGGTGGTTTCTGGTGGTACCAAACACAACCACCGAGAGTCTGGGGAACCTCTGCTCTCAAGCCCAGGAGCCTGTAATTCCCTTTCACACACACTGTGTCTATATTATTTAATTTTGTATTTTGCATTATTCCTGGATGTTGCTAGGTATGGAATGCACATATGCTCAGGGGAATTTGAAATCAGTCAGTGCAGAACAGCTTCACAGCCACTGTGTGTGCCCTCCTGGGTACCTCAGATGGGAATTCCATTTTCTGAACACTCCTGCTCTGTGCCCTCCTGGAGGCAAAGCTCAGCAGAAACTGCCTTGATGGGAGTTCCAGAGCCTTCTGAGGGAGCAGGACTTGCTCTTTTGTCCATCAAACAAACTGAGAACAAAGAATGTGAAGGATGAGGCCAACATTTGCAATTAGAGCAGCGAAAGAACTAACTTTCCCATCGTATTGATTTCCCAAGGGCACGACAATCTGGACTAAATTTCACCTAGATTTTTGGCTTCTCTGTCCCATTCTGTAGCTTTCAGACCACAGCTTAGGCTCTGCACTTCACATAAGTAGGAGGAAACAAGCCCCAAGCAAGGGAGCAGAGGAAATGGTAGTCAAAAATTGCATGTTTCCCTGCCTTGAAGGCACTTCTAAACTTTTCTTCATGTATATCCACACCTAAATACTTTCCTGCCCCCTGTCTCCCTCCTCTCTTGGGCATTTATTTCTGTAGAGAAGGCTGACAACATTTAAAGGAAGAGGTAACTGGCTCAGGCGCAAGTGGATGCTGCATGAGGAAGGGCACTCATCTCTCCTCTATCAGATCAAAACGCTTCTGCTCTCTGTTGCGTAATACATGCAAAAAATTGGTCAGAAAAGAAACACGAGATCACAAACAACCCAAGAGGTTGTCACAGTCACAAAAATTAAATATTTAATTGATTTGCTGCTTATGCAAGAGGTGCGCACAAACCCCATGCACCTGAGAAGGACTGCACTGAGCTGCACTGCTGGTACCAGATGATAAGTGGCAGAGAGACTTGTCCAGCTGCCATTCATAGATTGGAGTAATCCTGCTTCCACACCAGACTGGAGGAAAATGAGGGATCTACTTTTAATAGAAAAAGTTCAAAAGGCTTTAAATGTTACTGAAAGGCATTTTTAACACCACCCGCATAGCCTTGATTTTTTTGTAAGTCTTAAAGTAAGAGCCACACCAAACAAAAGTTTAGCAATCCAAATTCAGATTTTCTGAAGGATCTTCCCTCATTGCAGTATTGTGGGCACTTCGCTGAGGTGTATTTTCTTGAAAATGTGCTTCAGTTCCTTTCTTCCTTAAGGGGGTAAGATCCATCCCCTAAATGTACCACTGAACCGTCATTAAAAAAATGCAGCTTTCCATTAAAAAAACATTCTCAGCTGATGTAGCTGGAGAGTTTGGGTGAGAAAAATCAGGGCTGGTCACCATTGGCCTTTGGCTTGAGCCTACAGCCCTGCTCTGAACCCTTCTCTGCAACTACTCTCTACAACTTCTCTGCAAGCACAAGGGACTCCATTCACCGCCCACATAACTGCTGCTGAAGTCAGATAGATCAGCTCAGTTTCTTCTAAAAAGAGCATAACGCCATTTCTCAAGTTTGTAATTCCAAAAGAAAAAAAAGAAAAAATGTATTGGGCTCCAGACACCACACACAACCAAGTCTCACTTTGTCTGGAAACAATACAAAATTCACATGCAAAGCATAAGGAGGACACAAAGGGCTCTGTCAACCCCTACGCACTTGCAACAGAGGGTTCCCCTCTGAGCATATATAAACACCATATGCACTGCTGGCTCTGAGAAATCCTGAGGACAGCTATGGCTGGATAAGAACTACAGAGCCAGAAGATAATCCAGGAGAGAGTGAGACAAGCTGGTGTGTCAGACAAAGACCAGCACAATCCACCACATGGCACAGTGAGCACTGTGAGGAGCTTTGCTCAGCTGCTGAAGGCGAAATATGGACAAAAGATTAATTGAGCGGTAAATAATAGCTCTCAGTGGAGAGCTGAATCTCTGCACCTTGAAGAGCAAAGCACTCAAGTTTGTCACGTCCCCTGACAAATGCCAATGATGCCCAAAGAGACAGGTGGTAAGCAGGATTTGCTAACCTTTTAGGAAAAAAATAGGTATTTAAACAGTGAGCTTTAAAAGGCAGATACTCAAAAAAGAGGAGATATCTAAGATGTGCAATGAGTACTTAAGTATGTGTTGTACTTGCCTGACAACAGCAGAGCCAAAAACTAAACAAAGCTACCCCTGAGCCTCTGAACTGGTCCCCATCAGGTTTAGCTTTGTCAAGACACCGTGAGGGATCTGGAGAAGTCTGTATGACAGCCTCTCCCTGCCAAAAGCGTGCCCTATGCTTAATATCCCACAGCTCTTGGGCTGCAAGGCTAGAAGGAATAACTTTTTACTACTGCAGAGACGTTGTCTCCGACCTCTCAATGGGTCTGGTACTTTGTCTTGAAGAGCTACCCTACACAGACACCAAGACTGTGATATAATTTGTGAATGTATTAAGAACAGGACTAGACTGTAGCATGGGCAAATGGGAGGGAAACTTCTAAGGAAAGGATGGATTAAGACCCTGCTGCCGTTCAGGAGCAAGCAAATAATTTCTAGTTGCCTGTACTCCATGAATCCAGAGCTGCTCAGGGCATGGTGTCCACAGGGTGGGGTAACCACACTCCAGCTGGTTGCTGACAGCCCTGTGTCATTCTGAGTCACTGTGAAAATATAGTATGTTCAAAATGGAAGCCTCAACAGCACAGATATTTCTCAAGTGCCTCAATTTACCAGGTGACCTTGTCTGTACATGGCTTCCCACCTTGCCTTCCCACCTTGCCTTCTCCACACACTTTAGCTCTCACAGACAAGCAGTTGGAAGCGTGACAAGCAGGGGCCAAGAGCTGCATTATCTCCCACAACTTGGACTGCACCTACATGGTACAGTCATGCCCCAGCTCTCCAGGCTACCAGACGAGATAGAAATGCCAGTGACAGTGGGAACTGCTGCTCAGTCAGCACAGGTGGGCAGACTACCTGCGATGTGCAGGACGCTGGCCCTGAGAGATTAGAGATGGACTACTGGTAGTGATCAGTTTGCTAAATGAGACACCATTAGATAACTAGAAAATCTTTTGGATGAAAAACTCTGCTGCCCTTGAGACATACAGCAAACCAAACACAGAGCTGTAGAGCCCAGCATGTAGATCTGTAATGGAGAGTGGCAACAGTTTGGGAGCTTTGCAAGTTACAGGGGCCAGCAGCCCACAGCCTCAGGGAAAGGCACAGATGATGCTGCCTCCCAGGAGCTGTGTTTGTTGTTATGGAAAAGGCACTAAACCCCTGGGACTCTTGAAGGCACTGATGACTTCATATGAGCGAGCTTTCCTTAGCCTCATGGAGATGATGCACATTCTCACTCCTTGTCTTCCACGCAGTTACCTATTTTCTGAGAGGGACAGAGGTCAACTGGAGGATTGCAGGGACCACAGAATTGCAAGAAATTTGTACAAATCAATCCAGACTCATCTAGGAAGCTACAAGAACCTTGAGAACAATTCCTACCTTCACTTACACCTTATCAAGGTCTTAATAAGATTTTCTGGCTGCAAGAAGATTCTAAAAGGATCTTCTGACCCAGATCAAAGATCACAGCTGAAAGTATCTTTGAACAATCGAAGGCCAATAATTCTGGCCTTCCGAACACAGAATAAGGCTTTAAAATGGTAAAAGGCATGAAAAATATGGAAAAGGGATGCAATGGCAGTTTTATTGCTAAGAAAGTCTCCTGAAGAGTTCTCAGATTATTTTGATGAAATGTATTAAGTTATTCAGCATGAGATTAACACACACACACACGCACACAGAGAAAAGGTACGGATCTACAGCACATAGCTTTGTTAATTTTAAAAATTTCTGCTGTTACCAGAGAACGAAAATCCATAATCTAAAGGTATTTTTCAGTCAAAATATATAGAGATTTTAGTGACAGAAGTCCTTAAATCTGAGGATATTTTTCAAGATTATATTGAGAAAACATAAGACCGAGAGTAGACTACAATATAGCCATGCTAAAATGAGATCCCAGAGACATTGTAGTGCCTTTTCCATAAATCTGAGTTACAACGAGCAAACCTCTGGCAGTGCTTGCTTTGAAGTACTGTTTTACTAAAACAAAAAATGAAAATCCATGTGCCTATTTCTATGATGAATTATTCATGCACTCCAGAAAAAGGGACAAAGAGAGGAAAGAAGAAAAAAGCCAGGAAGCACAGACATTGCTCACAAAATGCAAGAATGAATCTAATAACTTTTGGAATTTCTATGGAAATATATTTTAAAGTACTTTTCAACACAGGAAGCATGGCCTCCATTCACATGAAATAAATGTGCATAAAATGGATACCAAGGGTGTCTGTGCAGCTGCAGTGCAGGGAGCTGCAGCCATCCATCATGCAGTTGCTGGCCAAGGGTAACTGCCCTTTTATCCTAATTGTGTGCAGCGTTGTTCAGCTGTCACGTGTGGCTCTAATAGTCATTTTTGCAGTTATACTCACATTTTATATACATACCTTTGTATGTGGGCCTCTGGTCTCCATTCCTCTAATCTGCTCTCTCTGAATAAAGCATAGTGTATCTCCAAGAGGGAAACTGTGTTCTCAAAATTCAAGCAAGCAAGGTTCATCTTGTGCACTATCAGAACAAAAAAAGCCTTTGCTGATATTAAATCCTGTGTAGTTAAACATCTTTCATTTTCAGCAGTTGATAAATGAGACAGAGACATTTATATTTCACTGTGCTAATATAGATGACTTGTATGCTTTTATCCTCAGCTATGATGTCCCAAATAGTTATTTCTAATGATCATCATTTTAAAGTGCAGCATTATACACCTCCCTTGGTACAAATGGATTTTATGTAGACGTTGATGCTTTCTTCACCATTATGACCAAGTTTAATTCAAATGTAGCTAGAACTCAGCAGGAAAATTTACTGCTTCAAATTCAATTACTACTGCAGAACAACATAAGAAATTCAGCTTATCTTTGGATTAAACCAGATCAGAAAGAGCAGTCAGTATATGAGCATTAATATGCATGAACCTCAGTAGAATTTCTATAGATGAAAGCTGTATTGTGTCCATGAGGCACTGCTGGATAGGCAAGCTTTTGCTGTGGTGTAAGCAAACCCCTGTGGCTAGGTGGTGGTGGGGACACACTTGGTCCTGCCTGTTCTACCAGTGCTTCTCCGGAGCAGCCACCCTGACAAGAGGAATGGGTTTGGTGGTGGGCTGAGGTCACATCTACCCCCGTTAGTGCCCTGCCCCTTCCTTCGGAGTACCAGTCATAGGCAGTGTCACTCTGCTCACATCCTTCAGCTTGTGAGCTCCTAAGGACAGAGGGCTGCTGCCCTTCTGGGCTGCACAGCACCATCATGTGCTTGCCACCTTCAACCTGTCCCTTCATTTACAGCTTAAAAAGGCTAAATTTGGTCAGACCTGAAATTCAACTTTTAGTGGCTTCAAAAACAATATTTTTCCAGCTTGTCAGAATTGCTTAGCTCTTCGTAAAATCCACAGAAATACCCCCCTCAAAAAACCAATGAATCTTGGTATGATGAATTGCAGTGTGATGCAGCAGGAGTTAATACAGAGAGGAGCCTCCCAGTTCTTGACCAAAGCTGGACTGGCCTCTGACACTCTGGACCGAAAACACAGCAAAAGACCAAATGGTATTTTGTGAAAATGTGCAAGTCCTTGGGAGATAAGACGAATAACCTTTTATAAAAGATTCAGAAACACAGCTTCCCTGAAGAAATGACAAAGAGAGTCCTCATTTTGAAAAGTGGGGTATAAAAGATAACTTTTTGGAGGTCCATGTCAATCACACTGATGAGAAGAAGATAAATAAAGCTGCAGAAATGGCTGCTGTACTGCAGCCCCTCAGATTGACTGCGGAAACTCTGTGCAGCCTCCCTTCCATCATCTCAGAGCTGATGTTTACAACGAATAAAATACGTAATTAGGCAAGCAGCTGGCAAAATCCATGATTTATTGTATTAAGCAGTTAAGCAGCACTGGACCAATCTGGCTGCAGCTCTGAAAAATGTGCATAATGATACAGTGATATTTGACATTGAACTTGAATTTTCCTCAGGTTTAATTTCAGCTGCCATTCATGGAGGGAAAAAAATTTATTGAACTGATAAAGCTGGGATTGTGGGTAGCACAGATGCAGACCATGATTGTTTATCTCCACAGTACCATGGCCACAGCGGGGCTGTGTGACACTGGAATAAGTACCTGGGCACCAGCAAGGGCTGTGAGCAGGAAAAAAAGCAGCTTGTTCCCATCCTGTGCTTGGAGAGCTGTGCCACCAGCATGACTCTATGATTTTCAGAGACCTGGGAAGGTCCCTGTGCAATCACCACTTCACTGCTAAGGGGCATTACCTTCCCAGGGTCACTGCCTGCAGGTGTGCCTCCTCACCATGCCTCTGCACACAGGGTACCGGCACAGGTACTAGCTGGGACTTGGGTACGTGGCAGTGCAGGGGAGAGGGAAGGGTAGACCATGGTCTCTGCTGTCCCAGCAGCTCTGGTGTGGTGGATTAGCTGTCTCAGCAACAGCTACTCTCTATCGCTGCACCCCACTACACAGCCATCATGTTTTTATCAACAGAAGCAAACTGATCCCACCTTAAATGGGCCTGAAACCATCTTCTCCTAGTTTAGGGAAAGAGAAGGAAGCACCGAAGTCATCATAGCAGTGCATTTGTTGTTTGCTTTTTATCTTTGTTCCGTCAGTGAATACCAGCATTTCACTCTAATGCAGTCATTTTACTTCTCTCCATGATCTTACGTGATTTTGGAGCACAAAGAAAGAAATCAAAGCACAACCAGAAACTTGCACGCCCATCATGCACACACTGTGGAGTGCTGCCAACAATTTCTCTTTTAAAATGATACCAGCTTTGATGTCTAACATCCTCTAGTTAAAACATTATCTGTTAAATGTAACTTTCTTCTCACTTACGCTGTTTAATTCCAACCAGTTTAGTTAACTGAAGCATGTGGGTCAGTTTTGCTCTCTACCTCCCTATACTAACACAACAGTCCTTTCTTTGCAATCTCCAGTGTTGCAAGCTAATGTTTGAATAATCTGTTCATGCCTAGAATTTTTAAATGTTTGAGAAGTCTTCTGTACACAAGAGAGTTTGAAAACCTCTATAAAAACAAAATATATCATTATTTTAATCAATAACTAGCTGGTCATGGCAGAAATTTTTAAAAGTTTGTGTTCATTTCAAGAGTCTGACTTGAGACGCTGTAGCTGGCGTTCAGTTACAGGAGCTTTGTGTTAGGTTCAACTCCACAATCACTCGTCACATTCCCTGATTGTTACTCCTAAGATGAAATGCCAAGGAGATGGAGGATCCTCTGTGTTTTGCCTGCAGCAGGTACACACTGTCAATACTGCTATTATCCCTATACACACAGCCAGAAAGGATTTTTTTGTACTGTCAGCGATCTGCACATCAAAACATGCTCAGGGTAGAACGAGAGTTAATGAGCTGCCTCCTTTGTGCAGTTTTATCAGAGATCAAGAGACCTGGGTATATGAAAGGCCTTTATGTAACTAAAGGCAGGAATGGAAAAATTCAGATTTTGTGAAATATCATGCAATTGTTTTTTTAAGCAATACTTCTCCTGTTTGGGTTTTTGTCTTCCAGTCCTTTTAAGGGCTGCTTAGTCAACATAAAATCTCTATTTTTATGTCCATTTTTACCTTTTTGTCCCCTAAAAAAAGAATAAAATGAAGGCCACTTCAGAAAAACACAACCTGCAGCTATCATATTTGCCTGCAAATTCCTTTCCAAACCTCACCTTCTGCAACATTTCCAAAACATGCCATGCCTAGTCACTGATACACCAAACTAAACTTGCTATTTGTCCTTCCTGGGTTTTTTTGACCTGTTGTCACCACTATTTTCAGGTTAGATATAGTTCTGCTGCCCAATAAGCCAGGTGTCTGATCAGCAGGCTGTTTCTATAGCAAATGCTACATCAAAATCAGTCTTTTTTAAATAAGAAAAACAAAATATTGATTCTGCAATATTTGTACAGCTTTGGGACAGCTCACAGGCTCTTCTCAAAACAAAGCTGATGCAGTGCTCACGAAAATCCTGATTTATAGCCTAAATGGTGATGTCATCTAGCTGGGAACACTCAGACCTTGATGCATGCACTTATTGCAGGAAAGAGAAGTCAAGGCTCAACCTGAGAAAAAACAGTCATGTTTCTGTACTACCTGATCATACAAGATTCAAAAATTATCTCTTCTTTGGAAGGACATGACCTAATTTTGTTCCTTCTGTCTTCCAAAATTACTCCTCCTTACAGCAGTCTGGAAGCTATTTGATGAACACCATCTTCTTGTAAATATGAGAAACCTTTCCTCCATATGTCTCCTTGTAGTAGGCAAATTACTGTCTGAGATGTGAGACTAAATAAAAGTCCTAGGCTGGTGCTGCTGGAAGGATGCACAGTTTCCAGCATGGATGTTTTTCTGATATGGGTTTCTGAGCCAGCTTCTGGGGTGTAAGATACATCAACAGGAAGAATTTTTCCACTAGTGGAGTGTCCTGAAAGGCAGGCACAAAGCCTTCAGAGAACCTGATGCCTTGCCTGCTTGCCTGTAGTTAATACAGTGAGATATCTCCATATATATATCTCTATATATCGAGAGAGAGAGAGAGAGATGGAGCACGGCTGTCATGCCCTGAGCAGATGTAACTCTGCAGGCAAACTCCCAGCAAGTTTTGCCCAAAGGTTGAGGTTGCTCAAGAGCACTATGAGAGCTCTTGTCTCTCAGACACTCAGGCAAGTCCCTACTGCTTGCAATTGAAGTTATTTTCCTCATGACCATGCCCAAAACCTTATCCCTGAATTAAAAAAACAACTTCTCCTGCAACATACATCTCCAAGACCCAAGCAGATCTTTGACACACACTGATGTGACTCCACAGATTTATGTAGAGTAAACCACAGATCTGAATCAACTCCCCTCTCTCTGGAAGCACTCACTCCTAATAGGACTAACCTACCTTTCACTGCACACACAGCTGATGTCTCTGCTCCTCCACACTGTCGAGTCTACACTTCACTGGAGTTTATCAGAGCCCTAAGATTACAACACTCTGCAGCTCCCTGGTGCTGTACCAGGATCCCCTCCAGCCTGGCCTCTGTGCTCTCTCCCCTCCCTGTGCAACAGTTCCATTCCCGTTTTTTGCTTCTCCCGTTGCTTCTAGTCCACTCCTTCTTAAGGGATGACTATCCTTTCCATTGAAATCACAAAGGTTTTCTGCCCCAACCAACCTGAATGTCACTGCTTCCTGCTCTTCTATCCCCGTGTGTATGCTGTGGATATGTTCTAGGGAACTTCTTTGGGAAAATACTCACCTCAGTCTGTGCATTAATCGCACACCTTCGGAGCCCTTCTCATCCTAATGCATGCCCATCATGAAGACTTAATTATGATCAGTGTGTTTCTAAAAGATGGAAACCTCAGAGCACTATCTTCTTCTTTCAGAGTAGTGTAATGTGTGTCGCTTATTTCAGTTCCCTGCCATGCTCTTTGTCCATTTGCAGATTTTTGGCTCTGTGTTCCGTGTGTGTTAGTGATTAGCTCTGCTGTTACACCCAAGCTAACAATTTTGCTGTTACAGCTGAGATCTTGCGGGTTTGAGCAGTGAACCAGGATGCAGTAGTAAATATATTTGTTAAACAAGCCTTCTTAACAATATGTTTAAAAACAGAAAATCAGAAACGTAATGAAGTAGTTAATTAACATTTGAAACATATTGTTACCTCCATCTGGCCTGAGGATTAGCCAATAGCGTGGGGCCTTGCCAGGTTGTTTCCACTACAATACAACGGATGATAGGTCAAACATTTCCTTGGTGCAACAATGTTTATTTATCATATGAAACATACACAGAGTCTTGTTTCCCTGAACACGGAGAGCAAACAAACAGGAGCAGGTTCCTTGCTCAGCAGCCCAAGTCTGCCTTTCCAGGGAGCACCGTGCCCAGAAGAAGCTCTGTCTCTTGGCTTGCTCCCAGAGCCTGCTCCTGGATCTCTTACTACAGCCTTTCAGTGACTCCATAACAAATACATTCCTCTGGAAAGCTGGAGAGCTATTTTTAGACCCCCTCACACACAGCTGTAATCAATCCATTGCCTGGCCCCACGTTTGCCAGGGCCTCTGGGGAAACCCTCCACCCACACTGCTTGGCACCTGCCCAAGCAGGTACTGTGCTGTAATTGCACTGAGCTGCATTAATTGTGGGTCCCACTTAGCCCACATATGTGCAGAGCTACTGCTCTCCTGGGCTTTGAGCAGCACAGGAGCTGAAGGTGCAATGAACACCTTGCAGTATAAGAGACCAGACACCAGCCATGACACCCTTAGGTGGACCTGTCCTCCTGCAAGGAACATGTGAGGACAGCTCAGGAATTTGCAGCTGATCTCCTCCCAAAGTACATATCCATATTCAGTTCTGTTGCACCTGGGCCATCCCTCTCCTATTTTAAGCTCCAATTCAGAATGAAATCCTTGTGTCTTCAGCAGAGAGACCCCAAAAATGGACACCAGATCTACTACAAGGCAGATGGCAGCTTCTTCTGCAGGAGGCATTTCTCCCTCCTGCCCCACCATACCTGATTTTTGCCCCAGTGGGCAGCAGCCAGTGGGCAGCACAACTCAGTCCAGAACCAACCTGAGCAGACTTGTGGGGCTTTTGGGGCTGCAATAGTGTGGGAAAGAGGAAACCTCCACGCGGCAAGGAGTGAAGCTGCCATCCCCCGCTGTGCAGCTTTCATAAGCAGTTGGTGTCTGTCTGGGTGCAGGACAGGCACAGCTGGCAGCATCAGAGGCACTGCTACAGTCAAATTTAAAAAAAGGCATATTCTATTCCTTTAAGCCTCAGTTATGCTGGTCCCCCAGCCCTGCGGTGGGAGCTGCAAAGGGGCTACCGAGTAAAAGTACTCTACCTCCCTTTCCAAACAGAAATCCCATGGATACACAAAGGTTCAGCTACTCACTGAGTTACTCCTAGAGTATTTCCAGCCCTGAAAGACACATGGTGGCTTTAGAGAGTGGGAGGAGGATGGTGGACTCCCTGCTGCCCTGTGATGGGGAAGGCTGCACTTCCCCCTTCTCTCTTCAGCACCAGCTGCATTTGGGAAGGCTATTAATGCATTTTATAAGACTTTAAAATTTGTTATGTAGCAGAAAATGGTTTTCAGGGAAAAGTAAACACACCCTGTGCTTTTTCCCCAATTAAAGCTGATGAACTACGCTGGTTCAGCCAAGACATAACAAAACAATGAAAACAAGGCAAAAGGTTTCAAAGCACAAGTGGCCAAATGAACAAAAAAGTTTTTTCCCACATAACAGAAGAAAAATAATTAAATAAAACACTGCTCTTCAGAGCTATAGAAGGAAATGAATGTCTAAAGATGGAGGAGCAGTGGCAATGGTAAACAAGCAACAGAACACCCAGGTCTAAGAGACAAACATATTGACTATAAAGTCAGTGGTCAGAGAACTGATACCTTCTCTGCAGCAGAGACCATTACAAGGCAATTGCCAAAATCTGCATTTTGATACTAAACAGGTGTGTTCAGAGCCAATGGAAATTTTTTTAGTGCAGCATCTGTACACATAAGAATAATTATTGCCTACAGTAACAGGAAGCTTCATGAAGGATTTGATAAATAAAACTGCACAAAACTAAGCCAAAGGAAAACATCAGTGAAAGGATCCCAGTGCAAAAGATCCCAGATTATGCAACTTTATGATAAGTGCAACAGAAGAGCCAAGTTACGAGACTGAGTGATTAAAAGTCAAAAATACCCCTAAGGACAGGTCCCAGGGGAAATGCGAAGTTTGATGATCTTGCTGGGTCTAAGACAGGAACTGAAGCATCAGCAGAGATAAGGCTGGGCTGTGCAAGGTCCAGCACTGGAATAGCCCATTTCCATTCAAAATTGCCAAAGGTCCTGAAAAGAAGATATTTTCACCGTTGTATGCTGAGGTGTTTCACAGTCTTCCCCCTGATTTTGCACAGATGGAAACAAGAGGGAAGCCAGGAAATATGCAGGAAGGGGAGAGGAGAGATCATCTCCCTCACCTTTGCTGACCAGAATTGATGCTTTTACCAATGCTCAATTTCTTCCAATGCAAAATGACAAGAAAATCTTTTCTGATTCAGGATCTCACAAGGAACAGGTGGTCAGAACTGAACATTGAAATCATCCTCTAAAAACTGCAAACATTCAAGCTCTCCTGTTTTGGGCAGCCACCCAATCACAGCTCTGCTGCAGAGCAGCCCTGTAAGACCCAAATGCCTGAATGCACAGATGGGAAGGGAGCGATGTCTGGGATATGGCCAGGACCATTGGGCATGGTGAGCCTGCTCACACCAAGCACAGTCTCTTTTACAGACACACAGAGAAAAGGCTGCTTTCAAAAAGGAGGAACTGGTGTGTTATAAATGTCATGTTTCACAGCAGCACAAGATTACTTATCGCTGGTGTCTTACCTTGCCAGCCTTGGGCTGGAGCTTTGGGAACACACAGCGAACAGAAGTTGCAGCTCTCTGTGAGGAACATCTTGCACATGAAGGCCAACTGAGGAGTTGCAAATCCAGACAGGCTCTCTGCAGGGAAGATTTAAGAATATTGACTTTAAAACTGATTTTTTTTATGATGTGGCATTCCTAGATATGTGACTCTTATCCTGGCCCATGAAGCCAAAGAGATTATATTCCTGCCTGGGCTTGGCTTCTGCTCAGGAGCCTATTGAGGTGAGCGAGGGGTGGGTCAGGTTCATTAACAGGTGCTGGGGAGGCCATATAAGGGCCTCCAAAGGAACACGAGCGGAGGTTGCTCGCGCACCCAACAGGAGTGGGCAAACTGGGGTGTGGCAGGGCAAGCAGACAGGGCACAACCAGCTCTTGTAGGTGAGTTTGCTGGGGGTTACGTTTGGTTGGTTGTTTTTTGTTTTGATTCTTTTTTTGGGGGCGGGAGGTTTGTTTGTTTTGTTTTTTTCTTCTTCTCTCCCCAATTTGACTAAAGCCAATAATGGTTTCTAGAAAAATGAAAGCTGTTGCTGCTCTTAATACAAGGAGTGTGTCTACACAGACACTACCCTCCAAGAAGGATGCAGCCACCCAGGCCTCTGGCCGTGCAGAGTGTCTGTGCCTGGCATTGGTACCAGAGAATGGTATGGGAGGCACCTGTGTACGATGTGACCAGGTCAATGACTTGCTGTGCCTAGTGGCAGAGCTTAAGGAAGAGGTGGAGAGACTAAGGTGCATTAGGGAGAGTGAAGAGGAAATTGACTGGTGGAGTCAAACCCTTTTGAACCTTAAGGGAGTGCAACAGGAGATGGTGAAGCCCTGTCTCTCCTGCCATAAGGCAGGTGGAACAAACCAAATTGATGGAGGCAAATGGAAACAGGTCCCTGA
>VYXB01000643.1:0-13288 GCA_013397135.1 Pachyramphus minor
AGAATTTTGCCATGATGAGACCAGTCAGATGTTTGAAGTTTCCCAGCAGGGCTGTGTGGTCTCCATCCTTGGGAGTTTCCAAGGTGGGGATGGATAAACCATTGAGCATTTGGGTGTGACATCAGGGGTGATCCTGCCTGGATCCAGCTCCACAGGATCATAGGAATGTCTAAGGCACAGCTGCTGTGCAGGAGGAGGGTGGAAGAGCTCCATTTCCACTTGGTGGACACACCATATGAGAGCATCGCTCTGCTCTGACTCCAGGAGTGGAGATGGGGACTCCCAGAGTGGCAACCAAAATTTACTGCTGTGTGAGCAGAGACGAGACTGAACTGCAGAGAAACTTTGCTCAGTGCTGCTGAAATTGTCCCTGTACAACAGGATGACGTGTGGATGACTAAAACCAGGGATTAGATCACGTCCAAAAGAGAGATCATTCATTCTGCAGTCTTTATTTTCACTTGCATTAAGTGTGAGGAGTAGTGGAGCAGACCCACCAAGAAATCAGAAGTTGTTGTGCAGGCACCACAAATCTACAGAGAGAGAGTGGGTTTGTTGAGGGTGATTTGTGGAACAGATGGAGCTGTTGATATGAGCTGATTTTTTTCTTTAAAACAAGAAAAGAATTCCTTTAAAAGTGAATTCCTTTAAAAGTGAATTCCTTTAAAAGTGTCCAACAAAAGTCCTGGAGACTTTCCATCCCAATGAAGGCAGCATAGAGTGTTCATGGCTGGTGTTGTCCCATTTTTCCTACGTGTTCACTTGGGGTGGAAAATGGGTGAGGCTGCCACAGCAACCTGAACCCAGAGAGGCCTCCTCGTGACCTGGAACCACCTGGGAGTGGACAAATGCCCAGGATTAGGGGAGATACACCAAAATAACGTGAAAACACGATTTTCCAACAGGCATCTGCACAAGTTCCTTTCATCCTTCTCCTCCAACAGCTCTGCCCCCCTCCTTTGTTTTTCCTTCACAAGCCGACTTGAGAGAGAAGGGACAGGAGGGTGTAAAAGCCTTGCTCTGGCTCCTTTCCCTCTGACAACAGAGGCAATGATGCTGCCAGCCCTCCTTCAAGGGCTGGATTGATGTCCCTGCCTCGTGTTAGACCCAGCTGGGAGAAGGGGAATTAGGCCTTGTCTTTCAATTACTGCTGTTTTGCTCAGGGCCTCACACTGAAGCCTCCCAGCGGAGAAGTTCCTTCTTGCCGCTTGTAATCTCTGGATTGTATTTGAAAATAAAGCTTTTAATTAAAACTGGCATTTCTCAGCTTCCCACTGGCAGCCAACATCTGCCTGGGAAGGGGGATCTTTTGTGACACTTGCAGTACAGAGAGAGTAAACGAATTCCCCCTTTCCTGCCGGAGATGAGACGGGAACACACGAGCTCCTCAACACTTGGGTCCATCAGAGGCCCCTCAGCATTTCCCAGCAGCAAGGGGGTTAATCCTATGACCTGGCAGCGTTCCAGCTCCATGATCTCCCTCTCAAATCCCCCACCCTGCTGTTCACACGTGATATAAATCCCCCTTCCCCTGTCCTGTCATTGCAGAATCAGAGAATCACAGAATATCCTGAGCTGGGAGGGACCCACAAGGATCATTGATCCTCCAACTCCTGCCCCTGCACAGACACCCCAACAATCCCACCCTGTCCCTCAGAGTGTTGTCCAAACACTGCTGGAGCTCTGGCAGGTTTGGGAAGTGCCCACTGCCCTGGGGAGCCTGGGCAGTGCCAACCACCCTCTGGGGGGAGAACCTTTCCCTAAAATCCAACCTGACCCTCCCATGGGAGCTGCTGATGCACAGGGTTAAACAGTGACTCAGCTGCTCAAAGTTGATGGCATTCCATAGGTGGGTCCTTCCTGTGCACCCCAAAANCCCATGGGAGCTGCTGATGCACAGGGTCCTTCCTGTGCACCCCAAAATAACACCAAGGCATCTTTTCCCAACTCCAGTACACTCCCCCTGATCTGAAGACAAACCCTGTGTAAAATTTCACTCCCAGAGCAATAATTTGGCAGAGTTTTCAGCAGCTGAAAAGGACCATTTAAAATGCTGTCACCTAAGAAATACCATAACAACCCTGCCTGCATTATCTCCCTTAATTAACATCCAAGAGAGTCTAAACAGTAAAGTTCTTTGAGGACTTGAATTGCACAATGACACAATTGAATCCTTTTCTCAGATCTTTTAAATGTGATGTGACTCTTTTTGTGTTCCCAGCGAGGATCTTGATGTGGAAGTTGATTTTATTATGGCTGTTTCTGGGGGGGGTTCCCCTTCTCGTCCTCCCCCCTGCACTTCAGGCACTTTAGGCACCACATCTGTCATGTTCAGCCTAATCCTGGTGAGGGAAAGTGGGCAGGGGGCAGGTGGAAGTGACTTATGGACAATATCTCTGGTGGTCACATTGGGCATCTGAGCCCTGACTTTTACAAGTTTCGTGATGTCATGGAATTCCATCAACCAAAAACAAAAGTAAAAAAAAACCAAAAACAAAACAACCCAGGTGAGAAACAGTGATGATACAACACCAGGAGATCAAAAATCAGCATCAATTATCCTCCAGCACTGGCAATCCTGAAGCGATGGAAGTCAAGGAAAAACAATAAACCGAAAACAAACGTGGCCTCCAGGAATTTGTTCACAAATTTCCATGGCAATAGCACTGCGTGTTCCCAAACATGAAACAGCCTCAGATCACATATTAAGGCTCAGAATCCTCTCTGCTAATGCACCTTTCCTATCTGATACAACTGGTATTACCCTGTAGGTATTTCGTGGTTTTAGCAGCTTTTTCCCCCCTCCCATCATTAAATATTTAATAATCCTAATTTATCACTTTAATACCGAGCTGGTTTGGCTGAGCTGGGCCATGGACTGAGTTGTGCAAAGAGGGAGCTTTAGGGTCCCTCCCAACCCAAATCTTTCCACGAATCCATGAAATAACTTGTCCATCTCTTCTGGTGACATTTCCCACTCCATATTCTGTAGCACAGCGCGGCCCTCTGGGATAACCCTGACAAAAAGAAGACCCCTCTGGTCTGGGCACTTCCCAAAACTGAGCTGAGTGAGAGCAAGAATTACATCCTCTGCAGGCTCTTTGGAAAAACCTGACCCTTAAAGTGTTCTGAGGCCCCTGAGGAGTAAATGTGACAGGAGGGGACATTTCCCTGTGGGACCTGACGCCTCCGGCCTTTCAGGGAGGGCCACTGAATTAATTCAGCCCCTTTCTGCTGCCCTCAGGATGTGCTGCCCTCAGAGCAGGGCCTGCCCTGTGCATGTGCTGGGCAGGCATTAAAAGATAAGGACTGCAATCCAAATTTGTCCAAAGGCCTGAAGGGACAGGCCCCGAGCTGCACGAAGGAAAGAAAAGCGCGATCAGCATTTGTGGAACCCAAGAAAAGCACTCACAGGGTGTCAATCTTTCCACGGGATGTGGCACTGCTGCATGTTCCCTGGGATTGACTGGCAGTGAAAATCAGGGAAAACTGGCCTGAGCCTGCTTTGTGAGGTGGAAAATGAGTGTTTGAGGTGAAGCTGTCGAATAGTTTGGTTACAAGGGACTGTGAACAAGTCGGTCTTTTATTTCCTCCCCTTTACAGGTAGAAAATCTCTGTGTAACTCCCTGCAGAAAAGATGAGACCCAAAAGTGAGCTGAGATCTGAGACAGAGCTTAGATCTTCGTCAAAAATTATGGTTTGTGTTTTAAAACTGAGCCTCCAGATCCAAATCTCCAAGTGCTCCAGAGTCTGGGCTGAAACTGTAAGAACTGGAAGAGCTCAGGGTGGTGACACAACCCTCCACAACAAGGGTTTGGAAGGACAATTGTTATCTTAGGGTTGAGATCTGCGTGAAGCTCCTTCCCTTTTTTCCCTGGAGAGTAATTCCCAGCTCTGCTTTGGCTTTTTTTTAGCCAGGAACAGATCAAGGGTATCTCAGAGCATGTGCCTTGGACTTGGCTTAATCAGACCCTCATCTTGCTGAGCAAAATTTTCAACTGCAGGCAGGAATGTTATTAAGCAAATGTTCACCTCCTGATTTTCCCAAGGGATTTAAACACCTCTCTCACCTCTCTTCCAACTCAGCAGCACCGAAGGCTGAATAGATGCAGGAATTTTCCTGCCCTTGGGAACAATCTTTCCCTGAGAACAAAACCCAACAAACTGTAATTTGGCAGCCAGTGTCATCTCCAGCATAATCAAGTATTGACTTAATTAGAAACCCTTTTAAGTGATGCACTGGGAGAAAACCACATCTTTTTTCGAAGTATTCCTCATTTGTAATTATTATTTCACTTGTGAATCTTCCACACTCCATTGAAAATGCCATATGGAAAACAAATTAGTTTGCTACAGTGACTAATGTTTACTGCCACTGCTGCTCTCAAGTTTTTGGGCCAAGTTTTTAAATCATCTGTCCTTTCTCTGGCAAAGCTGAAATTGGTCTGGATGAGCCAAGTGTGGAGAGAACTGAACCGGTGCTGCTTCCACGGAGAAAGGGATGATATTCCCGGGATGCTGATGGGGATGAGCCTCCTTATGAGCCCCACAGCCACACCATTATTTGCACCTTTCTTTAGCTCATTCCCTCCTCTTGGAATAATGAAATATAAAACAATTGGCTTAATTATCCTCTTGTACTGCTCCTGTCACTCCAGGCTCGTGTGTGTCCCCTTCACTTGTCTCTTCCCTGATCCTCCAGGAAAACACCGAGTGCTTTTTTCTCCCTTCCCATTATTTTCCCCTTAATGTAAGTGTAGGAGTTGCTTTAGTGGCTCTCAGGGTTATCCCTTTAGTGACTCTCAGGGTTATTCTGCTTCCCTTTTTTATTTGGAGCCAGGCCTTTGGTTGGATCCTCTCCCACCTTCTCCGTGTGCTGTGAACTGTTTCCAAACAGCCAGGAGTCCATTTGCTGGGAGTGTTTGGCCTTTTACCACACTCTCACTCAGGTAGAAGCCCTTGGCTCACCTTCCAGGTTATTGCAACAGCCAGAAAAGATGGGATTTCGCTTTTCCTTGCAAATGGAGTTGGGAGGGACCATCTGGATACGCGTAAAGTCGGCGGCAGTTTTTGGATCCTGTGCTCCGGCAATTTCATGGAAGTTGTGATCAAAGTTTCCATGGCAGAGTCCTCCGTGGGCAAGTTCTGCTTCTAGTGGCCATATGGAATTCCTGTAGGTGAGGAAGCACCTGAAGGATTGTGTATTAAAGAAAAATAAGGATTGGAAACACGGATCAGAAAGAGGGAAGGAGTAAAACACCCAAAGACATGAGCACAAAGTCTTGGAGAGTGTGGGAGTTGCTCAGGACCGAGGACTTGGGGGTTTGGCCTGTTTGTCTCATTATTAGGCATTATTTATTGATAACAATACACCTAATCCCCACTTGGAGGACAGGACAGTTGGCAGCAGTGACTCTATTACCCAAAATTACGAGTGTTTCAAAACACCATCTGCTGCTGGTTTTACCTCTGAGCAACGAAAATAGAAACCCAATTTACATCCTGGACTCTGCTGAGGACACACTGCTGGGCACAGGCTTGGTGATTGAAAGGGAAATTTGCTCCTTGCTGCTCCCATTCCTGTCTGTCTGGACTTCCTGCCTTCCCATTCCCAGTGTCCAGTGGATTCCGATGCTCCCGTCAGCTCCTGCACCTCTGCAGTGTGTAATCATTTCTACACTGACCCTAAAGAGAAATACAGGGCAAAAATGTTCCCACTTATCACAGGCAACCACATCTGATGGAGGAGAAAGTACCCTGCTACTCCTTCCTCAGGAATCTTTGGGATGAAAGGAACTGAAGGAATTTAAGCTAAAATCCTGCACTGAAAACATACAGGACACAACAAACACCTTTGAACGGGAAACACTGTTCGTATGGCAAAGGGAAGCACTTGAAAATTCGGGAATGGCAGGTTGATTGTTGCCATGGAGAAGTCCTTGAGAGCATTAATCACTGCCTGGAGAGCTGGGCTGGGAGCAGTGTGCAGGAAATGAAGTGTGAGGACACACACGGACCCAGGATGTGGAAACAACCCACCCCTCACCGCTAATTAATCCCACAGCTTTATCCTGGGCGTGGAAGGAGGTGTCCTGCAGGAGGGAACACTATGGAATCATGTGTTTGATATTCCAAACCCCTCTGGGGTCAGAGGCCTCGTGGAGTAACCACAGAGATGGATATAAAAGCACAGAGCAGGGATGGGATCAGGGTGGGAATCAGACCAGATTCCAGGATGCTCCAGGGGATGAATCTACTCACAGTGTAAATGCTGAGGAACTCTCAGCTCTGCCATGAGTTGTGTGATCTTCAGGAGACTCTCCTGCTCTGTGTCCCACTTCCTTGTACCTCTAAACCAGGGATAAAGCTGCTGTACTTCCAAATGCCTTTGTGAGCAGGGAGCAGAGGGTTATTCAAGCTGAATATGTTAGAAATATTTCTCAGTGTAAGTTAAAGCTTTTTCAAAACATAATCAGAGAATCCCAGGATGGTTTGGGTTGGAAGGGACATTGAAGATCACCTGATTCCAATCCCAGCACCTCCCACTATCCCAGGTTGCTCCAAGTCCCATCCAACCTGGCCTTGGACACTTCCAGGGATCCAGGGGCAGCCACAGCTTCTCTGGGAAATCCATTCCAGCCCCTCCCCACCCTCCCAGCCAGCAATTCCTTCCCAATATCCCATCTCTCCCTGCCCTCTGGCACTGGGAAGCCATTCCCTGTGTCCTGTCCCTCCATCCCTTGTCCCCAGTCCCTCTCCAGCTCTCCTGGAGCCCCTTCAGGCCCTGCAAGGGGCTCTCAGCTCTCCCTGGAGCTTCTCTTCTCCAGGGGAACCCCCCCAGCTCTCCCAGCCTGGCTCCAGAGCAGAGGGATCCAGCCCTGGCAGCAGCTCCGGGGCTTCCTCTGGACTTGCTCCAACAGGTCCATGTCCTCCCTGTGCTGGGAGCCTCAGAGCTGGACACAGCACTCCAGGTGGGCTCACATAACCTTCATTTTGATGTCTGTCCTTGTTTCCCTCTCTCTGCTTTGTTCCCTGTTCCTCGTTCCCGCTGATTAAAAAAGATCCGGCTCTCCCAGTGCCCTTCACTGTGAGCATTGGCTGCCCTTTGCTCACCACTCGGGTTTAACAGTCCCAAATTTTATTAACCAGTTATTTACAAGCTGCCAAATCAAACAGATTAGCAAGCAAGACTCAAAACAAGACAAAAGATCCCATGTCAGCCTCTCAGTGAGTAAATAATCTGCTTGGGTCGTGCATAATTAATCAGTTTGCTGTTTCACCATTCCTGATCCTCCTGGCAAATAACACACGACTCCCTGCCCTGCTTCCCTTGCCTCTGCTGCACACACAACCACTTGGCTGCAGGATTCCTTCCAGGCAGGAAAAGAGTGAATTTCACAGAATAACTCCCTGGAAAAGCTGGAGATCTCCCCACACAAACCTGAGAGCACTGGGAGGAGAGTGGAACATTAGAGATAAAAACCTTGCCCAAAATGGGATCAAACGTGTGCAGAGACGTGGAGCGATGGAGCATCCCCAGCACGTGGCCACAACAGCTGCTGAGGGCAGGAATATTCATTTCAGGTTGGTTTATTGTATTTTATAAAGATCTGATTAGGAAAGAGAATCAGGCACACGCTTAGTTTTAATCTGTTGGGCCTGTTGAGGTAGGAAGCACATTGGGCTGAGCCAGCTCCTGTTTCTGGGAATCACAGAAGGGTTTGGATTGGAAAGGACCTCAAAGATCATCTCATGCCATGGGCAGGGACACCTTCTGCTATCCCAGGCTTCTCCAACCTGGCCTTGGACACTTCCAGGAATCCAGGGGCAGCCACAGCTTCTCTGGGCAACCTGTGCCAGGGCCTCCTCACCCTCCCAGCCAGGAATTTCTTCCTAAAATCACAACTTCAGCACAGCCTGAGGTGTTTAACACAAACAATCAGACAGGACAGTGCCCTAATTACCCCAGTAATTAATCCTTGTTTCCACAGGATACCCCTGATCTCATCCAAGGAAATACCTGACTTTTCAGGTGCAAGTCCTTGTTTTGATCTTCCACACACCCACGACGTGCAGATTAATTGATGACTAATAAATCCTTGGCAGCCACAGGTACAGGTTATTTAACACCACTGGGAGTCATCAGATAATCCAGTGTGTCCTCCTGCCACCTCCTGCCTGTCCCAAGGAGTTCCTGTGGCACCCTGGCAGGACACAGAGGATTTTCCTGTTCCTTCAGCTTTGTCCCAAAGCCTTGCAGATTTGTAAACTGAACTTCCCTTCTTTTAACATCCATCCTCTGCTGCACCTTGGAGCTGAAAAACTCCAACATTTTCTCCTTGTGGAAGTGTTTAAGCTCTGCAACCAAATAACCCATAAGGATTTTTGTCAGGGCAGAAGCACTGAACTCCCTGACTCACTGCCAACCTTTATTTGAACCACTGAGTTGTTTCCTGCGCTCTGGAATACACAGGAATACATTCCCAGCCCTGGAATCTGTTTTTGGGGTGGGATGTCACCACTGGTGTCCCTCATGTTGTGTTCAGAGGGAAATTCACCTCCTCAGATTAGTCACTGCTCTCTGAGTTGTTTAATCCCATCTTTAATGATTATGGCACTTTAACAAGGTGGCTCTTGGAATATTCACTCTTGGAAAAGTGAACAGTGCCAATGGATGGGAAACAGAGGACTTTTCCCTGCTTATTCCCACAGATTTGGGCTTGTTTAAAGCTTCCATAATAAGCTAAAGGAAATAGAGGCACATTTCAACTAAAGAGCTTCGATGTCAGTGGGGAAATCCCTCCAAGAAAACTGTGTAAAGAAACAACCTGACTGCCCTCCAGTTTGGGTTGGGATACATGAAATTAAGTTCTCTGGAAGAATAAAATGTTTCCTGCTTCAGACAACATGTAGCCAAGTGATGTTGATCCATTTTCCTCCAGTAAAGCTCAGGCCATTGGGTTTAACCCCAGGTTTAACTTTCCCCCCAAAGATCTGCCGTAAGACTGAGGTTTGTTCCCTTGGCATGAATTTCCCTGTGGGAATGGAAGGGTTTCAAGGAATGAATATCCAGGACTACTAACAATTTCTCTTAATTTTGATAAGTGAACCACCACCACCAAGCTCCCAACCCCGAGGAGCTTTGGGTGTTCCTGCTCTATTTTTAAGCTGCATCCACATCGTTGGAAGTGTCCCAAAAAAATGTGTGGAAGCAGCACCTGAGGACACAGAGTCATGGGATCATTAGAGTGGGAAGGGACCTCTGGAGATCACCCAGTGCTGGTCTGATGGTTGGACTTGATGATGCTGGAAGTCTTTTTTGGTCTTAACAATTCTAAGATTCCAAGATTTTGAAGTTCCATCCCACCCCGCTTTTAAATCTCCTACTTAGTTTATGAGCTGCTGCCCCACACTGTGTTGGACAGACTGGACAAGCTGGATTGTAGAAAAGAAGTCCCTTTAATAACCATGGAAGTGATGTCCCAAAATGTGATGACTCCCAGGGGACTGGGGATGGGATTCAGGACGAGAGCAGCGTGGAATTAGAAGGATCTCCTCACCTTTCTAATGCATAAAGAGACAAATCCCAGAGAAACTTCCACGACAGAGGGTGAAAACTGTCAGTATTTGTATTCAAACTCCCTAAATGTTTTAGGACCCCTTTGCAACACCCCTGGGGAGTGGGACAGGAAAGAATTCCCCATCCTGTGGGACCCCTGAGCTTTCCTCCACATGCTCCCTCAAGGAGATCCCACCCTGCACAGCACAAAAGTAGTTTCTGTCCTTATCTTTCCTTTCTCTTTTTCCTCTCTTGTGCCTTTCCCAGGGTGGCCACTCCACCCCCAGGCTGAGGCTGAGCTCCTCAGCCCTAAAGGCTTTCCCTGTCACTTGGGATGCAGTGTCCAGGTCCCCATGGGCAGCCAATCCCTCCAAATTCCATGTTCCTGTGGAGCTCAGCACAGCCGCGCTGCCGTTTCCCGTGCGCCCACCGTGCAGACCGAGCACAAAAACTCCTGGATGAATATCAGACAATCCTTTTCCAAGCAGGGAATTCTGCATTTCAGAATCGAGGGAAGGAGGGAAGAGTTCTAATGATGCCGTGAGAGAAGAAGAAGAAATGAATATTAACTGAGGTGACTTGAATCTCTCCCTCCCTTCAGAAAGGAGGGATAATGATCAAAACAGGGACTGTGAAAGCACAGCTCCCTGTGCTCCTCATCCCTCAGGCACAGGGGAGCGAGGCCAGAGCCACTCTCAGAGTGCCCCAGTCTTTGATACTCCCAGCAGGAAAGCCTTGGATGTGTCCAAGGTGAAGCTCCAGCCCAGCCAAGTTCTCTGATGAATAACTCCCTGGGGGAGCAGCTCAGGGAACATTGATGTTCCACACCAAAATCCTTCTGCTTTTGTGCTGGAGCAGCTGGAATCCAGCTCCATCCAGCTCCGTGCTGCTCCTGGATTTACAAAGGGAGCTGTGGCTGGGCACAGCAGAGCAGTGATCACCCAAATCCATGGATTTCTTTTCAGTGCAAGTCTGTGGGATGCGGCGCTGGGAACGCCCACGTTCATTTCTGCAGCCCTTTAGTCCTTTCTCTGCATTAACAAGATAAATTCTGAGGGGAAAAAACCCCAACCCAGCACACAAAGTGCTCTGTGTTACCAGAAACAGCTTAATTGGGATTTTATTTGTACTGAGGGATGGATGACGGGTCAGGTCTGTTGATATTTTGGGGTTTGGGTGCTGGAATGAAGCTTAACTTGAGTTTAAGTCTAAAGGACTCTTCTCCAGAAACACAATCTGAACACTTTGAAACATCCTCAGGTCTCTCCTATTTGCTTTTTTTTTGCAGTGCTTGGGAATTCCAGGATTATTCACACACTCAGTTCTTGGAATTGCCCAAATCAGACCCTTTTTTTCATTTGGTCATTCAATCAGTAATTAGGCTGAGTGAAGAGAAAAGCCAGATAAGAAACATTTGGGAAAGGATTTTTATTGTTCCAAAGATTTAATATTCAGGCATTACAGACCTGAGTAAATTCTAATTGTGTTTCTAACTCTGCATTTAATAAATGGACCATGGAGAGGTTAAAGAAAAAAAATAAAAAAATAAAAAGGGCTGTGAGCAGTGGGAGGAAAAAACAGGAAATGAGGCCATGAATCAAATCTGGTCCTGGAGGTGACAGTGGGGCTGGATACAAATCCAACAGTGAGATAAAGCACAGTCAGATAAAAGGGTATCAATGTAAATAATCACAGATTAATATGACATTATGTTAATATATTACACTTTAAAGCCCATGGGTAAGTCTGAGGGCCCTGACCTGCTTAATGTCACACTCACCTTTTCTTTATTTTGCTCAGAAAAGGAGGAATAATTCATCCCTGATTGGGGTGTGAACTTTGATGGCTCAGGAAAACAATCCTGGATATCAACAGGGAACTGTTGCCAGTGGGGGGCTACTGAGTCTGTGGCAAAATCCAGGCAGGTTCTGGTCCTGAACTAAAGGCAATAAAACTCTGAGTATGAAAAGTGAAATAATGACTAAAACATCAGCTCTGAGGTGAGCCCTGAACCTGCTGCTTCTGCAGCAGCAGAACTGGGACTGAAAACAAAGGAATTCTGCCCTTTTGTAAAACCAGGTCTTCAGATAAGTTTGCAAAGCTCATTTAGAGGAACTGGGTGGCTTGGATTAATTTGCCCTGCAGGTCTGAACTTGTGCCAAGAGCACCAAGGGCAGCAGGATTTGGCACAGCAGGAGTGTGCAGTCCCAGCCTGAATCCAGGCTGGGAGGAGAATGGATTGGGAGCAGCCATGAGGGGAAGGACTTGGGGGTGTTGGTGGGTGAGAGGCTGGAGATGCCCCAGCCCAGAACCCCCCGTGCCTTGGGCTGATCCCACAGTGGGGGAAGGGGGGGATTCTGCCCCTCTGCCCCCTCAGGTGAGACCCCCCTGCAGAGCTGCTCCAGCCCTGGGAACAGCACAGGGAGGACATGGAGCTGCTGGAGAGAGTCCAGAGGAGCCCCTGGAGCTGCTGCCAGGGCTGGAGCCCCTCTGCTCTGGAGCCAGGCTGGGAGAGCTGGGGGGGTTCCCCTGGAGAAGAGAAGCTCCAGGGAGAGCTGAGAGCCCCTTGCAGGGCCTGAAGGGGCTCCAGGAGAGCTGGAGAGGGACTGGGGACAAGGCAGGGAGGGACAGGACACAGGGAATGTCTTCCCAGTGCCAGAGGGCAGGGCTAGATGGGATATTGGGAAGGAATTCCTGGCTGGGAGGGTGGGGAGGGGCTGGAATGGATTTCCCAGAGAAGCTGTGGCTGCCCCTGGATCCCTGGAAGTGTCCAAGGGGGGGTTGGATGGGGCCTGGAGGAACCTGGGCTAGTGGGAGGTGTTGGGGTTGGACCTGGGTGGTCTTTCATGTCCCTTCCAGCCCTCCCAGGACTGTCTGTCTGTCCTGAAGAGCCACGACTTCCTTCTGAAATCTCCCTTCCAGCAGCAGCTCCGTGTCCCGCCCGGCGGGGACGACTAATTCCATATATTGAGAATTCGCAGACTTTGCTGCAACACTCATTGCTGATAAGGAGAAACTTAGGAGCTATCCAAGCCCTTCCATGCTGAACATTTCCCAGGAACAGACGACCACCAGGGGAGAAGGGGGAAAGTCACACAGCACAACGTGCTCGCCGTGACAGTGACCGAGCAGGACGATCCTCCCCGGAGCAATCCCTGCCAGCAGATGTGCAATGAGCCGCTCCCACCTCCCCCATCCAGGCTTTCCATGGCTTTTCCAAAGTCCTGAGGCTCCAGTTTAATAGTAAGTTGTTCCTGGGCTCATTAGGATTTATGTGGGAATGTCTGGCAGCGCCGTCCTTCGCTGCTCTTCGAGTGGATTTGGTGTCAGAGAAACTGAGCTCTGAGTGGTAGAAGAAATGTTTTTCCCCCCAGGGAATGTGTTCAGACGAGGACCAGGATGGATGAGAGGATCGTGTTTTAGCAAAGGATCAGGTAGTTGTAATTTGGGCATGGAAATGGGTATGTGGAAAACACATGGCACCAGAAAAAGTGAAGGATTTTAACCTAATAATAATAACCTATAAAAGAATGATTATAATAATAATGATAACTAGGATGATGATGATGATGATAATAATAATAATAAACAACACTATCTAAACCTTTTATGGGGCACAGGGGGGCCCACCCTGGAATCCTGGGGGCAGCTCTGAGCCCTGAGACAGGAGAGCCATGGAGGGGCTGGAGCGTGGGCAGGGAAGGGAAGGGAGCTGGGAAGGGGCTGGAG
>VYXB01000643.1:13305-70945 GCA_013397135.1 Pachyramphus minor
TCCCTGTGGATGTGGCACTTGGGGACATGATCAGTGGTGGCCTTGGCAGAGCTGGGGCCTCTCTGGCTCTGTGTCTCAAAGCTCCTGCTTGTTTTCCAGATCCACCACGACAAACCTGAAGTTCCCCAGCCTCAGACGGATTTCCTGCTCTCACAGGACCCAAGTGGGCTCAGATCCATCAAGATCAGGAGCAATTAACAGCTGTGTAAAGACTGAGGCACTTTTATTTGTCATTCCTGTTTCATGTGGTATTTTTCCTCGGCAGAAATGTGCTCCCAGTAACCACTGAAGGGAACTGATCCAGTCAGTTCTGTCCCCCATGGACAGCACTCTTAAAAAAGCACATTATTTGTGTGAACATATAAACTGTTTGCAGTTTTACACAGAACAGCTTCTCCTTCCTTGTTGCAAATTGCTCCTGAGAGTTATGAGCTGGACACGAGTTTATTTGCTACCAGTTAATAAATGACTTTTGGACTGCAAACTTTTTGTAGCCTCCTCTAACTTTAATTTCTAATACTTCTTTCATTTAGCACCATCCTTGAGAGAGCCCTCAAACAGCTCTGACAGTCCACAGAGAGAAGCCCCTGACATATGGATGGCTTTGGCCTGCAGCAAAGACTCTTTCATTTCCACTTATTAAAGGGGAGCCATAAATCCTGGGGTACCTCAGCCCCGCTCTTCCCACAGCCAGGGAACCTCCCAGACAACATCAAAACCACCCAGAGCCATTGGGAGATGTAATTCTGCCCATTTGTCCTGAAATCTTCATATGTTTCCACGTTCTGTAATTTCCAGCCACACAAAACAATCATAAAAAAAACCAACAAAACACCCCCAAACAAAACCCTGGCAGGAAATAGCTGTTGTTAAAACCTCCATTCCTAAATATAAATCAGTAAGACAAGGGGTTTTTTTTCAGTGAACTCTCCCAAATAGATGAGAAGAGCTGCTTTCTGATTTGGGGCTGGGCATTTCCATGAGTTCACTGAATAAATACAGTTTGACCCCTAAAAATAAACACAGTTTGACCCCTAAAAAACACTCCCAGTGGAGAAACATAAGGAAACCCAACCCCCTCAGTTTGGTGCTGTGTGAAAACAGAGGGATTCACAATCCATTTATTCCCTTAAAAACACACAGTTCCCAGGATGTTGAATTCCTTCAGTGCCCCCTCATAGAAAGGGGTTTAACATCTATGAAAACCAGGCACAAAACCACATCCAGAGAACAGCTCCACGTCCCTGAAATATTCCCAAGCAGTTTTTATTTGGGAGCAAAGTGGCCACCAGCCAAGGCTTCAGCAAGATCTGAAGCCCCAAGGAAGGCAGACACTGCTGGAATGTTGGCTTTTAGTTTATACCCAAATAAAAATGGCTTGCAAATATATCAAGGGCACACGAGTAGCTCTGTTGATGCAGCCAGAGTGGGGTTTTTAGGAAAGAAAATCCATCAGGATGAAAAAATCCTGATGATTATTGTGCAAAAACCACGTTGGGGCAAATTTCTTCTAAGTGGAACTGAAGATTTTGGTGTCACCCTGGTAGAAATAGGCTTTCACTCCTTGAGCCAAGACAAGAAAGGCTTGGACAGGGGTGGGGGAAACCAAAGATAAGGTTTTTGTTATTATTTGTGTGTTTGCAGCAGGAGATTTGGGGCTTCAGGGGGTAAAAGGAGGGACCAGATGAGAGATAAAACAAGGAGTAGTCAGGTTGGAGAGCCTGGGATCCACAGGGAGGGCTTTACCCCCAGAACAGCCACATCCAGATGCAGGTTGTCTTGCAGGCTGAAAGGAAAATGAATTCGGTGTTAATAACATTATCAACACTTGAAGAAAATTATGTGGCCAAGGGGGATGTGCCAAAGGGAATTTCATGCTGTTATGGGGTGGAAAAGCAGCTGAGAAGCCTGGGGCACACACCCCACCCCATCACGGGACAGTTTAGGTTGGAAAAGACCTTCAAGATCAAGGAGTCCAACCATTCCCAGCAGTGCCAAGGCCATCACTGCCCCATGGCCCCAGGTGCCACATCCACAGGGATCTGAAATCCCTCCAGGGATGGGGACTACCCCCCTGCCCTGGGCAGCTGTGCCAGGGCTGCACAGCCCTTTCTAGGAAGGAATTTTCCCAATATCCCCCCTGAGCCTCCCCTGGCACAGCCTGAGGCCGTTTCCCCTTGTCCTGTCCCTGTTCCCTGGCAGCACAGCCCGACCCCCCCCGGCTCCCCCCTCCTGTCAGGGAGTTGCAGAGCCAGAAGGTCCCCCCTGAGCCTCCTTTTCTCCAGGCTCAGCCCCCCCAGCTCCCTCAGCCGCTCCTGCTGCTCCAGACCCTTCCCAGCTCCCAGGAGGGATCGCGGGAGGACCACGGACGGTCAGGACCACAGTACCCAGCGTGCTCCGCGCGGGCAGACACGCCCACCGCAACTCCCCTTCCGCCGCGGAGCAACACGGGACTTGTAGTTCTTACCGCCCCCGGCGAAGTTCGCCCCCAAAAACTTCCCGCACGGTTCCGGTACCTGTCGTTCCTCTCGCCGTTCCCATGGCAACGCGCCCCGTCAGCCAATGGGGAGCGTCGTTCTTCGTGCGGAGGCTCGCGGCGGGCCAATGAGCGGCGCCGTTGGTGCGGGGCGGTGCTGGCAGCGCGCTCGCGGAGTCTCCTTGGGGCCGTCCCCGCGCCGGGCCGAGATGGGCAGCGGCGGCAGCACCCGGCGGGTCACCTTCGAGGCGGATGAGAATGAGAATATCACCGTGGTCAAGGGCGTCAGGGTGAGCGCGGGGCCGCCCGGGGGATGACCGGGACGCGCCGGGGCGCTCTGAGCCGCCCCCGGCCCGGGCTGACCCTCCGCTTCCATCTCCCTCCCCTCCCCGTGTTATTCTGCCCCTGTTTCTGCCCCTGTCTCTTCCTGCCCTTGTCTCTGTCTCGCTTCCTTCCTCTCTACCCCGGTGATTTGTCCCCTCTCCGCTCTTCCAGCCGGGACAATGTCCCCCGCGGGTGTTCCCTGCCCGGTGACTCGTTTAAGAATAAATGTGTCACCAGAGGAGCTGGGTTTGCCTTTCCCTGACCTCCACAGGCTGGAGCTCCTCCCTTTCCCATGTCCTGCTCCCTGACATTCCTTGTGTCCGACTTCCTGTGCGGCCGCGGGGCCGTTCCCTCTGTGTCCCTGTTTGTCATCGATCCCAGGATGGTTTGGGTTGGAAGGGAACTTAAAAATCCTCTTGTTCCACCCGCCTTCCACCATCCCAGATTGCTCCAGCCTGGCCTTGGACACTTCAGGGATCCAGGGGCAGCCACAGCTTCTCTGGGAAATCCATTCCAGCCCCTCCCCCCCCTCCCAGCCAGCAATTCTTTCCCAATCTCCCATCTCTCCCTGCCCTCTGGCACTGGGAAGCCATTCCCTGTGTCCTGTCCCTCCCTGCCTTGTCCCCAGTCCCTCTCCAGCTCTCCTGGAGCCCCTTCAGGCCCTGCACTGCACCAGAGAAGGACTTGTCACACAGAGAACTTCAGGAAATCTTTATATATTCCAGGCAGAGCAAAGTTTGCTCAGAGGTTGCCCAGAGAAGCTGTGGCTGCCCCTGGATCCCTGGAAGTGTCCAAGGGCAGGTTGGAGCAACCTGGGATAGTGGAAGGTGTCCCTGGGGTTGCAACTGGATGATCTTTCAGGTCCCCTCCAACCCAAACCATGCTGTGATTCCGTGACATGAGTTGCAAATGGAGCTTTTATGTTATTAATTGGTTTCCTTGTGTTCATTTTATCCGTGGGCTTCCACAGAGCTGAAGCTGGGCTTTGCTCTGTTGGATTCTGCTGGATTTGGGACACTTTCTGTGTGTGAAGATTCACATTGACTTGGTGTTTGACTCCCCTTGTGTTGCACAAATCCCTACAGGGTTTTCCCAGGATTTGTTCCTCCTGGGACAAGTTCTCTGCACCTGCACTGTGGGATCTTGGTGTCCAACTAACTGAGAAAGGCAAAAACTCTGATTAAACACAAACAACAAACCCCAGGGTGTTGTTCCCTTCCCTGCTCCCCGTATCCCAAACTTTTCCATACCCCTTCCATGGGAGCCACCATCCTGTCCAGTGCAGCCATTTGGAGCTCTCCCCTCACAAAACCAGGGGAAAGAAAGTTTCTGCTGCACTGGGAATTGAATTTGGGCTCTCTGGGCTCTTTCTTTTTAAATTTTAGTTCAGTTTTTGTGGGAAATGGGATAAGGAGGATCCTGACTGTGGGTGGTGTTGTGTTTTCCAGCTCTCTGACAGCCTCATCGAGCGGATGAAGGAACCCTCCTCGCCCTCTGGGAGACCCCCCCGCTCCTCAGGTGCAGGTTTGCTCCTGGTTTTGTGCTTTTTGATTTTTTGACAACCAAATTTGCCCTTCAGAGCTTTGCAATGAGCTCGTTGCCCTTTCGGAGAGATGAGTTTTTTTGGCATTAACTTTTTGCCTCAGAAATGTTTTCTGGGTTTTTACATGAGTTTATGTTCTTCTTTGTTTTCTTCTGACATTAAAGTGTGAAACATCTGCTCATCAGACTTGGTTTTACCACAGTATTATTGTTAAAAACTTGTTAAAAGCACCATGGAACAAGCAAATACCCAAATAATTCTGGGAAATTCTTGCTGATTTAATCAACGCTGAGTTTTGGTGAAGTTCTGTTGAAAACAGCAAACATTAAAAGGAAAATGTGCTGTTTTCCTGTTTTGTGATGGTGGAAATAAGTGAAACACAGATGGATGGCTTTCTTTTCTCCTTATATTTCATTTTTGAGGCCTGTTCTGATGCAGCAAACAGCATCTGTGCCAGGCAGCCACTGCTCTGATTTAAAATCCTGCAGCCCAGGGATCACAAACAGCTGTTAAAAAAATCCCAGTCAAGGGCAGAGATTGCAGCTGGTGATTTGGGGAACCTGTAAAGTCCAAGGGAGGCTCTTATCAGTGCTCCAGGAATATTCCTGATAACAGAATTCCCTCAGGGCCTCTTGCCTTGATACTTAAAAAAAAATTAAAAAAATCCCAGCAAACTCAGCACTGATTAAAACCAAATCCTGTGGCAGCTTTGGAGCAGGACCTGAGTAAATAGAAGGAGCATCTTTCCTTCTTCTGAAGCATCAAGTTGGTTTCTTGATCTTTAATTGAAGGTGTCTGTGCCACACCATCCCAGAATGGTTTGGATTGGGAAGGACCTCCAAGATCATCTCATTCCAACCCCCTTTAAAAAAGAAATCTTTTTTAAATGTTTTTAAATAGTACCTTGCTCAGGGTTTTTTTGCCTGTATTTTGCTGTGGTGATGAATTATTTTAGGGAAAGGATTTATATAAAATAATTGTTGTACATCCCTCCTGCTTTCCCTGTGCTGTTTGCTGCCTTTTCATCCTTAAACCTGACTTAGGGACACGGTCTTGTGATCAGGCACCTGGGAATTTGGGCTCTGGGGGGTGGAGGTGAAGGCTGGGACACCCCAGGGATTCTTTGCTGATTCCCAGCCTGTGCCAGGGCCTCCCCACCCTCCCAGCCAGGAATTCCTTCCCAAAATCCCATCCTGAGTCTTCCTTTTGTTTCTTTTGTGTGGGAGGAAATGGTGCTGTTGATTTTTTCATGCTTTTGGATATTTTTATTTATTGAAAGAGTTGGAGCAAGGGGAGTCTACAAGAAAGGTGGAGAGAGACTTTGGAGAAGGGATGGAGGGACAGGACAGGGGGAATGGCTTCAAAGTGACAGGGAGTGTGTTTAGATGGGATATTGGGAAGGAATTCCTGGCTGGGAGGGGCTGGAATGGATTTCCCAGAGAAGCTGTGGCTGCCCTGGATCCCTGGAAGTGTCCAAGGGCAGATTGGAGCAACCTGGGATAGTGGAAGGTGTTGGGATTGAACTGGGCAATCTTTAAGATCCCTTCCAACCCAAACCATCCTGTGATTCTTAAGAATTCCTTGAGCATTCTCCAGCTTGGAAAACCTAAGGAGTATTTTCTCTCGTAGAACGAGCGCTTTTGGCTTTTATAATCCAGACAAAGAGCACTTTGCAAGAATAATAATAATAAAAAAAAGATATCTGGAGGGAGAAACATTAGAGCTGTTCAACCCTTTCCTCAAGTGAAGTCTTTGATGGCTTTTGGTGCAGGAATAACGGATGAGGTTACATGAAAGAACTTGGATCCCGCTGCTTGCCAATAATGATGAATTTATTGACTTCAGTTTGGGGTCAGAAAATGAAATTACATCCACTTACACGGGCATCTGACATCTAAATACAACATCTTAGAGCATCTGAGCTTTGCCTGGATTGCTTTCTGACTTCTGAGTGATATTAAATGCACTAAAATATTTAACAAGTGTAAAATCTTTCAAGTCTGCCTGTAATTCCTAAAGCAATATTGATGGAGAGTAATTTGGGCAGACAACAAGGGTGTGTTTTTTTTTTTCTTTGCTGGGTGTGTGTATTATCCCTAAAGCTTCAGTCAGAGCAGACAAAGGGGATGCTTTAATTCATTTCTGCTTAGTGGATATTGGAAAATCCGCTAATGGTTTATTAGGGGGGGGAAAAAAAAAAGAGAGGAAGAATAAATGCTTAAATTATCAGGAGTCTCAGCATCTCAGACAAGCTTTTTCCCCCCTTTGCAGAAACAGATGATGTGGAGGAAACTTTTCTTAAGCTGTATTTTGTTATTTTTGTTGTTTTGAGAACAAATCAGTCAAGGACCATGTCACAAACTCTGATTATTGTGGAGTAAAATGAGCAGTGCTGGTGCCTCCTCAGGAAGTGGGTTATAGCTTTGCATTTTTCATGGCTTGATTTTTGGGGGTTGATGTCTTATTTTTGGGTTGGTTTCTGTCTCTTGGAGGAATTTGGGTGGCCCAGGGGTGTCTTGGCTCGGTCAGAAGGATTGTGGGGATGTCCAGGGATGAGGATTTAAAGAATTAAGTTGTAACTGAGACAACCAGGATTTAATGAGCTTTGGGAGAGCAGCTTGGTGGGGTCACAGGAGAGGCAGATTTGAGGGATACACTCAGGAAAAACATGAGATCCTCAAGGACAAAGCTCTTCCAAGTGCAAGAGCGGTGCATTCCAGCCCTCAGGAACATTTACCTCACCTTCAGCAAGGTGCTCAGCTCTCCCAATATCCTTGGATCCAGGTTGGGATAACTTGGGTTCCAGACCCTGGTTGGATGTGCAGGGTCAGAGGTTGTGGGCACTGGCTCAGACTCCCTGGAGGCTGCTGGAGTGGGATTGTGCAGGAGTGTAACAGCTTTATCCATGGCCTGGAGCAGAGCTGGAGTAGAGGCACTTCCATGGAGATGATCCCAAATTGAGGGATCATCAGCCTGGAGGGCAGGGCTGTTCTCCTGAGGGACCTGGAATGGCTGGAGGAACAAATAAAATCCAGCAGGAAGCCCAACAGCAGCATTCCCAAACCTCTGGGGATCAGTGGGAAGCTGGTTCTTCACGGTGCTGCCTGTGCAGGGGATGGTGGGTGTTGAAACAGGAGACTGGAAATAAGGAATAACTTTGCCCTGATGAGCCCAGTGAGGCTCTGGAAGGGTTTTCCTGGTGGGACTGCTCGGTCTCCATCCTTGGAACCTTTCAAGGTGGGCGTGGAAAAACATTGTTGGAGGCTCTGCAGCGTTGCCTGTGACTTCGAATTTTGTGTTTTGAGTTTTTATGAGTGTCTGGAAGTTTACAGAGTTTGCCTAAACTTGTGCCAGTTAAGCAAAAACCCTCTGCAAATAAACCCCCTCAGTTCTTTGCCCTTTGAGGGGTTAATTGCTCATCCACCTCTCGGTTGCAACAGCATTTTTCTCTGTGTAAACTGAAAGATGAAGTGAACTGACATTTGTGATTTTAATTTGTAGGATTCCCCTTCTTTTTAGGAAAGGAAAAAAAAACTAAACAGGTTTAACAATGCTGGGGTTGATCCCCTTTGCTGGGAGATGCCTGTAAAGGCTCAGGTTTGTGGATTCAGGATCCAGGACAGCTTGGGCTCTGGTTTTGGTGGTGTTTATTTGCTCTCCTCTGGGTGTCCTCATAAAGGGTTTTAAACTTTACTGGTGCTTTAAACCTGACATAAATCAGGTGGGAACCCTCAGGCAGCACACTGAGCTGGCACTGGAAGGCCATGATTTGCACCTTATAGAATAATAGCATAAAATAATATTAATATTAATAATAATAGTGCATTGCCACTGCTTTGTCCCAGAGTCTTCCTGCAGGTAACTTTTATTTGCAGTGATGTGTAGTGATATTTTTTGGGGCTAAAGGTTCACTGTTGGTGGGAGGGATTTTATGATCAATGAACAGAATTTTTTTAAGGTGTGAAGGAAAAAAGCTGGAATGTGCCTGGGTTTTACTCCCTGGTGCTGTATTCCCAACCTTTGTCCAATTCCAAAGCAGCATTTGGATTGTTCTCTGGAATTCTGGCTTTGAGGTGTCACCTCTGGCTGCCTGTTCTCATTGCCTTTGGAGTGCTCAGACATCCCATGGAAGGATTTAAACTAAAGGTGGAACAAGAATGAAAGGTATAAGGTGTTGAAACTCTTCCTGCAAATCTCATCTTTTTAACCTAAAATGTGATGTTACAACTGACCTCATGTAATGGGCTCCTGTCTGACCGTGTGTGATGTGATCATAACTTGGTGTGAAACCATCCAGAAACACCCTGCAGGAACAGCTCAAATATTTAACCTAAATATATTTAAATAGACTCCAAGAAATGACATTTGTGTTAATATTAGTCAGGAATTTGACGTGATATAAATTTAAGTTTGATTACTGAAGGTTTTTACGAGGAGGGGGTGAGGCCCAGGTTGCCCAGAGAAGCTGTGGCTGTCCCTGGATCCCTGGAAGTGTCCAAGGCCAGGCTGGAATTCTGAGGTTTCCAAGGGTTCTGAAAATGGAGGAATTTGGTTTTCAGGAGTCTGTGGGATTGAGGGGTTTTATCCCTTCGTGAGGGTCAAGGAGAAGCCCAATCCAATGAATTTTGTCAATTATCAGGGGGACATTAATTCATTTAGGGGGTTCTTTTTTACAGCTGACAGAGAACTTGGGATATTCCAAATGGAATTTAAAGGAAGAGCACTGGATGTGTCAGGCCCTGTCCTTGTACAAGTTCACTGCAGTGAATTCCCCTTCCCTTTAACAAGCACATCCCAAGCATTTCCTTAGCAATCCTTGGGAGTTAAGAGTTAGAACCACCTGCTTTGGGTATGATCTTCCAGGATTTAGCAGGAAAATCACATTGGACAATAACTGTTCTTATATTACCTTCTTGTAAAGTGTGGTCCTTGTAATTATTTCTCGTGAGCTCAACCCAGAAACTGGGGAAATGCTGAAAACACAGAGGAAAAATTAACCTGGGAAAAAGGCTGGGCAAAGCTCATGGAGCCCTCTGCAAAAATGGGTTTTAAGGGCTAATTATGGAATTATTGCAGTTGCTTTTTACTGGTTCTGAGCACTGAATTGTTTCACAGTTCAACCCTGGCCTTTGGTCACAGGCAGCCAGAGCCCAGCCTTGCTTAGGCTGAGCTTGCTGAAAATGCAGCCAGTTTATCCACTGTTTAGAAACCAGGCTTGTGGGAAGACTCTGTGGTGTATTTCTTGTGTTTTGGGGTTTTTTTTTAACTGTTAAAATGACTTAAACCCTTATCTGGCAACATGTTTTCATTGTTTCTATGCCCTTTTTTCTCAATTTTGGTTACATTCTCCACTAGAAATCAGGATTTGATGGAAGAAAACGCCTGTTTTGGAGACATTTGCTGTTGTCCTTGTTGGGAATCTCCCCTGTGTGCTCTTGCAGGATACTCTGGGCATCAGGATAAACCCCTCCCATTCCTCCTTTGTCCTTCAGAGCCCTTCCTGGGATTAAGGGTCAAAAAGACCAGATAGTGGCAAAGATAAAGGGCTTTTGTAATTTAAGGGACTGTTTGAATAGAAGTCATTTGGAGCAGTTGGATTATTTTTTTTTTTATCTTCAGGAATAAAATCAAAAGTATTGATATTTTTAAATGAATAAACCCCAATGACCAAATTAGAGCTGTTTGATTTCACCAGTGTCAGCCTTGATAACACCATAAAGGAAATTGTTATTCTGCTGTGTATAATCCTCCCTGGTTTTATAGTACAATAGATGTTCTTCTCCAAATTTATCTTGAAGTAGTAGAGGGGTTTAAATGCACTTCTTTTTCCTTTATATTATTGAAAACCACCACTTATTCAGCGCAGCACGACTTGGAGACCTCCAAGTAATAAAACCTTTTGCTTTTAATAGTAAATGCTGCTTTTCTCCCCATCACCATTTTTGTTTACCAGGCAGAGAATCTTGAGTGTGATAGAAAAGAACACTTTAAATGGGTGATTTATCACATTAAGATGAGAAGAGAAGCTTTGTTTTATTCTTTCCTGTTCAGGCAGCAGCCAAGTGTTACTAAAGCTCTTCATCACTTGTCAGCTGAGGCAGGTTAAGTGTATTTTTTTGTGCTGCTGCAAAGCTTTGTGCTCGTTGTTTTTTTAGTTAAACAGCAGGTCCCACTTAGAGACTCCTTTTCCTTGGGGGAATGGGATGCACTTTTACCTCCTGCTCCCATTTTTTCCCCCCACATCCAGGTTTTTCCATGTGCACTGAACTCCTTGACTTTCAATAATCTCATGTTAAAATCTGTTGGTGAAGTTTGGGGAGGAACAGACTGAAAATTGCACTTTTCAGGTGCTCCAACCTGTTGGTTGAAATCTAAATTCAAAAAGGAGGGAAGGGATGTTTTTCCCTGTTTTTGCAAGCTTTGTTGTGTCCCTCTGGCAATTCTTCATGGAGCTGCTTGATCTGATTCCCATTTTTAGCCTCATTAACCATGTTTGATCTCACCTCATGTTAATCACCCAAAAACCAAGGATCTATTCCAAGCTACTCCTTCAGGCTGGGGGTGAGAGATGGAGGCTCATCCCAGCCTGTGGAAGGTTCTGGTTCTCCTTAATCTCTGGGATTTTACACTGAAGGAGCTGATGCTCCAAAATGCTTGATTATTTATTTTTTTTCCTTTACCATTTTCTTTATTTCTTGGGGTTTTCTTTTGTGAGGAATCATCTCATCCTGAGGGAAAGGACTCAGTTATCCCTGATGCTGCTAATGGACATTCCTCAGCGAGGGGAGGTGGTATTATAAATTTTAAGGAGGAAAAAGAAATATCAGCAGGAACTGGTAGGAAGAATTAGTAAAGACAGTGGTTGGAGGTTGACTTTGGTGCTCATTTGAAACCTCAGGAAGCTGGAATTTTTGGAGAAGCATCCCTTTGGTCCTGAGGCAAAACTTAGCTGTCACTTGTGTTGCTGTGCCTGCCTGTTGAGCTCACTGGCTGCTTTTATTCAGGGGAAAAGAGATGCTTTTACACAAAAAAGTGAATTTCTCCTGTATTTTTGAACTAACTGGGAGCATCTTTGCTGACAGATTTTCATATTTCACCTCTTACCCACTGGAACAGCCCCTTTTTTTCCCCCTGCACCTTTAATTCAATTCCTGAATCTTCTTTCTGGTGTTTGAGGTGCTTTTCCATTTGCTGGATCGTGCTGAATTAACCTACTCAAGGTAGTTTATTCCTGGAATGGAATTGGATTATTAATTAGCATCCATCTGTAATACCTTGGTTTTCTAACTACTAATAACACTAAAACACTAAATCTAAATAGTTCATCATTTAAAGTTGTAGAGGTGGTGCAAGGATTTCACCAGCTGAGGGGCCAGACCCTTGACAAAGTTATTTTTATTAGCAGATCTCATTGCACAGCATTAAAAATGGAGGTGCTGGATTAATGGTTTTGTGAGACTTTTAAATGTTTCAGCATTTCTGTGTAATTTCTGAATAATGAAAAGAGCCATAATCATCACAGTTACCGTGTTGTTTACTGCCTGTTTGCAGTTATTATTAAAAGCACCAACACAGGGCCACATTTCTGAGCTGGCAACACTGTAGCTGTGTGCTCATAATTAAATTGAAATATAAATTAGGTTAAATATAAAGCTGGTTTCGCTGGAGTTGGCGAAAGACACATTTATGATGCTTTTTTTTCACCCCTTTCCCTGGGAGAAATAAATCCCTGTACCTGTGCAAGGAGTTATTTTTGTGGTGCTTTTATTTAAAATGTGAGTATTACCTGCTTCTAGTCTGACTCCTTGGCTCCTACTGTTAATATCCCATCAAACAAACGTTCTGCCACGTTGTCACTAAATGAACTTCCAGGTTATTCTCCAAAATAAACACGTGTGGGATGTGAGAAAGCAGAAATGTCCTCAAGGCATAAGGAAATCCCTGGAGCTGTGATTCTCAGGTGCAGCACCTTTGCACGAAGGTTCTTTAGATTCTTCCAGACTTACTGAGAAATGAAATTACCATTTGATGTGGAGATAAGTGACCTTTTCTCCCCTGAATAATCAGCTTCTCCTGGAAAATCTTGGTTGTCACATGGCTTTAAACAGGAGTTTGATGTGTTGGATTTACCTTTCCATGCAACTCCAGCCACTGGGAAATCTGTTCAATGGGATCAGCAGCTGTATTGATGAGTGTTATCTGTGGGTGAACCCCTTTTTTCTTTCATTAACCTTTTCCAGCAAAGACAGGCTTTCACTGCCTGTTTTTTTTCCCCCCAGTGTCACAGCTTTATGGGCCCCTGTGCAATTTATTTTTCTCTTCCTTCTTTCCCAGAGGAACTTTTGAATTTATCAGCTGGTTTTAGCCACACTGGTCACAGGTAGATTTCTCAAGGGTAATGAGTTGATTTACATGTCCTCTGAAATCCTTCCAAGGCTTGGTGACAGCAGCACTGTTGCAGTGGGTCCTGATGTGATCACTGGCCAGTTTAGAGGTCACAGGTTGTCTTTTTTTTTGCAAAGGGAAAGTAGCTACTCCTGTATCCTGCAGTGCATGTGGCAGCTTAAATGATTTAAATATTAAGAGTTTTGTTGCACCCCTGGAAGTTTGCTCAGAGGGTTTGTTCAGGATAGATGGGGAAGCTCCACAGTGGATGCAGAATTGTTATAAAACTCTCTTTTCCATCATTCTTGTCTTTTCCTGGTTTAATTGTAGGTTTGCTTCTTTGGATCCTCCGTGCTTCCCCTTCCACCTTATCAGTGCTTGGAAAATTCTGCATCATTCTTTCCATCCTCCTTCCTTCTGGATTTCTTCACCAGTGCTGTAGATTGGACAGGATCCTTGAGATCAGAGAATCCCAGGATGGTTTGGGTTGGAAGGGACCTTAAAGTTCATCCAGTGCCACCCCCTGCCCTGGGCAGGGACACCTTCCACCAGCCCAGGTTGCTCCAAGCCCTGTCCAGCCTGACCTTGGATACTTCCAGGGATCCAGGAGCAGCCACAGCTTCTCTGGGAAACTCTGCCAGTCTCTTCTCACCCTCCCAGCCAGCAATTCCTTCCCAGTATCCCATCTCTCCCTGCCTTCTGACAATGGGAAGCCATTCCCTGTGTCCTGTCTCTCCATCCCTTGTCCCCAGTCCCTCTCCAGCTCTCCCGGAGTCCCTTTAGGCTCTGGAAAGATGATCATTGTGTCCAGCTGTGGAAAGGCAGAGCCAGGGGAATCCTGGAGAGGTGCAAGACTGTGGTAAAACCTCTTCCATGTGGTAAAATCCTATGGGATCTGGGAGAGCTTGGGTCCATAAGAAGGGAACAGAGAAGTTTTGGAAGGCGCTGGTGCCTCTGTCCTTGTCTTGTTCCCTGATGCTTGGCTGGAACACACATTTAATACTGGAATTAAGGGAGGCCTGGAGTGGCTCTCAGTGCTCTGGGCTGGGTAACAAGGACCATCCATGGTCCTGGATGTCTTTCCCAACCTTAAAGATTCTGCCTGAGCTCCCTCCTCTGACCATTTTCCTGACAGTGCAAAGGTGTGAAAACACCCTCCCCGAGCCCTTTCCGAGGAATGATGAGCAGTTTTGTGACTCTCCCAATTCCTGCCCAAATCCAGAGCTCTGGAACTGGGGAAAATGGGCTTTTCAGTGCCACTGATAGAGCACAGTCACAGCTGGAGAATCCTCTGGAGAGGTGATGGTGGAAGATGAACTGAACATCCAGATTTGCTGTTTCTGGACTCCCTGACTGTACCAAAAAGCCCATTTGGGAGTGTTGGGCCTGAGAAACAGTGGTTGGTAATTCTTTACAATTCCCTTCTCAGTGTAGAACTTGGGTTGTTTTAGTTAATAAACCCTTTTACTTGGCTGTTCTGTGGAGAAATAAATACATAATTATTTCCCTGTTCTCTCTAGTGGTGGAAGGAGTTTGCAGAAATACATCTGGTGGGAGAGTTTAGAAACGATTTTGTCTGAGCAGATGAAAGGGATCCCAGTAAATTTCCCTGTCCTGGCAGATAAAATGACTTTATTATAAACTTCTGAACCATAAAGATCAGGAACTGGACGACTTCAATTGTCCTGAAAGGACACCACATGTTTAATCCTCTTGAAAGGAGAATCATAAAATCCTTCTTATCGTTGCTTACAATGTGATTATTTTTTATTAATTTTTTTTTTACTGTGGAATTACAGAATCCTGGTGCTTTTATCCCTTGTATTGAGCAAGAAAAGCCTTCCAGTGTGTGTGGAGTAGGGATTAATCACCCAGATGAAATAGGAATTCCTGACTCTTGTGTTCAATCTAAGACAGGGACAGATTTGTAAAGGTGTGTGAGGATTCTGCTTCGTTATTTTTATTAATCATTTCAAATGAACGGGCTGGCAAAACGTCTCATGGCTAAAAATAAAAAACACTATGATTGTTTCACATCTCTGCACTTGCACTGTGGAAGTGGGGGAGAGGGATGGGTTTATAAGGCTTTGGGTGAAATAATTCCCTGCCTTCTGAAGAGCACTGAGAACAACTGAAAAAGTTACATCAGAGCTTCCCACCGTTCACCCCCACAGCAGGAATTCCCAGAGAAAGGAAAAATCAGGTGATATTTTTTGGGGTTTTTTTTTATTAACTGGCTTTTTTAATTCAATCCACTTATTGGTGGGAAATGACTTATTTGCTGGCTGTCACTTATTTCAAGATTTCTTGCCCGTGTTCCGTGTTTCTTCTCTTGAACAGACCCATGTCTGTCACCTGTTATATGGAATTTAAATCCTCCGTGACAGGACATTTCTCCTGTGTCAAGATTCCATATTTTTGGTAATGAATCAGGACATTTATTTAGCTGCAAATCTCAGAAATGAGTTATCCTTGTTAAATATCCCTGTCAGGCCCAGGCAGGTACAACCTGACACAAAGAACCACAGGGGAAAACCTCCTAATCCTGCTCTTCCTTGGTTTTTTTTTTCCAGCCCCCCACCCCTTAAATCCCTTGGGATTTACTTCCAAAGCTCCAACACTAATGGGATGTTGAAAGGGAAATATTCCAACTGTGATAGGAACTAAGTTTGTTTTGTGACTCGTGGCTCGTGCAGGGTCTTGCTTCTAATTTAAATCAGAATAAACTGATTGATACCCACATTTACATTGTAAAACAGAGAACGTAACATATGCAAGAGCGCCTTTGGAAACTAAAAAATATGAAATATTTTTAAATTATGCACACTTAATTGTGCTGGTTTTGTATTTAATTATGCTGCCAGCTCGTTAAAGTGTCGCTGCACATTACCAATATTTAACAGTTAATACAAATTTCTGTCCTTGGAGATGTGGTTTCTGTTTGTGCTGGATCCGTGAGGGGAGGAAGTGCCTGGAATTGGGGATTTCAGGGGAAGAGTTGCTGGATAAATTTGTACAAGGCTGAAAATAGAGTTTATTTTTGAGAATGCTCTTTAAAATAATAATTAAGAAAACCCACAACAGTTTAAATGCTGCTCTTTCAAGCACAGAACTTATTTCTTTTAGTGTTTTTAGGTGTTTTTTTAGTGCTGGTGGGATGAAGGGATGGTCCATTATGTTTTCATTGAATGCAAGGCTAATTTTGACTATTCCAGGGTTAAAGAGTGTTTGAAAACCACTAAATTTTACAAATAATTGTATGCCAGCTATACTGGTGCACTAAGAATTACATCACTGTCTTGCTTCCTCTCCTATCCTGATCCCAGCAAATCCAGGCTCTTGGAAAACTGATAATTAAGGAAGGAAGAGTAGATTGAAGGGTGGCATTGACATGATCTGAGCACACCAAATGTTTCCTCCAGCCTTAATTGACATTGAAATCACACTTTGGATTTCAAATCTTCCTCTTTTCTTTGGTGTGCAGTGAATATTTCGGTGGCTTTATGGAGAATTTATGGATTTACCAGGACACCTCAGCCTGGACCTCAAGGAACTGAGTTGAGGGGTGACCCAAATTTTGTTTCCATGCTCGAGACAACTCAGAGAATGTCAGGAAAGGGAACAGGATTTTCTGGTTGTTTAATTGAATGAGAAATACATAATTTTTTCCTGGTCTAGTGGAAATTAATTGTGTATTACTGGAGTGCCTGTCATTTATCTACTTGGCTACTCTTTCGAAATTAAATTAGGGATTTGATATTTTGTCTTGGCTGTTCAGCTTAAATGGTTGCTGTTCATAAAATCACAGAGTGGTTTGGGTTGGAAGGGCCCTTAAAGATCATCAAATTCCCCCCCCTGCCACAGGCAGGGACACCTTCCACTATCCCAGGTTGCTCCAACCTGGCCTTGGACACTTCCAGGGATCCAGGGGCAGCCCCAGCTTCTCTGGACACCCTGTGCCAGTCTCTCCCCACCCTCCCAGCCAGGAATTCCTTCCTGTTGATTCTGAAGATTTTTGGAATTTAGGTATGGACCCAACCAGAGCATTTATTAAGCAGAAAGAATAAATCAAGGGTATTTGCATGTTATAACATTCACATATTACCCATCTGACGTTGGAATGTGGGTGGGAAAACCGTGGAAGATCTTTAAGATGTGTGTGAGCCCCCAGGCTGAGGTTGGGGAGGCACCAGGCTGCCCGTGTGGGCTTCCTGATTCGATATTTATGGCTCCTAATGCATGGTTGGGGATTTTCCCTCTGACATCTTCATTAACTTGAATGTTTTCCAAGCTCCACTTGCCCCTGCCAGCAGCTGAGACAGGTGATGGGGCTGAAGGCAGCCCTGAGGTTCCTTGTCCCACGGGAGCTGGGGAATGTTCATCCTGGAGAAGTGCCCTGCTGGATCGATGGTTTCACTGCCCCGATGCTCAGCTGCCAATCCCAAGTGCTGGAGGAAGAAATGCTGCAGGAATTCACTGGGAAACAGCTTTTCCAGCACTGTTCCTGGCAATGCTCAGAATATACCTTGGAGCTGTTTTTTTTTCAACTCCTCTTTATATATCATGCACCTCGTTGCTGTTCTTTAGTGGTTTGGGGTTTTTTTTATCCTGCTCCTTTGAATTTACTTTTACATTTCAAATATCACAAAAAAATAGTACAAAAATAAAGACCTTTAAAGTGCTGTCCTGTCAACTTCAGTGTAGTTTCTAACCCTGTGTGGTGGAAGGAGGAATAAAAATCACGAGCTGCCTTTTTTTCCTGTTATTATGGTTTATTCAAAGCCACTCTGGACGGGGTTTTGAGCAACCTGCTCTGGTGGAAGGTGTCCCTGCCCATGGCATGGGGTTGGAAGGGGATGATCTTGAAGGTCCCTTGCAACCCAAACCATTTTCTTTGCAGGGACACCTTCCACTATCCCAGATTGCTCCAAGCCCTGTCCAGCCTGGCCTTGGACACTTCTAGGGATGGGGCATCTCCTTGGTGGTTTGAAGGCAGAAGCTGTAGCCTCAAACACTCTGCAGAGCTCCCTGTGTGGAGGAAAAATGGTTTGGAACTCAAGTGGAGAGGCTGGAGGACCTGGAATTGTTAGGCTTGGAAGTGTCCTTCCAGCAGGGAAGTTTCTGAGGCAACAGAACCAGTCCCTTCGTGATGGTTCGTGACAATAAACCCCAGGCACACAGGAACCAAGTGCTTTTGACCTGGGAGGAGAAGCTTTTTTGCCATCAGGTCACTCAGCCATGAAAATATGTTGCCCAGAGGGGCTGTGCTGTTCCATCCTGGGAAGTATTTTTCCATAAAATCCAATGTTTATCTCTTTAAGGTTGTCAGGTGTCCCGGGGGTCACGCGTGGTTTTGTGCTGCCCTTGGACAAGTTGCTTTCTTAAGGATCTTCTCTTCACTGGGCATTTTTTTAGCAGCAAAACTTAACTAAATAGCTTAAATAAACTTGTTTATTTTCTTGCTTTCTCTTTTTTTTTTGTTGTAAATTCATTCTCTGCATATCATTTAGCTCAGCATTTCCTAAAAGCCGTTTGATTGTATCAAACCTAAGTGTCTCTTCATTAATAACTTAATGCACCTGCCCTTTCAAGAGAATTTACTGAAGCTGCCTGCTAATAAATGCTGCTTCCATTAATGATTTTTTTGCAAATGAGAGGCTAATGGGCAGATTCCCAGCTCTGCAGGCTGGAAGTGATTTGATTAATTTGCCCATATCCCATTCCTGGTTTTGCAGGCTCACATTTTTGAGGCTGCAGGTGTCTGCTTTCCCTGAGGTGGGCTGTTTACTGCTTTGGCTTGGAGTCTTGATATCCTGCTGATTGTTCCTTTATTTTTCTCTGAGGCAACTGCTTTAGAATGTGAGGAAAAAGGTCTGGATTTGGGTCTGGATTTGGATCTGGATTTGGGTCTTGGGATGAGCAAGAACAGAGGAGTTGGAGTCAAATCCTGTGGGAGTAGCTGAGTTGCACATGCCCTGATGTATTTTAATTTTAACCTGAGGGATAAAATTGCTGATGGCTGCTCAAAAATTGTTGTCATCACATCTTGTCTTGTGTTTTCCCTGATACTGCTCCTGGAGTTCCAAAACAGAGCACATTTTATGTGTCTGAACCCTCAGGACCTGCTGGGAAGTGAGAAGCTCCTCAGGGCCTTTCTCTCTCTGTCCTCCTCAGTTGTCCTTGTAACTCTCCAGAGCTTTTTGGACCTGGGAAACATTGGCTTTCTGGTTTCTTCTCTGATGCTGAAGGACAAGTGGGAGGATCAATGCTCAGGGTTAAAGAGCTTTGCATGATCTTTTTCTTTATAAATATATTTTTATTAGAAATCAGGGTTCCTGGTCTTTCAAAAGGGTGGCAGAATAAGCCCTTTTTCAGGTTTTTGGATGGAATCTTGGTCTGTTCCTTGTCTGGAAAAAACTGAAGGGGAAAGTGTTGCAACCTTGCTTTTCACAAGGGGGTGGAGTGTTAGGACAAGCCTTAAGCTGAAGGAGGGTGGGTTTAGATGGGATATGGGGAAGGAATTCCTGGCTGGAAGGGTGGGGAAGCCCTGGCTGAGGTTGCCCAGAGAAGCTGTGGCTGTCCCTGGATCCCTGGAAGTGTCCAAGGCCAGGCTGGATGAAGCTTGGAGCAACCTGGAATAGTGGAAGGTGTCGGGGTTGGAACTGGATGATCTTCCAGGTCCCTTCCAACCCAAACCATCCTGGGATTCTGTGGCCACATGGAGAATGTTTTGTGCTCCCATAACTCCCAGCCTGCCCTGTTCTTTTCCAATGAAAGCCCTGTCCCAGGGGGAGGGACTCCCATCCTTTCACCCTTCAGGTCCATCTGAAAATGTGATGTCAGCTGGAATAATTGAATAAAAACTGGAGTAAAAATGCTGTAACTTTTATTCTGGAATTCCTCTCTTCTATTGCCTGGGCATGGTCACAGGTTGGATGTAATATTGGATGTAATTTATGGATTCTCCAGATCTATCCCTGGCTGTGTTGTCCCCTTTCTTTTAGCACTTAAAACTTTAAATACAAAAGGAACTGGATTTCCCTTTTTGAGTTTGTAGGGGGAGGGGAAGTTACCTGAACCAAATATGTGTCCTTGCAGTGTACAAAAATGGTTTAAAAAATAAAATAATTAATAGTAATCATAAATAACAATAAAAATGGTTTAAATAATAGCAATTGGTTATTTTATCTGTAGCCTTTTTGAAGTTTGAACCTGTGCACGGGGTGAGGGGGGAAGGATCATGTCTTTCAAACGTTTCCAAAGGAATAGGTGAACAAATATCAAATCTCCAAATTGGTTTGTGATGGGAGCTGTGCATTAACACTCTGAAGAACTTCAAATATTAAAGGGGATGGGAATGGCTAAAAAAAAAATTTAATTTAATTTTTAATATAATTATATTAATATATTAATATTTTAGCAGTCTTGCACCCCCCAGGTTCTGACATTCTCCAGTACTTCAACAGTCAACAGTCTGTTTTATTGCCTGGTAGTCTGAGCAGAAATTGCCATCAGAGAAATGTTATTCATTTATCTCCAGTCTTCTTTTGAAATAAATTAACTTTTCTCTTTTTAAAAGCTTCTTTCCCCTGGAACAAATCCCTCCTCCTTGTAGAACTGCAGCTTTTTCAACCGAAACCTCACAAAGTTCCCATTTGGGAGCTCCCCAGTTGTATCTTACAATAATTCTATTGAATGATCTATGGCTCCACTTTTATTCCCTATTAGTATCTGGCTGATCAATGAGCAGCTTAATTGATTGTTAAGGTCAAATGTCTTTATTGGCTTTTCTTTTCTCATTACGACTTAAACCATTCCATGGTCTGCTGGAGTTCTTGTACTCATTTTTTTTTTTGCACACCAGAACGATAAATTTCGTGATGCAGATGCTGCTCAACGAGATATTGATGCTGCTGCCAGCCCAGATATTCCCAATAAAACAGGGCTTTGCTTTTCCATCCAGGTTTGTGGCAGTGATGTGTGAAAAGCTTCATATTTACCTCGGAATTTTCACCTGTTTTCTTACATTTTTAGGCTGGGCTCTCTCAAATGTCCCCCTTGCTTTTCCTTCTGTGTCATCTCAGCATTCCCTGGAGATTGATCCCAGGATATTGATCCCTTCTGCTTTCCTTAAGATGTTTCTAACTGAATCACTTGGCTGAGGCTCCCATAAACTTGATGGAGCTGCTTCATCCATTCATAAAACTCCCAGTTTTCTGAGACTGCTTTAGGATGAGAAGAATTGCTGGACTCAGTGAAACTATTATGGGAATGGGGGATAATGACTTTGGGATAATATTTGTGGGTAAATCCATCTCCTGGGGATGAGGTCGTGGAAATCTCCTTCCCTGGGTTTGAGCCCCCTCAGCAGAGGTTTTGTTCCTGCTCCAGGGGGTTGTTTCACCTCCTTGAATTCAGCATCTTTATTTTGCTCAAGTCCTGGGTGTTTTGGGACGGGATCACTTGTATCTCTGTGCTTCCATAGCCTGGGATCTGAGCTTTGTGGGAATGAGGGAAGTACCTGTTTGCCTGTCCCGGAATTCCGGAGTGAGGCAGAGTTTCAGCTGGTGTAGGCAGAGCTTTATTCCGGGCAGGATTAGGATTTACGTGGATTTTGGTGGTTTTTGTGGGATTGGTGCCTCTCCTGCTTTTCTACCTTTGTGTGGGAAACTCAATTCATATTCCTGAGGAAGTTGCTTCCCTGCTTTTTCATTTCTTAACCAGGCTCCCATTAATTCATCTGACACGACCCAAGTGAAGCAAATATTCCTTTCATATCTGCTTGTTTAAACAAAATTGTGAGGGTTTGAGGCAAAATCCTTGTCTAACAATAGGAACTACCAATCTGGATATTAAGGACATTGTAAGTGCTTTGTTGGGTAAAATACCCATCTGAAAACACTTGATTCTTTACACAAAGACATTTCTTTTGCTTCCATAAGAACAAAACCCAGCATTTTGTGACTTTACTATTTATGCCTCTGTCCCATCCCCCCCAACTTTACTTTACAGAGACATAATTCTGAAGAAAAATGCATTTAATTTAACATATAGTGTATGTTTAATTTTAAAAAGGCTGCACTAATTGAAAAGCTGTTTAAGAAGAGTAATTTTTAAAAAGAGGAATTTTAACTAAGTGCTGTGTGGTAAAATTTCCAAGCTGGTTAAAAGCACAAAAAGCACTCCAGCTGCTCTGTAGAAAAAAAAGCAAATAAGCAAACTAAAGCACTGTGTTACACAGTTGTTTCTGTAATTGGGAATATTTTGTGTCCTGTTAACATTTAATTGCATTTTCCTTTGAATTGCAGTTAATAATGAAGAGCTGAAGAAAAGAATAGCTGAAGAACTGGCCTTAGAACGAGCCAGGAGAGACTCTGAAGCTCAAAAGAGGAGGTTGGTTCACTAATAACAAACAAGATTTTAGTTAAACATGTGCTTGATGCTTTCATTGTTATTTAGCTGCCTCTGGTGACAGCTGCATTTTGTGCCCTCAGACAGCTGCAGGTGAGATATTGAGCAAGTTTTGATGTTAAATATGTGTTAAAACAGCAAATAAACTGGAATTTCCACGTAAGACCTGATCTGAAGTGTTGCTCTAAATCCCTTTTGACCTCCTAAGCGATTTTTTTTGCAGCATTTTAAGCTCAGTCTGATGATTTCTCTGGAGCCCAAATCATCACTTTGTGGTGCAGAGGCAGAAGAAGCAGGGGTGGGGTCCTTGTGACCCACCTGGCTGGTCCAAAGGGACATTTTCACAGCAGTAAAAATGGTAATTCTTGTTATTTTCATGAATTCCAGAGATTTTTAGGAGCTGCAGTAGGGGTTGAACTGATTTATTGGTACAGTGTGGTTGCTCTGAACATGCAAAATACTTTATTAAAACAGTTTACTGGTAGAAAATCCTTGATATAATTTCTGAGTATTGAAATATTCCTTTCTTAAGCTTGTTTTTTAAGAGTGAACTGAAAGCCTGGGCAAAGCCATTCTTAGCAATCAAAAATCCCTGTTTAAATTGGAAATAGATTCTGGTGTCTGGTGAACTCAGTGGACTTATTAGTCCATTAGTGTGTTTATTTATATTTTCAGTGATTGCCACAAACAGATAATGACACACTGAATATAAATATTAACTTACACATTGTCCCCTGCTCTGAGAATGGGAAGAAAAGCTCATTATGATGGATTAAAAAATATTAGAATGTAATTAGAACTACTTAAACTGCCTGCATCTATCTGAGTTGTTTCCTACACATCATTGTATTATTATTTAATTGAGTTTGGTTGATGGAGTATATAATTAGATAGGACTCTATAATGTCCTAGGGAAAGAAAAAAAAAGAAATCAGGCTTTTCTCTTTTATTTTTTTGGCATCAGCAATAAAGGAAATCAATAAGTTACAGTGAAATCTCTTCTCTCTGGAATTGGGCTCTGACAGGAAAACTTGGGTTGTGTTTGAGCTTCGTGTTGGCTGCTCAGAACTTGAGTTAAATGTGGTTAAAACGTGGAAATGTCTGGTTTGCAACATCAGCATTTTGTCATTTGACGCTTTTCAGTCCCTTCCATTCGGTTTTCCATAATTCAGTTATCCCAGGCCGGGAAAGGGAGGGAGAAGGTTGTCAGAGACCTGATATTTGTAGGGAATAATGCTGGAAATCTTCCCTTTCTTTGACTCAGGGTTAATGGGGAAAATGCTACATGTCAAAAGGGTCCTGTAACATCTTTTTGTTGGCTTAAAATGAGGCTGAAAAATCAGTCGCTTTTGGAATTTAAAAGTGTCCAAATAAATTAATGATGAGGATAAAAAAAGACAAATATCAAGTCTTGTTGGCAGTTTCTAACTTTGCCTAATTTAATTTGTTTTTTTAGCCATTGCAAGGATTTTTTTATCATAGTTTTTGCACAGTATATGTAATTATAAAAATGCATTTCAAACAGAGTGTAGAGGCTTTTTTTGTGTTGGATGAAACAACTTTAAAAGATGTTTTTCTTAAGTATTTTCTAAGGTCTTTATGGGCTGAGTTCTGGTTGAGGTTTGTGTTTTAAAAACATTAAAGGAGTGCACATTGTTCAGTTATTTTGTCTTGCATGTGCAGAGTGTTCTGGGTGATACAAACATGAAATACAAACTGTAATAAATTGTGATATAAAACCCAAACACATTAAGGCAATGTTAGAAAATAGAACAAAACTATAACTGCTTCCAATATATTAATAATTTAATTTGATAACCACTGTTTTCAAGGCACTTGTCAGAATTATGTGACAAAAAAATTAAGGTTTTTTTTACTTCCACATTCATCTTGTGGATTGTTTTACCGTAGATGGTGTACTTTGAATATTTACATTCTCGTTCTGTCCTCAGAAATATGAGGGTTTTTTCTCAAAGATACTCTTTTTTTTTCAGTCTTGAAGTGAAAAAACATTTAAACATATAAATATCTGAAGCTTTCAACAGCTTGTTGTGTGATTCCAACTGTCTAATGGCTGATTTCTGTGTGCAGTGTGTGACCACATTTTGATTTGATTGCAAAACGTGTTTTACTCATTTCAGACTGTGAAAGAAGTTTTAATTTTAACTTCTATATAAATTATTTATTCACACATACATACCCTGTACAGATGGGCTCCTCTTACCTCTTGTTATATCCAGTGAAGATCTGTTCTTATTTCTGGGATTAAGAGCTGAAAAAATACTCTTAAAATGTGTTTTAATCAACTCACTGACAATACATGAACTGCAGCTCTTCTTTACCAGTTGAATAGTTACACATAAAACAGTGGTTTGGACCTGGATTTAGGACATGTGTCCAAAATCCTGCACCTGTTGATCTCTCATATTCCCATGTTTTTTTCATGTATATTCAGCTCTTTTTGTGTGTGATTGAGTTGGTTACAAACTCTGTGTGCTGAGAACATGAAGCTGCTCTGAATTTCTGGATGGACGAGAGCAGGGGGAGATCCAGGTGGGAACTGCAGTTTCCCCACAGAGAATGAGGAACCTTCACAGGATTTTCTTCCCTTTGGGACCTCACTGGGATCTGCAGCTTCCTCAGGAGGGGCAGCTCCCACCTCTGCTCCCTGTGACGGTGACAGGATCCAGGGAATGGCTGGAGCTGTGCCAGGGGAGGTTTAGCTTAGATTTTAGGGAAGGTTCTTCCCCCAGAGGGTGGTTGGCACTGACCAGGCTCCCCAGGGCAGTGGGCACTTCCCAAACCTGCCAGAGCTCCAGGAGCGTTTGGACAACGCTCTGTGGGACAGGGTGGGATTGTTGGGGTGTCTGAGCAGGGCCAGGGGTTGGATCCATGATCCTTGTGGGTTCCTCCAGCTCAGGGTATTCCATGACTTCAAATTCCATGTAGAGGTTGTGGAAACATTGGAAGTTGTTCCCGAGGTTAAAAGCTCCTGTCACGGTGTGTGGGGCTTGTTGTCCATGGATGGAAATTCCCCCATCTGAGGGCCCTGGGCCAGGACACTCCCTCATCTCTCTGCTCCTGCATCCAAGTCATGGACAAACATTCCTGGCAGTGCTTTCCTAAAGCTGCTTTTCTGACTGATCCCTGGGAACACACTTATTTGGGTTGTGAATAAATTGAATAAAAGCAGTTGCTGTGCAGAGAAGCCCTCTTTTCCCCTCCCATCACGTTGTGAGGGAGGAAGGTTTCTTTTCTCAGGAATGAGCTGTCCCTGAAGGAAGGGTGTCTTGTTTTGTGCCCTGTTTTGCTGGCAAGTGTTGGAGGTGGGTTATCTCAGTACATTGGACCTTTGGTCTGGCTGCTGCAGGTATTCCTATGCTCTTTTAGTTGTGGAAAACAGGAATGTTACAACTCCATCCTGTGTTTCCTGATTTTCCTAATTTGTTTTGTGCTGTATTTCCTATTTTTCCTATTTTTTTTTGTCATATTGACCAGAAACCCCACTAAGGAGCCAAGGCTATTTCTGGTTCACTCCTCTTTTTACTCAGCCTGACTGTTCTTTCTCACTTCGGTTCTTGAACACTTGAAATGTTTCATTTGAAAAGTGTTTCCATTTAGAAAAGTTAAGTTGATATTTATTGATCTGCAACCGAATTTGTGGTGCAAATGTGACCAGTTCATGTGTCAGAACTGCAGTTCCAAGGATGATACTCAACAAAAAATGAGAGGGTGGACACAAAAAGGGGAGTTTGATGGTGGTGACAGGGAATAAATGATAATTGTTGATGGAGTTTCACAAAGTTCTTCACTTATTTTGCTGTGTCATAACAGAGAGGGAAGGAAAGTTTGTGAAACTGGTTATTTGCCATCACAGAAATGATAGAAAATATGAAAATATTTGGGATTTCAGTCTCACAACTGGAACCCTCTGAGTCATTTTGTTAATGTTGGTGATGAGTCTGAGCAGTGAGATCAGCAAGATGTGTGTGTTCCATCAAGTTCTGCAGAGAAATCTGAACAGAAATCTGCAGAAAATCTGCACAGTGGCCCAGTTGGGAATCACTTGAATTTTGTCTTTTCTCTGCTTATTCTGGACAAGCTCAGCAAAAATTCAGCATTTTTTCCTACTTTCCCAATGAATTCCAATGCAAAACAAGGGGGAAATGGGTAATTTCCCTTCTCCTGTATCTAATTTCTAAACTGAGTGGAAGTTTTTCCATATGATTTGGCACATGGCAAATATTGATTATGGGGAGAACGAGGGGTTTCTGCAATAATGTGAAAATCCCTGTGTGGTTTCCTCTTGTATGACTGTTCCAGAAGACCCAGGTAATTCTACTCCCTGCTTCCTTGAACTTGGATTTTCCTGTATCACATCCCCTGTCATTCCAACATTCACTTCTCTGAGGAAAACTCCTACTGCAAATAGAAATTTTAAGGCAGGGAGAGGCTTAAAAATGGACTTTGGTTTGGTTTGGTTGCCCTTCAATAACTCTGTTACCAGGTCTTTAAGGCAGAAAATTATCAGGCCCAGTGCTGAGAATTGTGCAATTTTGCTTAAAATCTTATTAAGAAGGATTTGAAGTGATAAAGTATCTTAAATATTTCTTAAATATTTCAATATGCCTGTGTAGACAGTCCCAACCCTGCAGGATTAACTTATTTAAAATTAAGATCTTGGGATTCAGTTTAGTTTAATTTGAGGAACATGCCTGAACTTCTGCAGGTGACTTCATCTGAAACTGTAAAGGAACAGTTTCTTTTCCAGACTTGCTGGAATCTCTTGGGAAGGGAATGGCTGGGTGGTCACTCTCAGTGGGTGGGAAGTGGTGGGTGTCTGGAAATGAGTGATTTAACCAGCAGATCCAGAAGAAAACTATTCCCTGCAGCCTCAGGAGCGTTTCACTGTCCCTCAACTGCCTGGTACCATATGTACAAACCTGCTCTTTTTTCTTTTATTATTAATATTGTTATTATTGTTATTATTTTGTATTCTTATTCAGCCCTTGTCCAGCTTTCTGGGTCTTCTGGTCATTGCCTGTTGAGATCTCCATTATCCCTTCCCTGTAGTGACTTCTCCTTCTTTTCTGGTGTGGTCACCAAAAAGCCCATTAGAACAACAAAGACATGGAGCTGTTGGAGCAACTCCAGAGGAGATCCCGGAGCTGCTCCCAGGGCTGGATCCCCTCTGCTCTGGAACCAGGCTGGGAGAGCTGGGAATGGTCATCCTGGAGAAGAGAAGATCCAGGGAGAGCTGAGAGCCCCTTGCAGGGCCTGAAGGGGCTCCAGGAGAGCTGGAGAGGGACTGGGGACAAGAGAGGGAGGGACAGGACACAGGGAATGGCTTCCCAGTGCCAGAGGGCAGGGAGAGATGGGATATTGGGAAGGGATTGCTGACTGGATTTCCCAGAGAATCTGGGGCTGCTCATGGATCCCTGGAAGTGTCCAAGGCCATGTTGGATGGGGCTTGGAGCAACCTGGGCTGTTGGGATTGGACCCAGATGATCTCTCATGTCCCTTCCAACCCAGATTGTGCTGTGGTTCTGGGATGGCTTTTGATAACTCTTGGGTTTCTCTGTGTTCCCAGCCAATCACCTACGACTTGTTGACCAACCCTGGGTAACTTTTCTCTTGAAAACCACCTGAGAAATGCTTTCCTTGAACAGTGCAGAGACAGATTTCCAGCCATTCCCTGGGGATGAATTGCTGGAATCTGTTCCACGTGGCTCTCTGGGCTCCACACCATGCGACAGTTTCAACTTCTCGCAACCTCTGTATTTCCAACCCCCCTCATGTGTTTAGACACAAACTGTCTGAACTTCTGACCTAACACAGCTTTTGTTTACACCCTACACAGAGGTGGCTTCCAGTAGTAGGTTTTTAGATTGCACCAGTTAATTTTTCATGTGTTGTTTTGCTGCCCTGCTTGAGGGGGAAGGTCTGTAAATAACTGCACATCACTTGGTTGCTACTCTGATGTATCCAAGAGCTTCCCCTCAACCTTGTTTTATCCTGCCTCAGCAGTGCATTGCACACATAACAAGCTCTTAGTAAACTTGGAGTAGGCAGCTTGTGCATAAGAGAGCGACAGATCCACCAGTGGGGGACATGAAGTGGGGGAAGAATGAAGAACAAGATCAGAGAGGAACCTCTGGGAAGCTGCAAAGTGAAATTGCTCCATTAAAATCAATGCTGGGGGCCCGACCTTTCTGTGCAAGTGTGTGTTTTAAAACTTCCCATTGATTCCTGCTTTAATGGAATGTGTTTATTCTGGTTTCCTGGCATAGGAGAGCAAGGGAAAAATCAGGGGATTGATTTATTTATAAGATCCATTCTATATTTTAGTGAGCTGAAGTTATGAAGAGCATGTTAATGTGTCTCAGTTTCACGTGGGGGAAACTCCTGAAAGGATTCTTTTCTTCCTGAATGATGATGGTTTTTCCAGCTGTGTTGAGTTGGGAAACCTGCTTTTTCTTGTAGGATTGTTCTCATAGGGGACAAAAAGCTCCTTTTTTTTGGAAATAGATGTTATCTGGTTTTCTGCCACTTGATAATGTTTGGATTAAGAGTGAAAATGGTCTGGAAAACTGCATTTCTCTACTGCTGACAGCAGGATAGAAAGCTGGGAATACTCTGAAGGGAGTGGGAGTGACTGTGGTTGTTTTGGCTTGTGATAGGTCAGGAATAGGAGTTTAATCTTTTTTTAAAAGAAAAACTAACTGGGAATTACCAAAGGCATGATCATTTTTAGCAAGGTAAGAATTGACAGAGTTGCACCAAAGCTGGACTCCTCTGGCCAGACTTCCAGGAAACCTTGTCAGGGAAAGGAGACATTGCAGAGGGAGGTTCAATATTTGAAGATATAACTGAGAGAAGCTGCTTTTAAAGGGAATGTTCCTCGTTACTGTTGTTGTTCTTGAGGGGAGGAAGTTCCACACTCTGGGTTTGCTTTTGAAGAAAAGCTGTGGCTGCCCCTGGATCCCTGGAAATGTCCAAGGCCAGGTTGGAGCAACCTGGGATAGTGGAAGGTGTCCCTGCCCATGGCAGGGGTGTTGGAGATGATCTTTAAAGTCCCTTCCAACCCCAACCATTCCATGATTCTGTGGTACTGCCACATTTCTCGAGGCTCTGGATTATTATTCCACCTTTTTTCAGACACCTTTATCCAGTATGACTTGTGTTCCACAAGTGCTGGGAATCTTGACCTTTTCCTGGTATATACTCAGTGTTTCAGAGAAAAACCCCAACTGGTTATTGATTTGAGAGAGTGAAAGTTGGATATTTGATAGTGATAAGCAGGGAAAAGTCATAAAGTGCACAGAAACTGGAAAGAAAGACTAATGTGACCCTTGATAAGGTGACATATCCCTGTGCATGGATCCCTTCTTACACTTTTGAAGAGGTTCAGGTGGTAGAAAGGGGACTTAAAACAGTAACTGAGGCTGCAGGGAAGGCTTTTCTGGGATGTAGGATCAGGTATCAGAGTGTATTTCCTGGAGTGAATCAGGAAATGCCAGGCCCTGCTCAGGGCTCTTCATTTACAAGCCAAAGCATTCCAAGGGTTGGACTCCATGATTTTTACGAGTCCCTTCCAGCTCAGGATAGACCATGATTCAAGTTTATTGTGTATAACCTGTTTCTTTTGGGTATCCAAAGGGCCACTTCAGCCTCAGGGTTGGGAAACGTGGAGCAGCAGCGAGTTTTGGCATCACTTTTCCAGGTTTTATTCCTCCCATTCTCCTTCCCAGTTGTGCCACCTCTCAAACCCTTTTTTCCCCCTCATCTGATCTCACACAGAGCAAAAGATTAATAGTGGATTTATCCTTCAACAGCCATGATATTCCTGAGGTCTGAAGGATTATGGGATAACAGTGCTCTGTCACGGGAAAAGAGGGAATGAGGAGGGACAGACTGTCCCTCTGCAGGTGAGGGGAGAAGCCAAAATTAGGTGTAAAGGAATTTTGGGCTTGAGGAGAGATTTAACTATAAAGTGAGTCCTGTTGCAGCTGATGCCTTTTACAACCAGCTGTTAAACCTGGGGAAGTTCAGTGTGTGATTTTCACCTGCAAAATGCCAAGGAAGCATAAAAACGAGGTTGGGAAATATCAAAGTGACTTTAAACTTGCCTTGGTGTTTTCAGTGAAGGAAAAAGGCACTTGGCAGTGGCAGAGTCGCTCTCCAAGATTTCTGTCACTGCTCTGAGTCCCCATTAAAACCACAGCACTGAGTTCTCAGGGTATGGGAGAGATGAATCTTGGAGATGGGAAGTGGGAAATTGGAGAAAGCAGAGCTGTAATTCACTCCTACCTTTATAAACCCCGATTTTCTGAGGGATTATTTTTCACTTCCCATTTTAAAAGCTGCCATCTCAGCTGCCAGCTCGTGCACCGAGCTTCATCTTGATCAGTTTATTTCTAGGAGAGATGGGAAAATGACTTGGAAGCCAGTGAGAGCATCCACAAAAATAATATTGCTCTGTATTTTAGATTCAGGTAGGAAGGAGGAAAAAACTATTCTCCCCCCCTTCCCTGGCAATTTTAAAGAAACCTTTGCTTTCAAACTGCTGAGCTCTTTCATTTTGAGAAGCAGCAGAGAAACATTTAAAAATAACAATAATAAAAAACCAAAAAATGTTGCAACTGTCACTTCATTTTAAGGGATAATTAGTGTTGTCATAATTCCATGACTGCTTTTGCAGATCCCAAGAGGAGGGATGTTAAGTTGGGAAGTTATTTCAGGGGGAGTTGTGTGGATGGCTAAATACACATACAAATTATGGGAAGCAGTTTTGCCGCTCTGCCTTGAGTTCTCTTCGTGCCTCTGGCATAAAGGTAGAGATCTGCTATTTTGTCTATTTTGTCTTTATCTATAAATACTGATCTATGTGCAGGTAATTTAAAAGCTTTGTGAAGCGTAATTATAAAATCCCCTCAAAAAATCCTGCCCCCCTTCTGCTCATCCCCCTCTTCCAATGCCAAAAACACCCCCACAACCCAAATATCTCCAACTCAAGCAGTGGCAAGAGTCAGTGTCCTTGTTGCACTGAGTGTTCACAGGCTGTCCATAAATAAATGTGGATAAATTCAATTAATTTGAGTGGGTAACTGAGAGCAGTGATCCCAAAAGATCCCAGGAAATCCCGTGGCCTTGAGCACAGATTTTTCAGTTGACAGGTGTTTTGTTGAGGTTGGAAGGCAGCTGGAAAAGGGAGATGGAGGAGTGTGTTCTGCTGAAAGGTGGTGCTCGGACTCTCTTTGGATGATGTGACAAACCTGGAGTTTGGAGAGGGGGTGGAATTTCAGGCAGTAGAAAGAAATGGTTACGTGGGGCAAGGTGAGACATGGTTTTACCCAGGATAAATTGTATTTTATCCAGTGTTTTCTGGGGTTGGATAACAAACTTCATGGAATCACAGAATGCTTTGGGTTAAAGGTCGTCTCATAATAACCCCCTGCCATGGGCAGGGACACCTTCCATTAACCCAGGTTGCTCCAAGCAGCATCCAACCTGGCCTTGGACACTTCCAGGGATCCAGGGGCAGCCACAGCTTCTCTGGGAAATCCATTCCAGCCCCTCCCCATCCTCCCAGCCAGCAATTCCTTCCCAATCTCCCATCTCTCCCTGCCCTCTGGCACTGGGAAGCCATTCCCTGTGTCCTGTCCCTCCATCCCTTGTCCCCAGTCCCTCTCCAGCTCTCCTGGAGCCCCTTCAGGCCCTGCAAGGGGCTCTCAGCTCTCCCTGGAGCTTCTCTTCTCCAGGGGAACATTCCCAGCTCTCCCAGCCTGGCTCCAGAGCAGAGGGGCTCCAGCCCTGGGAGCAGCTCCGGGGCCTCCTCTGGACTTGCTCCAACAGGTCCACATCCCCTTTATGTTGGGGACACACAACTCCAGGTGGGAATTCTGCCAAAGAAAAAAGTAAAGCAAAACACCTGATATCTTGCCATCCTCATTCCTGCTTTAGGACATGTCCCAAACTAATGGAAGAGTTGTAAGACAGTTTGGGACTGACTAAATTCGAACCTGTGAATTAGGTTCGAAGGTACTGGCAGGAGGAGTTAAAGGCCACTTGAACTGCTCAGGGTTCAGTGTTGGAATCACCATCACTTCTGTGTTTTCAGTGATATTATAACGAATCAAGAGTGAATTTCTGTATGTTAAGGAGGGACAGTCACGCTGAGGAAGAAGTAGATTGGAATAAAGCAGTGGAGTTGTCATTAAATTTAATAATAAGAAGTGCAGGAATACTTGCTTGCAAGAGTGATCCCTTCCCTCTCCTGCCATAGTTACAGGAGCTTTTGGCCAGCTGAGATGAAGTTGTCAATGAGTTTTGCTTGTGCTTGTCGTGGTGTAGAAAGTGGGGAGGAATTTGGGCCTGTGCCACATTTGAAGTCTTGGATTCTGGGGTTGAGGATCTGCCTGTTCCTTTTTGAGTTTGTGTTCCACGATTTTAAAGCTTGAGCTGACAGTCATAAGGTTGTGGAATAATTTAGACTGGAATCCTTTAGGATTGAGCTCAGCCATTCCCCAGCACTGCCAAGGCCACCACTGCCCCGTGTCCCCAAGTGCCACATCCACATGGATTTTAAATCCCTCCAGGGATGGGGACTCCACCAATGCCCTGTTCCAATGCCTCTTCACCCTTTCCATGAAGAAATTTTCTCAAAATCCAACCTGAACCTTTCCTGGGCTGTTCCCTCTCCTCCTGTCCCTGTTCCCTGGGAGCAGAGCCCGATTCCCTCCCGGCTCCCTCCTCCTGCCAGGGAGTTGCAGAGCCAGAAGGTCCCCCCTGAGCCTCCTTTTCTCCAGGCTGAGCAATATGAACCCAAAAACACCAAAGGCAAAACTTCCTTTTTACACCATGGTGCAGAAAAATGATATTTTCTGTTAATATTTGCACAGTCTGGAACGTTGAGAAACGAAATTTTAGGACAGATATTAAGGATGTGGTTGCTACAGGTGTCAGGAGTAGCTCCTGTCACCTGCAGTGTGCAAAGTCTTTAAGTGAAAAGAGAATAATGTTTTTAATGAGCAAACAGTGGTAGAAAATCACTTCAGTTTAGAACTTTCTTGAGTTGCCTGAGACTGGTGAAGGACGAGGCGTCGCTTTTGAGATGATTTGTTTCTCTCTCCCTGTCCTGAGTTATATTTTTGCACAATCAGATGAAGTTGAGGTAATTTCTTTGCCTTGGCAGTCGGGTGAACCTTCAGCTACGAGGAACCAAGCAGGAGAAATCCCCATTTCCCACCTCTCAGGTCTCACTGCAGCTTCCACTTGTTTTCCTGACGTCTGTTCCAATCCCTTGGCAGCTCCTGTGATTTCCAGCCACAGCTTTCCATGGCACATCCAGCCTCGTACTCATTAAATATTGAAGCTCAGCACTCAGAGACATTATTCCCTCATTAATATTGCAGCTGGATTGTTCCAAACATTTTGGGATGTTGTGCAAGTCTGTCAGAAATCATGAATGAACTTGCTGGTGTCCAAGGAAGCAAAAAAACCCGATGAATCCTCTGCAGTGTAAACATGTATTTTATCTCTACTTGGAGGAAGTTTTTGGGTACCATGGAACTGATACCTCCTCGGGTTTTTCCATAATTCATGGGGCACAGGATGATTTTCCTGCCAGTGGGCTTTGGAACAGAAATATTTGGATTTTACTTGCTTGGGGGTGATGAAAAACGACACAGTTCACGCTTCAGACTTCAGTGAGTTTATCTTGGAAAGCCACAGATCCATCAGATTGTGCAGCTTGGAGACTGTAATAAAGATAAAACAACTGGCAAGTAATGATTTCCCTGGAAAAAATAGCAAAAGGAAAATGTTTTAGGCTTTGATGGCGCAATAAATTTCCAATGTCCAGAAATAAGGGCTGAAAATGCCATTTCTCTGTCTTTCTTTCAATATATTATTGTTTGCCAATTTTAGGTTTTACAGACTCTTGATTAATGTAGAGTGAACCATAGAGTGGCCATCAAAGCACAAACCTGATATTTTTTAGCTTTTCTCAGTGTGTTGCCGGAGATTGTGAATTAAAAGGTGCTTTTTTCCTTAATTAACACCTGCAGGTGTTTTTCAAGAAGAACAGAAATGGGTATTTTGAAGTAAACAAAGGAGGGAATTCTGGATCCAGAAGTAAATTAAGTCATCTTGTTATTGTGGCTGACATGGGTCATGCTGTGCAGGGTGAGAATCCCATCTCATAAATCCACCTGGTAAAAAGAACAGTTTTCTTCTCTTGAACTTAATTAAAAAATGGATCTGCAAAGGATAAAAACTTCGAGTTTTCATCCAAGTTTTACCTTTCCTTTTCTTAGAATGGGGTTTTGGATTTCTTGAGATAAAGAAAACAGAGTTCTTGGCCCATCAGAGAAGCTTTTTGGTTTGGTTCTTAAATTTCTAAATTACAAATTCTAATTACTAATCGGAGAGTAGAGCTTTCACTTACCTTGCTGGACCTGATAATAATGTCAGTTATTAATTGTAAGTCATTACTTAATTGAGAAATGATTTTTCCTGTTGTTTTGCTTTGCATGATCATGTTGTGGGAGCCCAGTTCAGGAAAGACAGGGAGTGACTGGGGCAGGTCTGTGGAAGGGCTGCCAAGATGATGAAGGGATTGGAGCATCCTTAGGAGATGCTGAGGGAGCTGATGCTCTTCAGGGAATCTCATCAGTGTCTGTGGGGAGGTGTCAGAGATGGGGCTGGAATCTTGTCCGTGGAGCCCGGTGACAGGACAAGGAGTGATTCCACAAGCAGGAACACAGCAAGTTCCATCTGAATATGAGGGAAAACTTCCTTAGTTTGAGTGTGACAAAGCACTGGAAGAGCTGCCCAGAGTGGCTGTGGAGTGTCCTTCTCTGGGGATGTACAGAACTATGGGATCACAGAGTCCTTGTGAGTGGAAAAGAGCTCTGGGATCATCTGTGCCCAACCCCAGCCCTGAGCACTGAGTGCCACGGTCAGTCCTTCCTTGGACACCTCCAGGGCTGGGGCCTCCAAACCTCCCTGGGCAGCCCATTCCAGCATCTAATCACCCTTCCTGTGAAGAAATTCCTCCTGACATCCAGGGAAGAATTTCTTCCCAGAACCCTCCTACACATGACCTTCACCTGCTCTGGGTGAAGCTGCTTTAGCAGGAGAGGTTTTGGACCAGGTGAACTCCAGAGATCCTGCCAAACCCAGCCATTCTGGGATTCTCTGAGTGTCCAGGATGAACTAAACAATTGAAATTCCTGTGTTTTTTTTTCCCCAGAACTGCTGGATGAGGTGTTGTGTCCTGGCTGGGTGCTCCCACCTGTCTGCTTGGTGACAATGGTTGCAGTGGCATCGCAACCAGGATATTTCAGCTCCTCTTCATTTGAATTTGGGCTAAATCAGGACCAGTAGCTCAGGGAAATGCCACAATGGGATTCATTTGGGCTCTTCCATATCTGCAGAAGGAGAGGTTTCCTCACAGATGTGGGATAAACACTTGGATAATGCACCGAGATGTGCTTGGTGTACTCGCATGGAGATTCTCTTCTGCTTAATCTTCAACTTCAGAGCTGCTTCAAAAGCTGTATAATAACAAATGCCACATGAAATCCCACATTCACTGCTTTGAGAGGGGAAAAGAGAGGAACAAAGAAGCATAACCCACAAAAATATCATTGTGGTGAGATCCAGTGTTCTCCCTTTGGCTTTGGTCTGAAGATGTGCTTCAGAAATGGCTGGAATGGAGGTTTTAATCACATTTGGTCTCTACGTCTTGCCCACATCTCCAAAGATCTAAATCTAACAGAAAGTGGCTTCTATATTTATGATGGAGCATCTTTCAGAATTCTTTTCCACCTGTCTGCTGGTGCAGCTGCTCCTTGAGTGCTGGGTTTGTGTTCAGGTTGCACAGGATCTGATTTAGGTGGAACGCCACAAACATCATTGAGATTAAAGCGGATAAAAGAGGAATAAAACAGGCCGAAATTTTGTCTTGTGGTGAAACCTGATATGAAAATACCGTGACAAAAATACCCCAATTCTCGTTCTGCCTCTCTGAGAGACACAAATCTTGTGAGATCCCTAAATCAGGATTTACTCAGCCTCTTACAAAGAGAACAACTATATAAATTTCCTTAGAGCATTAACTCAAGAGCGTTGAAGTTCTTAACGACGGGGCTGTAGAAAAAGCAGGAGTTGTTGCCTTTTTGTGTGTGATTTTTGTGCCATAAACCAGTTGAGAGCATGAAATACTGCTGGGTGTTAAGCCAGACTTTAACTGGAGGTGGTTCCTGATGCTTTATGTGTGTTTTCCAGCGGCACTGGGGAGAAGTGATTGCCTTGCAAATCACACGTGGTTAAATCAGCCACCGAACACTCCTCAGGACGGTATTTCATAATTATTTAGAAGGGTTTTATTCAGACTATCAATTGTGGAAGAAGATGTAGAGCCAGGAGCCTTCTCTGCTGCCTCAGCACCTTTTTTTTTTAACACATTTTCTGTACAAATGAGCAGCGAAACACTGTCTGTAGCTGGAGTTCTGTGCTCAAACAGGAGAACCACTATCCCCAGCCTTTATATCTATCTCTTGTAATTAAAAATACCACTTTAAACAGCCCATTCCCGTGGAATTCTTGGAGCAGTGGTGCTGACAAGTTGTGCTGTTTAACTCCTTACAAATTGCAGATGTGCATCTATTTATTTTATTTACTTTATTTTATTTTTTTTTTACAATTGGTTACCGTAGATTTCGCTGATGTTTGCCTTTTCTTCAGCAGCAGCACGTGCTGAATGCCAGGAAAATGAATTTATAATGTCAAGGAAACACCTACTGCAGGTTGATGGTGGTTGAATATTTGCAATCCGAGGATCTGCCTCTGTTTGTTCCATTAAGCTCCAACAAGCCACCCAATTATGCAACTCAAATAAATGAAAATTACTTCAAAATCCTGCTTATTTTTAGCTTCAAACTCTGCTGCATTTCAATGACTTGGGTGTTTAGGGCTAGTTTGGTTTTTTTTTGGTGTGAATAAAGCTGCCCTAAATGAAAGTTCAGTGGGTGTTTCAGGAATTTAACTACTTGTTATTGAGTTGTGTGGGTACAATCCTGGTCACACAAATCAGAAGGAATTGATAAAAAAAAGACTTGAAATTTTTGCTTTAAGGTGCAAGGCAGTCTTGGGCGTTTTCAAAAGATGTAAAATCCCTTTTTGGGCCTAAATTATAGAAAAGTTGATAGTGAAATATGTGATTTTCTTTCTGCCACATAAAGGAAAGGAAAGGGGAAAAAAAAAACAACCCAGGAAAACATGTGTTGTAAAGTTTTCTTTGACTGAGGTGACCTGAGTTTTCTTGATCCCGATTTAAAGAATCAGGATTTTAAAAAAATCTCAGATTTTAAAGCCAGATTTTAAAAAAATCTCACCTGTAGAGATTATTGCAACTGCCAATTTTAAAAATACTTTCCCACTAGGAAAAATAATATAAATATAACTATATATTATATATCACCCCTCCTCAGCTGGGATCTGGGTGGAGCAGCGCTCAGGGAAAGCCATCCAAGGGTTTCTCCTGATGTTGCAGAGCCTGTTATTTTTTAAAGCTTAGAAACCCCAACTTTCCTTCTTTTTGCAGGAGAAGTTGAGATGTCACCAAGATTCACAATTCCAGGGGCAAGGAGGAGGAGGAGACTTGACAATATGGCAATAGTTTGCCAAGAATTAGATATAAACGTCTAATCAGGTGTAAAGAAGAATTAGATGTAAAGGTCTAATTCTAAGTGGGGTTTTTTTGGTTGGTTGGTTGTGGGTTTTTTGGTTTTGTTTTTATTTTTGGTTTTTTTTTCTTTGTTTTGATTTTTGTGGGTTTTGTTTGTTGTTTTGTTTTGTTGTTGTTTTGTGTTTGGTTTTGGTTTTTAATTTCAGAGTTTCCAGTGTAGAAACCCCTGGCTGGATTTTTCAGATATTTTACGTGTAACCTATATTTCACATCCTTTAATTACTGTTAGGTCCAGCATGCCCAGAGAAGAGATATTTTTAGGAGAAAGCCACTTGCAGGAAGTCAAATCCAGGAAAGATGAGGAAGGAGCTTCCCTCAGCCTCAGGAAACACTCGATGCCTTCTCTGTCTCTCACCAGGAACAGCTGCTGAGGCCTCTATTTTGACACATTTTTTTCCTTTTTAGACAAAACATGATGTCTCCAATCCAAAAGACAACCAGCATGTTTTGACTGTGCCATTGATTGCATGAAGGATTTGTTATATCAATCCCGCCGGAATAATTTGGGGGACCTTGGGAAATCACTTAATGGAATTGGGTCCGTGTCTGCATAATCTGACTTTTTTTTTTTAGCTGGAGTAATTGAAGATGCAGCTTAATAAACTTTTTATAAAGATTCCCAGTTGGTTGCAGCGTTTGGAGGGGTTGGAGCTGAGCACAGAACTAATACATCTTGTAATTGTCTTTTTTCTTCCCCACCTCACTTAAATCCATTCCCTGGGGAGGAATGTAATGTACTCTAATGCTGCTACCTTTTACAAAGTGACCCCACTCATTAGGATTTCTTCTCCAGAGCTCCCCTGACAACATCTAAATGCACTGAGAATACTTAAGCTTCCTCTCTTTTTTAAAAAAAATCTATTTAAAACCTGGAATTTCATACCTCCATTACTACCAAGTTCCCTGATGCTGACTCTGTGCTCGGTGTCACGACACACAAGCAACAGATAAATTTTGCTCACTGAGCAATTTATTTCTATGTATTTTCATGAAAATCAGGTATTATGTGTCTGGCTCCTGTACCACACTGAAGATTTCAAGTGTATTTATGGTTTGTGATGTGAATGTTGAGGATTTTCTGGGCCTGGAGTTGACCTTTTTAACTCTGTTGCAACAAGTTCAAGAACTGTTTTCGTCTCACCCTCTCAAAAGGTTGATTGTGGTGGTTGGATGTTTTTGCAGCTTGGGAAAGAGGAGTTGGGTTCCTGGTGTGTTTAGGGGTAGGAAAGCACCATCCCAGTGCAGAAAAGCTTTTAACTGGGAACTGGGTGCCTGCTGGCTGGTGGGAAAAGGATTTTCCTGGAAAAAATGGTTCCTTAAAAGCAGGAAAAAAACCCCAAACAACCAACAGAGCTCTGGGTGTGTTCTTGTTACTTAAATATATATTTTCAGAAGGCTCTTGAATTAGTCATATTTTATATGATTTAATAACTAGTGATATTAAGACATGGAACTTTTGGATTTGGACAGTTAAATCTGAGGTAAACCCTCTGGAATTTCTAAATTTGTATTTAGGTGCTTTAAGAAACCCGTAATAATTTATCTGGAATAAATCGAAAATCCTTTTAAACCCCACTTGGAAAACACACCTTTGATTTGCCTCCACCTTCTGCAGATTGAAACAGGAGCAGATGTTTGTTCGGGATGAGTTTGGGAAGCTGCTGGAGCGAGAGAGGATTTCCTCAAACGAGCACCTGACCCGAGCCATCCTTCGGGAGCGAGCGGCCTCCGAGGAGGAGCGGCAGAAGGCCCAGCGCTTTGTAAGTGCACAGACTCCTCCAGAACCCTCAGATCCGTCAAGAAATTGTGTCCTCAGCTTTATTGGTAGGAGAGGGAAGAGGTGGAAGGGGTAGAAGGTGAAATATCTCCTCGTTACTTCGCTTTGTTTGAGTCAGATATGTCTGTTTTAAGAGCTCTCGCTGATTGTTTCGAACCTTGCCCCCAGATCAGAGGAAAACTGTGTGTCAAAGGATTGTGTTTCATTAGAGCTGATGGATGAAAACGTCCTGACGAGGAAGTTGTAACATATGGTTGGCTGTTTTCCTTGGAAAACTGACATTATACATTTCAAATGTCTGACAGATTTATAACTTCATGTACACGGCATTTACTTGCTGTGTGGAGTCTCTGTTGGCTCTTGGAACAATCATCATTATTCCCTGAGGAATATGCCTTTAAAAATCTATAGATGCTTGAGAAAAATAGGAAACCAATTGTGTATTTCCAAGGAAAAATTGAAAATATTATGTGAGTGTTCCTATGAAAATAAAAGGGATCACTGATGTCAACAACTATACAAATATTTGGTCCTCTGAATCTGGTATAAAATCCAAGTGTTTTCAGGTTTATTGGTTGGTAATTTAGTAATCAGTCATCTCTGGTGGGTAAGTACAAATCTGTTCTTATTTTCCAAGTAAGAACCAAATCTATTGTTGTTTTTCCAAATCCCAGTTGAAAACCCAACCAGTTTCCCCTCACTATGAACATCTTTCCCAGCCCTTTCTCTCTGCCCTTTCCCCTCTGTGATAATGTTATTGTGGAAGAATAATTTCAGTGCTGTAAACAAATATTTGGCCATTTTAAATTGAGGGAAGAAAGGAAATTGGAGGGGAATTATGACCAAGGTACAGTTTAATACCTTAAACCTTTATATTCTAAATATTATGGGGGGGAGAGAGAAGGGGTTTGTGGCCTCGAGCTACTGAGGAGCTGAGGATTTACAGTGGGGACTATTATTTGCATAATTACTGAGGGGTTTGTAGCTTCTTTTTGTTGCTAATGCTGCAAATTTGTCATTTCCACTGTACTTGCTCATTCTTTGAAGGAAGTAACAAAACAGCAAGAAGGTTTTGTCTGGTTTTTTATTTTTACAATGGCCCTAAATGTGAAAACATGGAGTAATTCTCATTTGGTTGCAAATCCTTCTGTAAGTCACCTCCTTTATTTTCCCGTGCCTGGTCATTCTTTTTATTCCTTTGGCTTCATTTCTTATGCTCCCTGTGTATTTGTTTCGTGTATCCAAGCTGAATTTAATAATCTGGAACATGAGAACGTGTCTCTCTGTGCCCTTTGCCAGGTACAGGGAGTAATTCCATGTTCTGGTCGAGTGCTGCAGCAGGTTTGTGTTTTATGTGGCCCACATTTGATTTGTCAGACTCTTTCTGGTAGAGGGAAAAACAAAAAAAAAGAGAGTGTTCCTGAAATGTCAGTAGCAAAATAAATTCCTTGCTACTGCTGAATTGTTTAAATAGTGCAAAGGAAAGGAAATTATGGTTAGAAAGGAAGGATTTCAGGGTGCTAATTCAGCTTTAATAGGTAGACATAAAATTGTTAGGTTGGAGTCATATTTCCCATTCTTAAACAATTTTAACTCCAGTCACTGTTTATAATTGCAGAAAGAAGCAATTTAAGAGTGTTAACATCCCAAAAGTTAGAATTAGCTCCTCATACAAATGAAAAAATGGATTAAATGGTCTGTTTGTACCCGAATTACTTTTGTGCTGTGTAAGCTGGCACAGCAGGTGTGGGCTGCTGGGATGTCAACTCCCTCAAAATCATATTTTGGGGACATCTGAAGGTTTGCAAACCAGTAATTCTGGTGTTTGTACCAGCCAAGGTAGAAATTTTATGATTTAGAGCAGAATTTGCAGACTGTGATCCAAAACTTGGAAATCCCTTGTGGAATCAGCACAGAGATTTAATCAACTGTTGGTGCTCAATTCAGCAGAAATCAAGGTGGCTGCTGTTGATTCCTTTATTAAAGCCTTCCCATGTCATTGTCTTGGGGTATTTTGGACATAATTGAACTTTCCTTGTCCCACAGCATTGGGGCCAAGTCCCTAAAAAGCGACACCAGTGAGACTGGAGAGATCTGGAATCTCCTCTGGCTTCTCCCCCGTGCCTGGCTGTGGGATCCTGCTCCTTCCAGTGCAGTGGGATATCTGATCCTGAAATGAGCTGACCTGGCAGGACTGAGGCTGGGGCAGGGTTAGATGGGATACTGGGAAGGAATTCCTGGCTGGGAGGGTGGGGAGGGGCTGGAATGGATTTCCCAGAGAAGCTGTGGCTGCCCCTGGATCCCTGGAAGTGTCCAAGGCCAGGTTGGAACAACCTGGGAGAGTGGGAGGTGTCAGGCTTGGAAGTGGATGATCTTTAAAGACCCTTCCAACCCCAACCCAATTCCAAGATCATTCCTCTTTTTTTTTCCCTTGGCTTTTCCCTCCTGGCTGCCCAGGACGGGTTGGCTGCTTTTCCAGGCCCAGGTGGATTTCAGGGTGAGGTGCAATGGCTGCTTTGCTGAGGAACAATTTCTTTACCTATTTTCTTGTCAGTTCAGCCCCTTTTCTCTTGTGTGAGATGTGAACTGAGGCAAATCCATGAGAAATCCATCCCGGAGCCTTTCCTAAATGCCCACAATTCACTTTAGAACTCGGCTACAAAACCAACTCAGTTGGAGAAATTGCAGACTGAGCACGGGGGGGGAAATGAGAACTTCTTGAATGGGCCTTGCCACAAAGAGTGTGTTTTTGTACCTTTAGATTTCCTTACTTTGGACATGAAACATTTGCAAAGTACTTCTGAGTGGTTTTGCTGAAGGACAAAGTGCACAATGAGCTTCAAGAACTGCCTGTACCACTGCAACTGCTCAAAAATGCTGCTTTTTTTCCCCCCCCTCCCTTAGCATGTAATGATATTTTTTCTGCCCATCCCTCTTGAATGAGGATTTTATAATAAATCAGGCCTTTTTATTTCAGTGCAGCCATAAAGAATTTTGGTTCTGGTCATTATGAGCACTCCAAAAGTTACTTGTGTTCTTTTATTCACACAGACAGGAGTCCTGCTCTTTAACATATTTAGCAGTGGAGTTGTTTGCTATTAAAAAAATAATAAATCTCCAATAATAAATAACTTGTACCAATAAAAAATTAGTATCTAAAAATGGTGTCTGGTTGAGTGGAGTGGCTTTAAATGTGGTGGTTTTGCCATAAAGAGTTTATTGATGTCCCATCACTTGAGTCATTATGAGAGTCAGAGGGAGAATATGGAGTAAAAAAATCAATAGTTATCCAAAGTGCAGAGGGCCTGTTGTATTTCCAGCTCCCTCTTAATGACCTGGACCTCACTGTGAACGTATTTGCTTCAGTGTCTGGGCTGAGATGAGTTGTCATTAGGACCTTGCCTGTCAGAAAAATGCTTTTATTGAGCTGCCAATGACATTAAAGTCTCATTTCCCTTCGAAGAGGCCCAGAAATATTGTCCTGTTCTTGTGCTGTAACCAGAACATTCCAATTTGATTACTGCTGCCATTAGAAATCTGTGGCCATACTAATGCAGTTGTATCTGTTCCCTCATGTATTCCAGCACCTGTTAGAGAGGAAATCTGCTGGAGCTCAGGTATCTTTTGGTTCTGCAAATCGTTTTCCACACCAGGATTTCTATGAATCAATTCCTTGTTCAAAAAAACCCAACAAAATAATCAATTTGGTGGAAGTATCCTTATATTAAAACACACTTATTAGGTCACTGTGGTAATCTGATTATTGGCTGGTTTTTTTCCTGGCAAAACTCCTTTTTGAGGTGTAAAACCCAGGTGTGCTGGGCACTGAGCTTTGGCTTTTGGGCTTTATTCCCTGACCCTTCCCGCTCCTTCCCAACCATATTTTCAGGATGACTTCCCTGGAAAACACCAGGGGGAAGAATCATGGACTGAGTTGAGGCCTTAGTTCTCAGGAGAAGAGTCTGTTTACAAACCTGTGGTATTTATTACATACCTCATTTAGCTCATTCATCATTTTAATAGAAAAAATGAATCTTTTTAGATGATTCTGAAATAATTTGAAGTAAACTACATAGCCTGAGGCAGGACATGATTGTTTCCTGCAGGGAGGAGCTGTTGGGGAAGTACAGAGTGAGCAGGGCCTGGAATTCACAATTTAGGGGAGGAAAAATCCTGAAGGCTCCTATTTGAATGTGAGATTTCAGGTCTGGGAACCAAAGGGTGCAGAATTAAATCTGCTGACAGTTGTTTTCTTTCCTATTATTCAATTTTTTAATTTAGGAAGTCGAATTTTTTACAAAACCTCTTTAAAATATGAGATTTTGGGTGGTTTAGGTCTGTGTACATCATTATTTTAGCCACGTGCTGCTGTTCTTATGGCTTAAAAAAGCAGTTTTCTTGCAGCAAATATATTTTTGCATCTTTTAAATGGGCAAAAAGGCCCTGCTTTTGGCCATCCCTGTTGTGGAATCCAGGAGGAAGAGGTTATTTTGGAATGTTGAGGGTGTGATCTGTGTTTTTGTTGTGTGTTTGGTTCTTGGGGAGAGAGAGGTTCGGAGAAGGAAGTGGAATAAAATCCACAAGTCATTTACACTTGGAAAGTACAAAACTCTCACTGACTCTCCCTCCCTCTGTTTTGGGTTTGGGATGGAAATTCAAGGTGTTTGGGATAGAAATCTGTCTTTCTGTCTATCCTGGGACCTTAAATAGATGTGAAATCTACTGTCTGAGCAAGAAACTGCTGCTGTTCAAATATAGAATGAGAACATTTTTTCCTGATCTTTGGGAATCATGAGTGATGTTCTCACCTGGGCAAATATATTTGCCTTGGAGAAATGGCAAAGAATTGCTGTCTAGAATGACTTTATTAATAAGTGAACGATTTCCCCCCATCTTTATATAGTTAAACAGTAAAAATAATCTCAGATAGCCTTTGGGTGATGGTACTTTTGGTGCTGTAAGTTAAGCAAATGTTTTATTTCCTCTCTGAAACTACCTGGAAGTGAACCAGGAGAAGTTGCCATTTATTTTCCCTGTGCCTCTCTTCATGATGTCCATCCATTCTGACTTTTAAAATATTTGTTTCAGTGCAGCAATGGAAATGATTTCCTCCTTCCTTCAGTTTTTCACTTGGCAACACGTTATAGATGGATTTTTTTTTTTATCATTTTTGTATGTAACAATTAATTGCCTTTTTTTCCCCCCCCTTCTATGTCAAAGTTTGACAGACAGGAAAAAACACAGGAGAGAGGAAATTTTGAAGGCAAGCAAGGTACATGAAATGAGCATTTATTCTCTTTTAAGATCCCTTTTTGAATGGTGAGAGGGACGTGTTGTGATAGTCAGGCAGCATTTAAAGTGTGTTATTTTTTAATTCTTACATAGCAAACCCCGAGATATTTGACAGAAGCAGAATTAATCACTGTGTTAGCTCAGCACTGAGATGAAGATCTAGTGCTTTACAAAGCCTGCTGCTCCATCAATTTGTTCTTTGGGTGGAATTCAAATTGAGTTCATTTTTATGGATTCCACTGCATAATCCTCTGCTCTCTCCTCCCCCATTCATTAACCAATTTGTTCGTGCTACTCCCTTTTCATTGAATGGGAACAAAATTGCCAGGCTGTCTTCCCAAATGAATATCATCATTCCTTGTCATGCATGGGCAAAAAATCAGGATAATAATCCTTTTTACATCCACCTCCCCTCTTCCAGGGAGGAGTTTTGTTTCTGCCCTCGGGACACCCCAAAGGGGGTGTTTTAAAGAAGGTTCTCCTGCAGCTTTGAGCACGATGCTGGTGTGGAAACGTTCCAACCCCGGCTCCTTTTGATTATTCCTGGGTGTCCTGCCAGTTGTGTGACAACAAAACCCCAAATCAGAGCCTTGTCAGGGCTTGTCCTTGGACTTGACATGGTACAAATCCAGGCAAAGGACTGAAATTTGACACAAGTCTTGGAACAAAGCACAAGAAAGGCTCCTCCATTCCAACAAGACAATTTGCAGGGCCTTGAAACTCTTTTTCCGACTTTCATTCAGTATTTGGATAATTCAGTGTTTCTTTGCTCTCACATTAAGTTAATTTTGGCTGGGGATGTATTCTTGTGTCCCTGCTTTAGAGTGTTTCTTTTACCATCCTTATTTTGGGGTGAATTATTAGACTAAGGAGAGAAAAAAGGTTGTTTGGGGGACAGAGGGTGTGGGAATGAGGAGATTTCTTTTACTGGATGTTTTCAGGAGTGGCTGAGGTCACTTGGCCTGTCCAGCCTGGAGAAGAGCCTGAGGGAAGACTTTTTTAGATGCCATTTTATGTTTTTTGTGCAATTTAAAGGGTTTTTTAAAAGTCTTTTCCTATCAGGGTCTCACTGGATGTCTGGGATTTATTGAGGTGCTCAAGTGTTGTAGCTGCAGGTGCCAAGGTATCTAAAGCAGGTGTACACAAATCCACATAAACAGGGTATTCCAGGGAGAGGATGAGGAAGGAAAATGGAATGTCATGTGAAGTTTGTGGGGTTTTTTTTGTGTAGATCCTAAGAATCTTTTTGCTTCTCTCTATATTGTATGATCTGTTCTGTGGTAGGTGTGTACCTGGAGGGAAAACCAGTTTGCCTCCTGCTTTTTTCCAAGGGAAGAGTGTAAAATGTAAGAGTTAATAAATTTGGGATGTTAAGACACCATTTTATTTCGGTAATAAAAGTTATTCTCTTGACAGTCCAACCGCTCTGGAGGCTGAGGGCTCTTTAATTGCAGTGTGTCATCCCAGTGCAGGAGGGGAGTTTGTAGCTGGAAACTCAACCTCCTTCCAGGAATTGTGGTGATGACAGTCTTTGTTGTACATTTTTGTGTGTTCCAGTCTTTCCTTCCCCCAGCTTGTGGATTTGGGGAACCTCATGTGTTGCTCCCCATTAAAAAAAAAATAAAATTACACTTTGATTTATAGAAGTGATGTAGAGAATTGAAGAAAAGCTGGGATTTTTTCAGGAGGTACCTTCTGCTCCAAAACATTACCATGTATCCTACAAAACTTAACTTTCTAATGAACTCTGAAAGCAGAAACTGGTTTCATCTGTAAAACATTTCATGGGAAGGATATGGGAGAATTTTTCAAAAAAAAAAAACATTTTTGGGAAGCCTTGGCAGAAGGAGCTGATATTATTTCCTGTTGCATTACTTTTAGTAACTTGTGATGTTGGAAGACCCACCCCTCTGTTGGTGCAGGAAGATGCTGCAGTGCCTTTTTTTTTATAGATGTCTGAATTCAAAGCACGTTTCGACCGAAATAAATAAATAACTGAAATTCATTACTCCTCATTTTCCTAATTATCCTGCAGATAAACAGTGGGGATCGTGACATTAAGATAAGTAAGTGGTTTATGAGTTTTTGCTTCAGAGGAAGCAAGTCTTGCTGTTCCCCCTTTTTTCCCCCCTTGGGCTGTGCAGGGGAAATAAATGAGCCGGTCCAGGGGAGTTTGTGATGGATGGTTAATGGGGCTGTGCCTGGTTCCTGCAGCAGCTGCCGCAATTCCGACTCATTAGCACACCCTTAATGGTTGCAGCCCCAAATCACCTCCACCAGGGCATCCAGAATCCAGCAGGGCAGGAAGCCATGACTTTGAAACAGGAGTTTGGGGTGCAGGGGAATGGTTTTGGCGTGACGTGAACGCGAGAGCGAACCGGGAATGATTCATTCCGGAGGTCACAGCTTGGCTCTCAACCCTCCTTGGTGGCCACATGTGTCTATTCAAGCTGTGAATAACCCAAGGAGGAGACTTCTCCAGCCTTCTGCTGGGTGGCAGCTGCCTTTAGAGCCAGAAAGGCTGCTCAGAAATCTTCTCAGAGGGAAGACAGTCAGCACATGAAACAATGACAAGTCGTTTCTAGTGGTAAGATGACAGAAATATTCACATATATCAAATATTCAGGTCATGACATCAAGTCTGTCAGCAATGACTTCATGTACTTAATATTTTGGTGTGAGGAAAGGCTTTTGTAGAGGATCTGTATTGTTTTTTTTAATGCTCTGAAGGAAGGCAAGAGGATGCTGCAAGGAAGGATAATGAGAGGGGGTTGTTTCTGCCTCCATAAAGGGGCTGCTTCTAAGAATTTCTCAGATCAGGTCACCTGGATCTTTGTTTTACACTGTAGCAACTCATGTAATATTTTAATTTTCCTTCTCACTTTTATCTGCCTGTTTGAAGCACGAGGGAAAAAAATCCACCAACAACTTTGTAGTTATTTCTTTTGAAATAACTTCATCTTTTGAAAGTAATGATGTGGGAAGAGGATCCTGAACTTGGGAAAATGGTTCTTTGAACGCGTTACCTCAGAGTGAGCGAAGGCACAGCGCAAAAAAATAGTGCCTGTCGTGTTCTCCTGTGGTTTGGTGTGTCCTAAAAGTCAGTTTGGGATTTTTAGATGGACAGACTCTGACCTTGAGGAAAATGAGGGGATGTTCACCCTCAGCACGTTTGCAGGTGGCTCCAGGCCGAGGGTGCAGTGACACACCTGAAGGACGGGGACATCCAGAGGGACCTGGACGAGCTCGGGGAGTGGGATGTGGGAATCTCGTGGTGTTCAGCAAGGCCAAGGTCTGCCAAGATGGTCAGAGGGGTGAGGCAGCTCTGCTGTGAGGAAAAGCTGGGAGAATTGGGATTGTGCAGCCTGGAGAAGAAAAAGGCTTCAGGGGGACCTGACTGTGACCTGAAGGGAATCAACAGGGAAGATGGAGAGAGACTGTTTCCAAGGGCCTGGAGAGACAGGACAAGAGGGAATGGCTTCAGACTGCCAGAGGGGATGTTACATGGGACACTGGGAAGGAATTCCTGGCTGGGAGGTGGGGAGGATCTGGCACAGGTTGGGCAGAGAAGCTGTGGCTGCCCCTGGATCCCTGGAAGTGTCCAAGGCCACTTGGAGCAACCTGGGACAGTGGAAAGTGTCCCTGCTCCTGGCAGGGAGTTGGAATGAGATGGTCTTGAAGGTCCCTTCCAACCCAAATTCTGTGATTCTTTAACTGGAATTTTGCAGCCCAGCCTGTTTTTGCATGTGAGGGCACTTTTGGCTGTAACAAGTAAATCTGTCAGTCTGTTCTCAGTGTTAAGGTTGCAAAATTCCCTAGAGGTGATTAATGTTACTTTTGGAGAGAGGGGGGAAAAGTTACATTGGAATTTGTGAAAAAAATCAGGCTTAGTGATTTTTGTTTGGGTACCCAGATTGAGGAATTAATTTGATTGTGTTGCTCTTGGTTTCTCTGCTCTAAACTCTCTTTGTAAGGCTGTGATATTGAAGTGTTAACTTACCTCAGAGCACTATAAATGACCTTTTTTTCATCCAGTATTTCAGGTTGGTGTGTTTTAATTTTGGAGGGCTGCAGCTTTCCATTGGATGTGGGATATAATAGAAAAACCTGTAATTATCTATTCAAGGAGTGCTGACAAGGCCCCAGGAAGGGTAAAGGTGATAAAGAAATGAGATTTAAAGATTGTCTAAACACAGAGTTTGGAGCTGAAATTCAACAGATAAGAAATATCAGGTAAAATAACTCTGAAATCTTGATTTTACCATTTTATGCTCTTTTGGTTTAGTTTACTTGACTGTCATTTTTTCCTATTTTAAAAAACAAATCTTCCTTCTTCATCTTTCCCAAGTCCAGTGGAAGGAAAGATAAATCAGTTCATATATTTGAGAAATCTGGGAGAGTGATTTGACTGTTATTCCATTTGAACCACTGGGCAAACCCAGGACATTCTCTTGTCGTGTCTTCTGTCAGCTTTTAAAGTTGTCCTGAAAACACAGACTTGGGAATTGTGTCAATCCTGATTTTGCATGGGGTCATATCTGGGTTTTAGTTCTTTTTAAATGTGGCTATTTCTTCCCCAAATTCTGTTCTTAAATTGCTTCCATTATCTAAACTTCTCCTGATATCCCTGTTCTTTCTTAAATCTGCTGCTTCTTCCCACCTCTGCCAACCCCTGGAGGTTCCTGCTGCCTTCAGTCACCCCAGTTTTCATTTAAATCCTTATTTTTAATTTCTTTTCCATTTTTCTGTGATTTTCAACTCTTCGTCTCTCCCTGCAAAAGAACCACCACCTCCTTTTGTCCATATTTTTGGGACAAACTGCTCCTTCCAGTGATTCGTGGGAGTTCTTTGCTTCTGTTGCCTTCTGGTGGAAGGAATAATTGCAGATGGAATTCCCTAAAATCCCTGCAGTCCTGGGGAGGACTTTGTGTGTTCTATGAAACAGTGGAGGTCTCTCTGCTCTATTTTTTTCTGTTCTTGGTGTTTTTTCCCCCCCCCAGAAGCTTATTATGGACATGATGAATTTTAATTTGACTTTATTGGAGGCAGAAAGAGGAGGTGCTGATGTGATGGGCACCACTCTCCTGGCAGATACCACATTCCTTGGATACTCAAACTTCTCAGCAGAACAAACTGTTTTTATTATTAGTGAAGGGTTTTCTCTTCTTTTTTTTGGTTCAGACCCTCAGAAAAAGTGGAGATAAAGATCTGTAGCATCTTTAACTCTCTCTCTTGCTTCTGCAAGGGTCTGTGGAGTGGAAAATGAATGGAATTTTATTTTGTGGAGAGGATGACACGAGGCTTTTTTACTGGTGGAACAACTGTAGATAACTCCTTCTTTCCCCAGTGTCCTTCAGTGCAAGTCTGACCAGAAATTGGAGGGAAAAGAGGGGGTTTGTTCACAATTACTCACAAAATCAGTTTTGTTCTTCAGGTTTCATTTCGAATTTGGTTCATTATGCAGAGCATGAACGGCTCTAAATAGGGAAATTTTCAGTCTGTGGTAAGAAGTTTAGTATTTAAATCCTGTTTTGTGTAGTGGCCTTGCTGGAAACTTTTATTCAGAGTATCCCTGAACATCCATTGGCAACACAGGAACATCTTCCCTGCCTGCATTTTCTGGCAGTTGCAACTATAATCAGCTGTGCCAGAACTTTCCACCCTCAAATCTGTTTAATATTGAAGAGAAATAGGTGCTTTTAGGGTGTGATTCTGACCTGTTTCAGTTTAGGAAGTGGATTATCCTGTGGCAGTGTCCGTGTCTCTGTGAATCAGGGTGGCTTGAGGGGCTCCAGATGAAGTGTGGGTGTCTTATTGTGTGGACAACTTAATTTAAAGATACATTATATAAAAATATTAGATCAAAATAAAAGGTGAATAAAATATGTGAGTAAAAAGAGAAAATAAAAAATTAAAATATATAAATATTAGAATGACACCTACATCTGTCATATAAAATCTGCTGATAATAAATTAGGAACATCCTGTAGTAACAAGACAGGGGGCAGTGGTTTTAAACTGGAAGAGGATGGATTTAGATGGGGTAGAAGGAGGAAATTTTATATGATGAGGGTGGGGAGGCCCTGGCACAGGTTGCCCAGAGAAGCTGTGGCTGCCCCTGGAATCCCTGGAAGTGTCCAAGGCCAGGGTGGAGCAGCCTGGGATAGTGGGAGGTGTTGGGGTTGGAACTGGATGATCATCAAAGGTCCTTTCCAGCCCAAGCCATTCCATGATTTTCTATCAGAACCCATTTATTCTTCCTAACTATTTGTGAAGGAATTGACTGGATTTACACTGGCTCCCCTTTATNCATTTGTGAAGGAATTGATGGGAGTGACTGGATTTACACTGGCTCCCCTTTATTCTTTATGCATCATCTGCTGATTTAAGGTTTTAACTATTTGGTCCTAAAATCCCTTTGTTCCCAGGGGTGATCACAAATTTTCACTCACTCACACATTCCCTGAGATTGGAGCATGTCCTGCAGGATTCTGGAGCGAGTGATTGTGGCCACAGGGGGAAGTGAAACTTTATTTCAATGCACCTTCCCCCAGCAGTGGTTTTAGTGCAGGTTCTCACCCAAAAACTTCCCTAAATTTCGGAAGGAACTGACAACAGCCCTGTGATTTCCTGGAATTTCCAGCCATTCAACCATGTGTTCTCAGCAGGATGCTGTGATAGCACTTCAAGAGAGTAATAAAGAGGTTGCATAAGTAATTCCTTGAAGTTAGAGTCAATATAGAACAATTTTAAACATCGTTGCATGTCACAGTTGTAAGTGGGTCGGGAACATCTCCGAGTGTGGAGCTGACAACAAAAAAAATCAGGACTTGTACCACTAGTGAGAAGAAAAAAAAAAGCTATTTTATACTCCATTAAACTGTTACACATCATAAATAATTTATGCTCAGCTTGCTCTGTTCTGTAGCAGAGATGATAAACTCGACATTTTAGGAGCATTTTAATGAACATAATCGTTTTCCTGACTTTGTCTGTAACACAAACCTTGTTCCTCAGTATTCCCCCATGGATGGAACCGGGTTAAACTGTAAGGATGCATTTAAAAGTGAGTCCTTGAGAGGCTCTGAGTTCCACAAATATCTAGGGTTGGATTGAAAACATTTTTTAGAATGGTTTGGGTTGGGAGGGACCTTAGAGATCATCTCGTTCCGACCCCCCTGTCGTGGGCAGGGATGGCACCTGCCAGAGCAGGGAATAAATGTGGTGTATATAAATAATTTTACTCGTTTTACTTTATATAATAATTTTATAGGAATTATTTCTATCATTACCAAAAGTGCCCAAGCACCTCATGTAGTAGTCTGTATTCCCAGACAGGATATTCCTGATTTTTCCAGTTTATACTGAACTTTTGGGTGCTCAGACTTACAGGGAGGTTTTTAGACTCTTTTGTGCTCTTTGCTTTGCAGGTGAAAACTTGCTGGTTTTTTATTAGTTAAAAACACTTTGAACAAAATAGGAGGGTAAAAATTAAACTTGCTTGGAGATTAAAAATAAACACAAAAAAACCCCAAACATGGGAATTGCAGGGACATTTAGATGATGGCATTTATAAAATATGCCATTTTAAAAGTTGGGTTTGACTCAGATTTTCAGAATTGTTGGTGATTAAGTCAAGATTCAGACATTTATGTTTCTTTTGTACAGTTTTTGGGGCTTCTGAGCACGTTACTTGGGTGTGTTCAGTGCCCATCACTTCACTGGTACTACAGATAGAACAATTGATACTTGTCTCTAGTTTACATTAATTAATAACTATTAATTAGTAATTATGTTGACTATGCACTGATGACATAAATTCTCTGTGTGTTTTCCTCATGGTATTTTTGAACAGCTTTAGTGGGTGTCAGTAAAAGAAATATCACCTTAAATTCATTTGGCAGTAAAGGAATAAGTCTTGGTCCGTGTGAGAGAACTGTGTAATTATATCTTAAATTTCTGTTTCTTTTTACCTCCTCCTGTCAAACCTTTGCAGATTTTGTGGATAATAAAATTCCTGGCTTTCTGCCAGGAGATGGGAACTGTCCTCAGCCAAAGCAGAGTTCCCTCTGTGCAGTTCATTGCAGGAGCAGCACCAGCCATATTAAATCTTAATCAATAACAGCGCTTCACTAATTACAGGAGCGGGTTTCTGTATTGGATAAATTGCCGTTTGTAAATGTTGTATTGTATTAACTAAACCAGCTAATTACCAGCAGCACAATAAACAGAAGGTTTCCTAAAAGCTCCCATCCGTGGCTCGGAGCAGTTGCTGCTTCCCAAGGTTCCCAGTCAATGTGGAAAATAAGGTAATGACATTATAAATACATTTATAACGCAGGACAATTTCTTCTGAAATGCATGTAAGTGTTATTGCTTTACTGTGAAATATGATTTATTTAATGCATTTCAGCCCCCATAATATTAAGATATAATTGAGATGGGGGAGAAGGTGGGGGGGAAAAATTGCACGGAGTCAGAGCCTGCAGGGAAGTGAATCAGGGACTAAATTGCTTGTAATTTTAAAGGCACTTAGGGGAATCATGAAATTTAGCTAATGCAGCCTTGGGTTTAAAAAATGTGAAGAAAACAATTGGCCAACCTTTCAAGTTTTATTTGACTTCACGTGGCTTTGTTTTTTGGGTTTTTTTGGTATGCTAATGACAGGCTTAACATAAACCTGGGCTTAACATAAACTGGCAGCTGGAGAGAAACTGGGGTGGTGTAGGTTGTTTTCCATGGGTTTTGGTCCAGAGGTGGAATACAGGAGTCCCAGTAACCTGTACTTCTGTGCCAAGATTCACTTCATCTCAGGAGAAGAGAAAATCAGGGCTTGTAAAATAAAGCTTTGCTTATTTTTTACAGTGAGTAATAATTAAGATGCTGCTGAAGAAAGGACTTCATGCTTTCAAGGCATTTGTAATTTCTTGTGTAAAATGTATTAATCATTCCATAAATATGAGTCACACAGTGGTTTGGGTTGGAAGGGAACTGAAAGATCGTCTTGTTCCACCCCCTGCCCTGGGCAGAGACACCTTCCACTCTCCCAGGTTGTTCCAACCTGGCCTTGGACACTTCCAGGGATCCAGGGGCAGCCACAGCTTCTCTGGGCAACTTGGGCCAGGGCCTCCTTCCCAATCTCCCATCTCTCCCTGCCCTCTGGCACTGGGAAGCCATTCCCTGTGTCCTGTCCCTCCCTCCCTTGTCCCCAGTCCCTCTCCAGCTCTCCTGGAGCCCCTTCAGGCCCTGCAAGGGGCTCTCAGCTCTCCCTGGAGCTTCTCTTCTCCAGGGGAACATTCCCAGCTCTCCCAGCCTGTTTCCATAGGAAATCACATCCCATTGCCCATAAATTCAGAGTTATTGGCAGCCAGAAGATCCCAGGGCAGAGGCTGCAATGAAAAGTCCATCAGTGTCTCATCCCTGTCCTCCACTGGCTGGACACACTCTGGTCTCTTTGACGAGCATCTTCTTACAGATCCAGGGATATCAGTGGAGGAAATGAAAGGCTTCAGCAGCTCCTCAGGTTTTCCCTGTTGGAGCTGAATGTCCCTCCCCAACTGGCCAAGTAACCATTCATGCAAATGCTTCCCTAGTTTTCTTTGGGAAGCGTCTCTTTGCTGGAATAGTTGAATAGTGTGATCTGAAGCCATTCCCTCGCCGCTGGACTCACATGGATAACCCTGGGAGCGTGTCAGTGGGATCAGTAACCTTCTCAGGGGGAGCAGCTGCACCTGGAAGATGATGTTGATTATCTCATTGGAGCCAAATTAATTTAAATCCCTTGGAATGATTAGTTACTTTGTGGGCAGCACAGCCTGGAACATTCGCTAAGCCTTTCCAATATTAACTCCAGATCAGAGGGTGGAATCACTTTTTTAATAAAGGGGAACTTGGAGGCTGGAAAAGCAGGGTGGTTTTATTTTGTGGGGCTAATTAAAGAGCAGAGAAAGGATGAATAATAAACACAAAGAATGGGTATCTCCACTGAACCACCACTGCTCCCCTTTCTCTGTGTTCTTCTGCAAGGCACTGCCAGGAGATTTTGTGAGGATTGATTAAAATAGTTTGAAATAAGTCACTGTCTATAGAAGTTCAAAGTAATTGGTATAAGTACTTTTATTAATAAAGAGAGTTTCCATAGAATGGATTCTATCTCCAGGGCTCTCAAAGGGCTTTTACAAGTTAAATATAAAATTAAGTACATTATCTCACACTATTTGCAGAAATAGGGTTTTTTTTTCCTTGTGGTAGGACACGGCAGCAATTTATGGTGTGAAGATTCCTGTGAAATTTTACTGTCAAATGAGAAAAATACAGTCCTTGTATTGTTGAAATTCAGTGTACTATGACTGAGTGCTAGACAGAACAGAAAGAGCAAGACCAGGATAAGCTCAGCCTAAAATGAATCAGCAGCATGACTTTAGGCAAGGCTTTCAGAACAGAGGGCATTGAATTAACATCCTTTATGGTCTCAGCTTTGTGTGGGGCTTTAATGACTTTTGATCAAGGATTTAACTATATCTAGAGTAGGAATTGTCAGCCTGTTGCTTTTTACTCTAATACTGCCCCTATTTTTGTGTTCTATCTGGTCTGGTTTAGCACCCAGAGTTTATTTGGGACCAGCTTTGTGTGGAAGCACAAAATACTGAGTGGAGTCCTTGTGCAGCCACAAAATTCTTAACGTGGAGTTCTTGGGAACGAACAGAGCAGCAACTGACAGCGGGGGAAGCGCCAGCCACAGAGCCGACGCGCAATCAGAGGACCCGGAAACTGAAATCCCCCCAAAAGCACCCTGCTCTGACTTGNGCCTGTTGCTTTTTACTCTAATACTGCCCCTATTTTTGTGTTATATCTGATCTGGTTTAGCAGCCAGAGTTTATTTGGGACCAGCTTTGTGTGTAAGCACAAAATACTGAGTGGAGTCCTTGTGCAGCCACAAAATTCTTAACGTGGAGTTCTTGGGAATGACCAGAGCAGCACCTGACAGTGGGTGAAGTGGGATCTGGAGCTGCTCCTGGCACTGAGCTGAGGCTGCATCAGAGGGCCTGGAAAGTGAAATCCCCCCAAAAGCACCCTGCTCTGACTTGAACTGTTAAAAAAACAAGTAGGAATAAATAATAGTAATAATAATAATTAATTTTTAGTAGCTCTATACAAACTTTTGTTGTTGTTGTTGAGAGCCATAATAATTGGTTTTTGAATAGACTGATTGGGTTGTTTTTCTGTGGTGCCTCTTTGGTCACATGTCTCAGTGGCTTTTCCCTCTTTTGTCCATCCTGGGGGTGACAGATTCTTTGGTAAAGACCACAAGTGGTGGCCACTGTCCTTGTCCCAGCTTGGACTTCATGATCTTATTGGTGACCTCAAGACCTTTTCTCTTGGTGACCAAGAAACACTACAGGAAAAATTCAGTTGGTTGATGCCAGGTCTCTTTTCCTTGGAAACCTCAACCTCAGGAGCAAAAGTCTGTTTAAAACAGGACCCATTTTGTATTTCTACACTGAAATTTCTTGGAAATGATTTCTAATTTTAATGCTTTTGTTCTGCAGCTTGAAGATTTTAGTGCTCTCAAGCCTTCAGCCTTTGGTTGTCGCGACTCCACCTGTGGTAGGAAACAGGCTGTTGTTGTCACAACACCCCACTGGCTCAGGAGGGGTTTGGAAGTGCAGGAATGTGGTTTCATGTTGTGTGTAGGAGTGTCCATGTGTGACCTTCTCACTGATCCAACCCCAGAGTGCACTGACTGGGGGGAAAATTTGGATTTCTCTTTATTGGGGGAGTTCTGTCTTGCTGGGGGAAATGAGGAGGTGGTTGTACACTGAGTATTCAAGTGGGAGTTTTGTTATTACAGGTAGTACCTGAAGGGAGCCAACAAGAAAGTTGGAGGGAGACTATTTACAAGAGTTTGGAGTGACAGGACAAGGGGGAATGGCTTCAAACTGACACAGAGTGGGTTTAGAGGGGATACTGGGAAGCAATTCCTGGCTGGGAGAGCAGGGAGGCCCTGGCACAGGTTTCCCAGAGCAGCTGTGGCTGCCCCTGGATCCCTGGAAGTGTCCAAGGCCAGGTTGGAGCAACCTGGGCTAGTGGAAGGTGTCCCTGCCCATGGCAGGGGGGTAGAATTTGATGTTTTTAAGGTCCCTTCCCACCCAAACTATTCCATGATTCCATAAGTTGTTACTGGAGATAAAGCTGGGAGCGGCACAGCAGTGTTTGAGGGACAGCACAAGTGAAGTCCTTTGGTCTGTCTTGTCAGTGGAGGTGGAGGATGGCAAACCACATGGCAGCAAAAATGCAATGGTTGCTGATGTTTAGGAACCACAGAAATGTCTGAGAAGGGTCAGGTGGGAATTGGGGCTGTTCACTCCTGGCTTGGCCAGGTTCACCCTTGGCTGGGTGAGACCTGTGTGGGTGGCAGAGCCCAGAGAGTGGTGGGGATGGAGCTGTGTCCAGTTGTTGCTGGTCACTGCTGGGAATCCCCAGGACTCAGTGTTGGGGCCAGTCCTGTTCGATGTCTTTATTGGTGATCTGGATGAGGGCATGGAGGGCACCCTCAGGCAGTTTGCACGTGACACCACTTTGGGTGGGAGTGTTGGATGTGCTGGAGGGCAGGAGGGCTCTGCAGAGGGACCTGGACAGGCTGGATCCATGGGCTGAGGACAATGGGATGAGGTTCCA
>VYXB01000643.1:70994-102137 GCA_013397135.1 Pachyramphus minor
TCCTGAGGGAGCTGGGGGGGCTGAGCCTGGAGAAAAGGAGGCTCAGGGGGGACCTTCTGGAGGGATTTCCAATCCCTGTGGATGTGGCACTTGGGGACATGGGGCAGTGGTGGCCTTGGCAGAGCTGGGGAATGGTTGCACTCCATGATCTTAGAGGGCTTTAACAACTTTAAGGACTCTGTGATTCTCCAGCTATTATCCTGAGGCTTTGATCTAAAATCCTTTTTAAAATAACACTTAGAGAAGTACATTTTTAATCAAGGGATGGCCTTCTGAAAGATCTACTTCCAAATTGATAAATATAATAACATAAATGGGCACTGACATATAAGGATGAAAAAAGGGGTGTTTTATCTGTGCTTTCTATGACTTACCTTGGGCAGTTCATGTTTTTGAACGTTGCCTTTCATGTATTAGATGTTTTTCTCTTTGAGAGCAGCCAAATTTAATTCACTTAGGGAATGAAATGTATTTTAGTTTAGAGCTCAGACTTATTTGTGGGTGTGAATAACTGTGGGTTCTTGAAATGATATTGAAAATATTAGGTATGAGCTAGAGATTTGACATGTGTGCTAATGGCCATGACACATTTCTTAGTGGGGATGTGTTTACAGGTGAGTAATTTATTTTTGAGCAGTCCTTTTTTACAAAATAGAAAATATTCAAAGACTGAAAAGAAGTAAAATCGTTGATTTTTAGGGTTTTATACTGGTAGAAGCAAGATATACCAGTATAAATCTGGCCTCAGAGGAGGTGAAAAAGAGGATATTTTTCTAAAGCTGGTTAGTGAACAAGACATGGATATTCTGTGTAAATACATCTGGTTTTACTTGTCATTTTTAAGACTAAAAACTGAATTTTCCACCTTTTCCGTGTCGTGGATTTTTCCCCCTGATTTCCTCTGTAAGTCCATTCACTTTGGGATCCCCCATGTGGCAGTTCCCTGCAGTGCAGCAACATTCCCACTTGCCAGAATTCCTCCTCAATATATTTAGTCAGAGAAGATTTTGAGGGGGAATAAACTGAGAGGCTTTGAGAGAAACACATTTCAGAAAGAAAATAGAGAGTTTTGGTGGTTTTTTTAAAATTTTATTTTCCCTATTAGTTGTTTTTTATTTATTTTTTCTGCTAGGGAAAATTTATTTTCAAGCTGATGGGTGTGCTAATAAGCAAAATAGAAACCCCCTGTATTTGGTTGGAATAAAGATATAAAAATAGAGATATTTTAGCAATTCTTCATTTTTTAAATGTAGTTTTTCCCTTGGAAATTCAAGTTGAGTGGAATAAAAACAGACTGAATGTGACTCAGACTAATAACGTGTTAAGAAAAGAACATTTTTAACAATAAAATGTAATTTGGGCTGGTTCTGTACAGGCACGTGGGTGACAGTTTAGCAATTCCAGTCCTGCACTAATATTTCCATGGGAATTTCCCCAGTGCAGATATTTCATTTTTGGGGTAATTTTGAAGAACTCTACATGGATACAGGTTTATTTTGTGTGGGGATCTTTTTTCTCACAGTGCTTCTCACACACAAAAATCGCAGAATTACCTGGAACTGCCTCATTTTTCAGCCTTGTTGAGGTTGAGGATGATGTTTTCTACACAGAATTTCCTCTGTCTCTTTAGTTTCTGGCACGACACGTAACAGCAATTTAATTTTAGGGGGTAAGTTTTGTTGCCATCAGCTGTTTTCACATCAGGTTGTTTGGTTTTTTCCCTCAGCAAAGTTAATATTAAGGGCTGCAGTTAATAATCAGAATTTCTTGGAGGAAACTCCACTGTAACCTTGAACTGGGGAGAGCTGATGCAGCTCAGATAGGGAGTAATTTTGGAGAATGAGCTTCAGCAAACTGACCCTTCCGTCCCTGATCACAAGTCCTGTCTTTAATTTCCCTTTCCATGACCTCCTGTGGTGGTTTGGGTGTAATCCCTGTAACAGTTGCCCGTGTGGAAGATGAGGATTTAACACCAACTTCTGTATTTTGGAGTGAAAAGAGATAAATTCTTGTTTTCTGGTTGTGTCTGACCCCTCACTGCCTTTTGTCCACCGGGTTTGTGATACTTTCATGGACACAAATGGAAAATATAGGTGAGAAGGGGGGAAGATTTCCTCAAAACTTGGTTTAATTTCATGGATTCACGGGAAGATTTGGGTTGGAAGGGACCTTAAAGCTCATCCAGTTCCAACCCTGACACTTTCTGCTATCCCAGGTTGCTCCAGCCTGGCCTTGGACACTTCCAGGGATCCAGGGGAAGCCACAGCTTCTCTGGGAACAAGAGAACAGTTCCAAGTGCCCAGGGGGTTTCTCAAGCAAGTGGCAGATTTAATTCCCTTGAGGGTGATCGAGCACTGGAACAGGGTGAGGATGTGGAGTCTCCTCTAGGGAAAACCCAGGCTGGGAGAGCTGGGAATGTTCCCCTGGAGAAGAGAAGCTCCAGGGAGAGCTGAGAGCCCCTTGCAGGGCCTGAAGGGGCTCCAGGAGAGCTGGAGAGGGACTGGGGACAAGGCAGGGAGGGACAGGACACAGGGAATGGCTTCCCAGTGCCAGAGGGCAGGGAGAGATGGGATACTGGGAAGGAATTGCAGGCTGGGAGGGTGGGGAGGGGCTGGAATGGATTTCCCAGAGAAGTTGTGGCTGCCCCTGGATCCCTGGAAGTGTCCAAGGCCAGGCTGGAGCAACCTGAGCTAGTGGAAGGTGTCCCTGCCCATGGCAGGGGTGGCACTGGAGGATCCTGAAGGTCCCTTCCAACCCAAACCACATATGATAAGTAAACTCTGTGCCACGATTAGACTTGAAGTAATTTGTTCTCTCTTTGGTTATTTTGGGCTTTTGGTATAAAAGGTGATTTTTTTCACAGTGGAACTAAAGGGAGAACACATAATTTTGGACTAAATGCTGACATTCTATGATCAGCTGTAATTTGTTGACTAAGCTTGTTTCAGTTGAACAGAATTTTTAACCTCTGCTGGCAGGTAGGAGCTCATTGATGATGTTTTCTGCTACAGAAGACAGTTATTCCATAATTAGTGAGTAGTGCCGAGTTCCAAAGTTGTAGATTTCCAGAAACATTTTAAACCAAACTTATAAAAGCAAAAAGTCTTGAAGACACCAACTTTGACCAGGCTGTTTCGTGTCGTGCCTGGGTTGCTGGTGTCGGTTTGACTTTCTGTTGTACTCGCAGGGCTCAGCACTTCGGTGTGGGTTGAGGAACAGCTGGTGTGGTTGAAGTGCCTCAGCTCTTGACTGCTCAGAGTGACTAATTTTTGGAGGGGGATGCTTTTCCAGGGGTGGCTGCTGGAGCAGATCACCCCAAATTGCTCATTAGTCGCTTCCTTGATAAATAAGCCCTGAACTTGAGGCTCAGCCTGGTGTGCTCAGTCTGCTCCTGGGTGCTGCCAGAGTCAGCTGAGGTTCTGAAAAGACTCTGCAACATCATTTTAGAAGGTTTTTTGGTTTTTTTTTAATAGATCCACAGGTATTAGGAATTAAATTATTACCTACAGTTTGCCTGTAAGCAGTGGAGACTTCAGAACTCTTTCCTGGAGTCACGGAATCATGAAGGTCAGGGAATGATGGAATAGCTGGGGCTGGGTGGGACCTCTGGAGATCATCCAGTTCCAACCCCTCTGGGAAACCAGGCTCAGCTAAAGGAGGTTGCTTTTCCTTAAAAACTTGGCTGTGGAATTATAGAATCATGGAATGGTTTGTGCTGGAAGGGACCTTAAGGATCATCCAGTGCCACTCTGTACCATGGGCAGGGACACCTTCCACTGGCCCAGGTTGCTCCAAGTGCTGCCCTTGGATACTTCCAAGGATGTGGATACTTTTAAGAAGATCAAAACAATGAAAAGCTTAGTTCTTAATAAAAAATAAAAGCAAACAAACCAACCTCACCAAAACCCCTCCAAAAAAACAAACTGTATTTTGATTTATTTATTAAAAAAAATCCAAGGTGCCCTGAGGTTGAATTATCACCATAATTTGATTTTAATGTGTTTCACATTCCCTGGGTTCTGCATTTCTGTGCCTGGCAAATAATTACAAAATAATGTTGTGTCAGTTTGTCTTTCTGGAAATTGAGACTGGAATAGGGAGGGATGAATTTGAAGTTCACCCTGCTGCACTCACAGGGGGAAAAAGGAACCTCTTGCCCTTTGATTTTTAATTTTCCAACATAAAAGTTCCTGCTGCTGTGTCTGGATTGATTTGCTGCTTTAATCACAGTTGCACTGGAGTCAGGGACAGAAGGACACGATTAAAACAGGTATTTTAATGTGCTTTACTCCTCCCACCATGGTTGTGTAGTGATTAAAAGTAATTTAGGGGCAAAAAGATCTTGCATTTGGGGGAAAAAACCCCAAAGGATCTGAGATGATGGGGGAGAGGTGTAGAAAATTCCAATTTTTATTTCTTTCTCACCCTCTGGGTCTCCTAAACACTTCCAAGCCGTGGAGTGCTCTGCCCCGCTTTCATTTCTTAGAGATGATTCTCATTTGAAGGTGTCATTTGGCTTTTTCTGTTCCACTGCAGATCAAAGTGCCACAGGTTTCACCCCAAATGTTCAGCAGCTCCTTCTCTTTCCACTCCTGGACCTGAAAGTAATGGGATTAAGTTCATTTGTTCCTGGCTTGGATCCCTCTCAAGGCATGTGGCGCTCGGATGGTTGGGTTTTGTTGGGTGCTGAATGTTCTCCTTTTTTTTATTTTTACATTTCTGATAGTTGTAGTTAAAAATGTACTCCACACTGCTAAAAATAAAAAAGAATAAATAAAATATTTGTGGTTTATTTAAAGCAGAAAAAAAAAAAGCTGTGCTTGCAAGAATGGCTGAAAACTATTAAAAAAGGGGTGTTTGTAACTTGGTTATTTGCCATAATGAAGCTTTTAAGGAGTTTTGGGTCCATGATTTTGGAAAGGAGGATCCCTTTAACTCTGGCTTTGAAGCCTGAAGTGATTTTTGAGGTGTCCTGTCCCAGTGGTGGCCAGTAAATCGTTTTTTTTTTTAATAAACAGCTCAGTGTTTTGGGGAGAAAGGCAGAGTGGAGCCAGGGTTTATGGTGATGAGTTGTATTGATTCCATGGCCTGTAATTCCAGAGTGCCTGCATTAACCAGGAGCACTGGGAATGGGGTTAAAAATGAATGGAGAGATCCTCCCTCTCCACTGGGCTCCTGGTATGATATCATTAATAGGCAGATCATTAAATTTTGTAAAATCTAATATTTAGAACAGTGGGTAAGGTTAGAGACATAATTTCTCTTTTCAATCTAAATTTCCTTGCCATTATGGTTTTATGACTGTCTAAAGCTCAGTGATAAGATAATACAAATTATTAACCTTATTCCATTTAACTCAGGCTCTTAGATGTTTTTATTCCTTTTTATCCAGAGGTTTTTTTTTTAATACCAAGGCAATCTTTAAATTGCTTACAAGAGTAATTATGAATTTCTGAGCATTTCACATCTTCTTTTTTTTTTCCCTACCTCTGAAAATATTAGAAATCATTTTACTTCAGACATTGGGAGGAAAACAGCAGCCTGATTGTATCTTCCCCTTCATGCTGTGGGTGCATCTTAATTTAAGGAAATCCATCAATATCTCACAAGGGGGAAATAAATAAAAAAAAAATCCACCAGAAAAGAAGAAAACTCCCAATTGGCCCTTTCTCCAGGTGGAATTCAGATAAATCAGGCTCTCAAACCGTAGTTTGGGATTTGGTCACCGGTGTCCTTTTAGTGTCCAGCCACCCTCAGCTGGGATTTCCTGCTGGCAGTGTCACCATCTCTCCTTCATTTGGTCCTTTTTGGTGGTTTGCTGTGGTTTCATCTCAAAAATCTTATTTTTAAACCTTTTGTAGACCAAAAAAAAGTCGTTCTTCTCTCCTGCAGTCCATCCCTGCGGGAATCAGCGGCTGGTGACAAAGTGGGAGAGGTTTCCTGGCCCACCTTGTCCAGTTCACTGTTTAATTCATCAGATGATGTTCTGCTTCTTTCCCGATTCCATGTTTGTGTCCAAAGATGAGCTTTGAGCTGAGCTGGGTCACAGATGGAAGCAGAAGCCTCTTCCATGGATGTCCAGCTCCCACCGTGCCGCTCTTTTCCTCGTGCAGTTCTGTTGGTAAGGCAGGGCTTGGTTTTCATCCCTGTGGAAATGGGATGAAACTCCAGCCTGAGTTCTGATTCCTCCAGCAGCACTTGGGAGTCCCTTTTCAGTTTCTTCTCCTTCCCAATCCCTTCTTTCTGGCTTCCTTTGGATAAATCCATGTTCGGGGAGAAGTCGACCTCCGTCTTCCACCTCCTCACCCGTCATCAAACTTCTCCACCTTTGGCAGCAGGTGGAGGATTATACCAACCTTCCACATTTAATTGCCAGACCCTTCCATTTTTCCCATTTATTTCCATTTTTCCCATATTTTTTTTTGCAGTTTTACCTCCTAAGTTATCACAGGCTTGATCTGAGCACAACATGGTGGTTGGGGGGTGGGATTCAGGCAGCCTGGAGCAGGAGATGAGCTGTGCCTGGGGTTTTACAAAGCCAGCTCTGCTAAATACCTTTTTTATTGCAGATATGTCTGTGAGTAGGCAGAGGAATAAAATATTTGTCACAGTTATTCCTCCCATAAATATTAGACAGAAAAACTCAAGTTCTGCACAGGGAATGTCAGGATAAAAGTGATTGTTTTTTGTGGAGCTCAAAAGACCCTGATGTACCTGTGCTTACACCCCCTAATCTGTTATTTTATACTGTTTTATACTTTTTTATACCATTTCTATGCCCTTATCCTGAGCCTCCAACTCCAAGGATGGATCTTTGTCTCTTTGCCTTCTGATTTTTCTTTTCTGTTGTGTGTAAAACAAAAAAAAGCCTTTAAAATCCTGTTGTCACTTGGGAGCAGTGGGGGAATGTTCTCCTTGAGGCTTTGAAATGTTTTTGGGAGCTGAACAAAGGGAAGATTAGTCAAATATTCAGCCTCTTTGATACTCCCTGTTACATTTAAAGCAAACAAACAAACAAACAAAAAACCCACTGTAAAAGTATCAACAGTTTAGTTTTGGTCCTGCTGAATTCACTGGTAGGTTTTGGAGTTTGGTAGTAAATAATATATAAAAAATGTATAAATACATATATATCCACTCCCAAGTGTGAAGTGATATACTCAGAGTGGGGGGGAAAAAAAACCCTACCTGTGTGCCCAAAGCAGGAATATTTGCTTTCCAGCTGTAGATTTTGGTGGAATTAGGGATTCCAAATCCCTGCCTGGGTTTCTTATGTCCCTTGGCCACAGCTCTGCTTTAATTTGGGCATTCTGAATGTTAAATATGCCCAAGAAATTATATATATATATAAGATCATACCTCTGGTTTTAATAGGCAGATTCCAGTCTGAGAAATACTTGCTTTATACCTCAATTTTTCTCAATTTTGTCTTGTGTTGGTTTTGAGTGTTGGTTGATGCAGCAGCTCTGCTGGTGTGCACTTTGGTCTTTTTGGTACAGATTTAGAAAAAATAAACCCCATGTTCCTCTTCAAATTAACTTATTCTATTGTAGTGAACCCTTACAGCTAAAAATTCATGGAAAACTGGCTTTTTTTATTTTTTTTTCATATCCTTAATTGACTCCAGTTGGCTCTGAGGAGAGAGGTGGTTGTTTCCTCATCATTAACAAAAAATACTGCTCGCTGCGTGCCACAGATTAAGGTTTCATAAAAGCAAACAAGACTCTCTTGAATTTTACTTTCTAGGAGCTGGATTTATGCACCTGCAGCGATATTCCATGTAAAGCAGATTCATGGCTCCAGCTTTCCTTTGGAATGGCCCTGAGCTGGGGGTTGTAAGTCACTGGCAGCAATAACGATTGTGCTCCTGCCACGGTTGCCTTGGCAGGATTTCCTTGCCCAAATTCCATTTTAATGTGGGCATGGAAATCTATGGCCTGGTTCTCCCATAAATTGGGGCTGGGAAATGGGAATGTGGCAGAGTCTGATGGTGCTCCATAGAAAAAAGAGTGGGAAAATGGGCATTTCCTGAGCCTGCCTGGGGTGTTTGGGAAGGGAAAATAGGAATTCACAGAGCTCCAAGGGCTGGAGACAGGTGGAGAGAGCTGGGAATGTTCCCCTGGAGAAGAGAAGCTCCAGGGAGAGCTGAGAGCCCCTTGCAGGGCCTGAAGGGGCTCCAGGAGAGCTGGAGAGGGACTGGGGACAAGGGAGGGAGGGACAGGACACAGGGAATGGCTTCCCAGTGCCAGAGGGCAGGGAGAAATGGGATATTGGGAAGGAATTGCTGGCTGGGAGGGTGGGGAGGGGCTGGAATGAATTCCCCAGAAAATCTGTGGCTGCCCCTGGATCCCTGGAAGTGTCCAAGGCCAGGATGGAACAACCTGGGATGGTGGAAGTTGTCCCTGCCCATGGCAGGGGCTGGAACAGGAGGATCCTTTATGTCCCTTCCAACCCAAACCATTCCGTGATTTTAAATGCACCAGAAGGTGCCTGGGAGTATTTTTTCAAATATAAATATTTTTTTGTGTCATTCTGTGTGGTCAGAGGTTGGATTTGTTCTAAGAAAACAGGGATCTCAGTTGGAAAACCAGTTTTTTAGCCTCCTTGTCCCTGGACATGTGTATTCACGTTAAATAAAGGCAGAGTGTCAGTTCAGTTTGAATTGCTCTTACCCTGCAGACAGATGTGATATCTTGCAGGCTGTTGCAAGATAATTAAATGTAATTATAGCTATATATAAAATACGTATCATAAAAATTATTTCTTGTTTCCTGCGGTGCAAAAATGGATTTTTATTTATTTTTTTTTAAATTTCCTTTTAAAATCTCTTAACCTACATTGTCTGTGCTACTCCTTTGACACCCAACATTTTGAAAAAACCAAAATCTCTTTAAAGGGGGCTGGAAAGGACCTTAAAGTTTATCCAGTGCCACCCCTGCCATGGGCAGGGACACCTTCCACTGGCCCAGGTTGCTCCAGCCTGGCCTTGGACACTTCCAGGGATCCAGGGGCAGCCACAGCTTCTCTGGGAAATTTGTGCCAGGTCCTTCCCACCCTCCCAGCCAGGAATTCCTTCAATCCCTGCTCCAGGTTTTTTTCCCACTTCCTTGCAGAGCCACATCTTGTTTAATAACCTGAAACCTCAGCAGGGTGTCGTGTACTCTGCATTATAAGGGATGAATAAACATTTTATTAGATCCTTTCCCCTATTTATGATCAGTCATGTTTGGTTCTGCGGATTTTTTTCTGAGGACAGGGCAAAGTTGTAACTCTTGGATCGTTCCTGAATTAATCTAATTTTGACAATTCTCTGCTATCCCCAATTTCATGCAAATACCAGTGACATTACTTAGGCAAATAGTTGGTATTTCTCTCCACGTTTAGAAAATTAGGCATTAATTCTCACTGTGGGTAGAGGAGTCTGTGGTGCATGACAAATAGATTTTAGGCTTGCAGTAAAAAACCACTTCACCAATCCAGGGGAGAGCTTTGCTTTCCAGCACTCGGAATGCTGGGCAGTGCAAAAAAAGATACATAAAACTGACATGTTTTAGCAACTCCCAGAAGAGGTGTGGGGTTGGTTTTTGTTTTTTTTTTAATTCCCCCCCTTTATTTTTGAAGTACTTGGCAGCTTGTGTTTTCCTGAAGCGTCCTATTGACTGGGATGAAACCTCTTTTCTGGAAAGTGNTTGGGCAGTACAAAAAAAGATGGTGTAAAACTGACATGTTTTAGCAACTCCCAGAAGAGGTGTGGGGTTGTTTTTGGTTTTTTTTTAATCCCCCCCCCTTTATTTTTGAAGTACTTGGCAGCTTGTGTTTTCCTGAAGCGTCCTATTGACTGGGATGAAACCTCTTTTCTGGAAAGTGCTTTGAAGTGTTTGCTTTCGCTTCCAGACTCTCTCACCCACAACAGAAAATGTTCCTGTTAAAAGGAGAGTTTTCCTTAGGAAGCTCTGTGGGTTTGTGGGTTCTCCAGACACTGTACACACAGCCCCCAGATTCCTGACATCCCACCCCACCTCCCAAAAAAAGAAAATTAAAGGAAATAAATATTTTTGGAGGTTGTAGAAGGGGCTGAAGTGAGAGCACAACTCATCCTCCTCCAGCACAGGATGGTGCTTCCTCAGTTTTAGGGTCATGTTGTTGGAGAGGCAGTAAAGGGTTCCATGGATTTCCTTGGTGGGGAAATGTCCTTGAGCCAGAAGCTCTTGGCACAGGAGCTCCAATTCTCTTTTCCCTTAAAACTGTGGGCAAATAAAAAGGGAATCTCAGGATAATGCTGGTGACTGAGAACATTTGTGTCTCTGGAAGTTAAAATACCAGGTAGCTCTGGTTTATTGTAGTTATTGTACCTTCCTACTATTTACAGTTAAATTGAAGTTGTGGAATCCTGGAATAGTTTGGGTTNTCCCAGCCAGCAATTCCTTCCCAATCTCCCATCTCTCCCTGCCCTCTGGCACTGGGAAGCCATTCCCTGTGTCCTGTCCCTCCCTCCCTTGTCCCCAGTCCCTCTCCAGCTCTCCTGGAGCCCCTTCAGGCCCTGCAAGGGGCTCTCAGCTCTCCCTGGAGCTTCTCTTCTCCGGGGGAACATTCCCAGCTCTCCCAGCCTGGCTCCAGAGCAGAGGGGCTCCAGCCCTGGAGCATTTCCATGGCCTCCTCTGGACTCTCTCCAGCAGCTTCATGTCCTCCTGCTGCTGTTCCCAGGGCTGGAGCAGCTCTGCAGGGGGGTCCTCCAGTTCCTCCTGACACCTTCAAGAGGCAGCAGAATGTGGGTTCCAGCTGGGACAGTTTCAGTGGGTTTATGTTTATTTGGGAAGGTGAAAAGCAGAAGGGCGAGAGCAGAACTGGGAAGGGAGAGGCTCGAGGAGCCTTCAGTGGTGTTTTCCTTTGGCAGACCCAGAGCATGGATTCCCTGTCCTTCTCAAAGTGCTCCTCAGCACTTTTTCTCTGCTTCAAGCTGGAAATTGTGCATTTTTGCTGCCTGGGTTTCTCAGTGTCGGGAACAATGAGGCTGATGGTGGAAATTCGCTGAGCGGGGACGCTCTGCAGCCTCTCCTGCTGCACAAGTCATTGCACCAGTTCAGCATTTGGGTTCCTGCCTCAGCACTATTTAAATTTACTCATTAGCTATTTTTTTTCCCCTGCTGATTGGATATTTTGCTTTGTTTTATGCTCTGAGTTTCATTTACCACCCGTTCCTTCCACTGTTCTGCTGTCACCACACACAAAGAGAGGCAGTTCTGCACAAACAGCCCCTGAAACTCTTGTTTGAGAGATCTTGTTTAGATCTTTGTCATCCTGTATAAATTTTCATCCTGAGTGATAAAAAAAAAGTTGGCCAGGCTGATTTTAGGCTTTTTTTTTTAATTTATTTTTCTTGGTTATGGAAATAGAGCACAGCAACTGACTGGAAGGGGCTGAAATTTTGGCCTCAAATGAGGGTTTTTGTCATACACCACAAGAAATAAATCAGTTCCTCAGAACTGTTTTATAACACAGAGGTGGGACAAAATGGAGTTGCCTCCTATGACCTCCACAATATAATATTATGGGATATAATCCATCCATGGCAGACTTCAACACATTTAATTGTTATCAGAGTGAGGAGCTTTAGAGTCCCCAAAGGGATCCTTTCTGGGGAGAATTGTGACGTTTTCAGATGCAAACATCTCAACTTTTGGGGTTTTGCTGAGCGATTGGCTTCACTGATAACTTGTGGCAGCGAGTTCTGCGGGTTAATTATGCATTTAATTGGTTTCAAATTTGTTGCTTTTCAATTTCACTGTTCACTGAATATTTCCTCGGTCTTGTATTATGAGAAGGAGTAAATAAGAGAGCCTGGCTCACCTTCTCTGAACATTTAATTAGTTTGTGTCCCTCTCTCGTGTACACAGAGCACTTCTCGTGGCTTTGGGCTTTATGTATCTCCAGCTTCTTTCTTCTCTGAAGCTTTTTGATGCAGTGACCAGAATATAAATATACAGAGAGTGACCAGAGCTCTGGCAGGGTCTGGGCTTTTATTTATATCAAATAATGTGGGCTCAGTGTGGTGCCTTCTCCTCCTGCCCCTTCTCTTCATAAATCTCCTGCTTTTATTTGCCTCTTGTAACACCCAGGGGCAAGTTTTCCTGCAGGAATATCCGATCTCTCTTTGGGGCTTTGGAGGCAGAATAAAAATTCTGAATGTAAAATTCTTCACGTGGCTGGTGCAGAATTTTGCTTCCAAGTTGTGTCATTTTCCATTCAGCCTCGTTGGATCCCACCTTGGATGTGTCCAAGGCCAGGTTGGATCATCCTGGGATAGTGGAAGGTGTCCCTGCCTGTGGCAGAGGGTGGAACTGGGGGGGCTTTGAGCATTTCATTTGATGATATCATTATTATTATTATTATTATTATTATTATTATTATTATTATTATTATCTTCATCCTCATCATTATCATTATTATATTTTTATTATCAATATAACATACTCTTGAGGTTCTTTTTAATATCCTATTAAACACTTTAATATCCTATTAAACTGTTTCATTCCTTCCAATTGGGACAAAAATAAACTTATAGTAAAATCTAAAGCCATGTTTTTGGAACAGCCTCTGCCCTGAAAAGTTCAACCCTCTAAATGTCATGTCAGCAAACACACATGACAAGGATGGCAGAGCATGGAATGGGAATGTTACATCAGTCCCTCTCTTAAATATGACTCCTGCCTCCAATTTTTTAATTATATTCATAATTTGGAGGCTTTGTTTAGTTGCCCAGTCCCAAATTCCTGGCACACTCCCATAAATACCATCTGAACTGGGCAGGGCTTAAAAAAACCCTCATATAAATTATTTTCATCATTCCAGTATGTTCTTTACAAAAACCAAATGTTTGTTTTCCTCCCTGTCTTGTCTTAAATCTGCTTTTCCCTTCGATTTTCAATATTTTCTGTGCATGGAATATTAGTTCTTTCTGTTCAAATAATGCAAACACGAGCAGAGCTTGAAGTATAAGGATGTTAAACACTGCACAGATGTGACTTCAGGCTCTGCAATAAATGAGGGGAGAAATAAAAGTGCAGAGAGTGGAAGTTGGACACAGAAATTCGATGACACGCGTTACAGGATTTATATAGAAGGAAGATGCTCCCCAATAATCAATGAATAAATCAATCCCAGCCCCTTCCAGAGCTGTTTTACTCCAGGTGGGAATTCTCTTGTGGGTTTACTGTGGAATAAGTTGCTAAATCTTTAAAGAAAATGCTGGAAGACCAGCATGGTAATTTGGTAATTAAAATACAAAGAGCATTAAATCACTCTGTTCCTCCATGTGCTTCCTGCTGTTTTCCCCCACTTTCCCAAGGCTTTGGTGGACCTGAGTTTGTATTTAATAATTTAAAGTGTAACTTTGTGATATTAAACTTATCACTTAGGATTTTTACACTTAGTTAAATATTTTAGGGGTACAGTGAAAAGAACTGTCCTGTTATTCCCTTGCATTGGCTTTTCCAAGTGCTGGGGAGAAGGAAATAGAGCTAAAATTAATTACTTATTAATTGGGATAAATATTGAATACCCTTGATATGTGAGACACACCAATTAGCTGGAAATATTTTCTTTACCATGTGAATTTTTTGTGTAACTTGGTGAGAAAAAGTGGTTTTGGGAAAGCTGTGGCATTCCCAAAAAGTGACCAAAATGATGTTCCCTTGGAAATGCTGGGGTTAAATCCCTGAATATTTCACTGTTAAGTCATATACCCCATTGTTTTTGATTTACAACTTCTGTCTTAAATTACCTGCTGTTTACATTTGTTTCCTTATCAGTGGGAGAATAGGAAATAGAATATTTGGATGTTCTATTAATAGAATGGGAATAAGAAAATCTCTGGGAATAGTGATAAACAGAGTGGCTGCATCATTTGGGGCAGAATCAGTGAGTTTTGATGGTTTGTTTATCACTAAGTAGAAGAGTTCAGTTTACCAAGATCTCACTCCCAAAAAACACAGATAAAACACCTTTAAGAGTAAAATACTCTGTATTTTTTAAGCAGTGCCTTCTTGAACACCCCCCAAAAGAATGAAGGTGCTGCTTTTATTTCACCCTTGAAATTGAGAGACACCCAAGTGACTCAGTTCTGTGCCTTAAGCAGAAATCAATACCTTGAAGAGCTGAACAGCAAGAAATGCCCTCTGATTTGCTATTCAGAGGTGGATTTACCTACTTGGGAATCATCAGGTTTTACTTTTAGTGGGATAACAAATTGAGCAGCTGGTTCCCATCGTGCAACTGGTGTTGGAAGGAGGTTTTATCAGTTCATGCAGAGTTTTGATCGTTTGGTACAAGGAGTGGGGTGTTCACAGATGGAAAATAATGCCAGAGGACAGGCCCTGATGCTGGGAAACCTTTAATAAACAGGGGATGCAGTGAGTTTTCAGCGTGATTTCAAGTGAGATTGGCTTTGAAGTGGCTCCAGTGAGGTGTGGAATTTTCAGGGCTTTTATTAATGCAGCATCTCCAGGAATCGTTTCGCTGTTTATTGAATCTCCACTTTACAAGGCAAAAGAATTGGGGTTTTAAAAGTTACAATAATCTAAAACCAGAGTGCTGACAAATGGTGCTGCATCCATGAAGGAAGAATCCTGAAGAAACTCCTGGGTGGAAAGCTTAGATTTCAAAAGTTGCTCTGTATATTCTCTGTGTTTTCTTATATTTGGGTGTGAGACACCTGAGGTGCAGATTTCTTTTCACTGACTTGGTTTTGGATTTCAGTGGTGAACTTCTGGAAGCTCTTATGTTTTCCTTTGGGGTTTTTTACATCATGTTTTGGTTTAAAATACATCAAATATTGGCTCACAGTGCTTAGTAATAACTTTGATTTACCTTTCTGTTGTTTAATGGAGGAATTTCAAAGTACTTCTGTAAAATCATCGTGAGATCAATTCCGAACACAGTAAAAAAAAGGGCAAAAATATTGATGGCTTAATACAATAGTGGTGTAGCAACATGGATGGAAGCAGAACATAGTCCTAAATCTGTTTATTGGCAGTTTTTTCCTGAATTTTACGGGATAACAACCCTCCCGCTCTGTTTTTATGGAGAGAAATCCACTTTGGCTCACACGGAGCAGTCTGTGCTGCTCTCAGTTTAGTGGGAAACGACATGTTTGACATCTGACTGAAACACCAGAAGCTGTCAGAAACGGTTACAGACAATATTTGAATTGCTACAAATACCTGGCAGCAGTACAGATAGTCCTTCAAGTGTTTGAGCTGCTTGCAGTGTGCTGGTGGGATGAAAAGCATGGATAGGGTTTCAGGAACAAGTCAAGCCTCTCCTTCGTTCCCGTTGACGTGCACTTATGGGATGCAGGTTTGTTCAGCTGCTCTTTTTCCCTTGGAACCGTGGCTGGATGGAAACATGAGGCTTTTCTGATGAGTAGAATGGTCAGGAGCATGTTTTAATTTTCATTTTCAAGCCAGTAAAGTCTTCAGAGTCTGTTGTTTCGAAGCTGAAGGGACCAGATGGTTCATCTGGGGAGGAACAGGGTTTGGTGGGGAGCAGCAGCTTTTCTGTGGTGCTGGTGTTGGACAGGGACTGGTTGGAGGGGGCTTGGAGCAACCTGGGCTAGTGGAAGGTGTCCCTGCCCATGCAGGGGTTGGAACAGGATGATCTTTAAGGTCCCTTCCAACCCAAACTCGGTGACCCTGGAGATCTTTTCCAGCCTCAGTGATTCTGGGATTTTCCTTGTTCAGCTCTTTATTCTGACATATTAACAGAAACTCTCCTTGTTGGAGCAACGTCATCACTGAACTTCTGTCCTGATGGAGGGCGACATTCCCACGGATTTGAGTTGCTATTCCTGTGGCTCCCGTTGGAAATTGGAATCCATAACTCCTTTGTTTGGCACAATTTACATTTGGGGTTTTTTTTTCTCCTTTGCTCTATAACAAGATTCAGTAAATGAGGCTTCACGTCACATGTTCTGCGAGAGACCAGATCCTTAATGTTCATAAATTCAATTGTTTCCTTTTCTCCATTAGCCTCCTCTCAATGTGATCTTTTTTTATCTGCACTGCTCATTCTTTTAGGACTTCATTATTTGGAGAAAATGTACTGTGGCACATTTAGTGGTAATTACAAAAGCTTGTTTTAATTACAGTTGTCAAAGAACGCGTTTTTATGCCACGTTTGCTGTCGCTGCCGTTTCTAATTCAGAAAGAATCTCTACCTTTTTACAAGTGGAAATGAAAATTAACGGCCTTCTCTTCAAGTGATGTGCCCAGATGATTTTGTGTGGTTAGGAGTGATTTCTGTGAATCTTGAAGGCTTCAAAAAGGAATTCTTGGAGGGGGAAGGGAGCAGCATATGTTCCTAAGAATGTCCATAAATTACCCCTGTTGCCTGTTTGGAATGATATGTGGATTTATATGTTGAAATAGAAGCTTGAAATATAAAACTGTGGCAATTTAACATATATTGAGTGTGGAAATTGAGGATTATTTATTGGGGCACTGCACAGAGTGGATGAAGAGTGTAGGTTTGCCGGCCGTTGTTGTATTTACGAGGAACACACCTTTTAAATCTGATTTTATCAGCATTCAAATGTGACTGCACAGGGTCAGTGTAGCCCACTGCAGCAGGGTTTCTGGGCAGAGGAATTTAATGGGCATCAAATCCCTGGAAATACTGAAGGGAGATTGTTCTGAGCAACCTGCTGTAGCTGAAGGTGTCGCTGCTCATTGCAGGGGGTCGGAGCAGGTGATTTTTAAGGTCCCCTCCAAACCAAACCCATCCCTGAAAGGCTGAAAAACTGTTTTACAACATGACACTCACAGGCTGGACCTGAGTGACATCAGTGTCAGCGAGTTCTGGGACTCACATCCAGCTCCAGCCTATGGATGTGCTCATCCAGCAAAGCTCACGCTGCGAAAGGAGTGGAAAATCTCCGACCCCACGATGGTGAGGGATCAGTTTGGAGATCTGCTGTCTGGTGGTGCTGGTGCATCTCACTCATCCCCCCTTCCCAGCAGTTCTCCCACAGGACAGTGGTGCTCTTGGAGCTGCTGCTTCTTTCTTTCCCCCCTTAATCCACTGATCTTTCCTTCCAAGTCCAGGGGCTGCAGATATTCCATGTGACCTTTCCCAGAGGAGCCCTCATTGCTGTATCCACATTTCATTGGGCAAATCCCCTTCCTCTCATAAACCCCTTGTGACAGGGGCTCTTCCAGCCCCCAGCCCCAATTCCAGGTCCCACTGGAAGCCTTGGATGTGCCTTGGGAGCCTTGATCCCACTTACCCCATCCCCTGATGTTCTTGGTGGAGGAGGTGACATCAGTCAAAGTCCTGGGCAGAGAACTTGGAGATAGTTGATGATAATTTATAAATTTAGTGTAAAACCAGACTCCTACTTGGAAGCAGATCATTCCTTTCCCAGGAAAATGCAAACTGGACCCATCTCAGGGGTTTTCCACTGTAAACCTGGTGGATATTAATGGATTTGGAGCTGAGTTTGCCCCGAGGGGCAGCTAAAAACCTGCTGAGTTTGAATCCTGCCTGCAAACTTATATTAAACTACCTCATAATGGCTTTTTTTTCCTTTTTTTTTCCTTAAATAATATCAATTTGTGTCTGCACACACCTGGATTCTTGTTAACCATCCTGATAACCAGATTCCTTTAGTTATGTTTTACAATTAATTACTAAACACACATTTTCATTTGCTCTGTTTTACCTGACAAGGGACAAAAGAAATGTGCATTTGTTGTATCCAGTGTGAGGAGGGTTTGGCTTCAACTGATATTTAATACTGGTGATGTATTTTTGGGGTATTGAATTTGGCTGGTTTTGGAGAAGATGGGCGCTCCTAGAAAACACCCAAATAAAGGCTTTTAAAATCAGAATTTCTTGGTGAAGAAGCAACAAACCTGTTCCAGTGTCTCATTTACACCTAAACAGAAGCATTGAGCTAATTGAGTACCTGGCTACTCTTAATTATTTTCTTACAGCTCATTGATATTCACCAGGATCTTGTAGCTGTGGCCCCATAAATATAATATTACTTTCCAGGGTTTTTTTCTTTTGGCACTGAATTCCCTTCTATTGGCATATTTATAGTCCCCTGTATAAATGAATAATTTTATTTATTACTTATTTATTTGAACTTTGCTGTGTCTGAGTTATTGTACGAGTGTGAGGGGTGAAAGAAACTCCTTTTTTCTGAGTTTCTTACCTGCCAAATCTTCCAGTTAACTTTCACAATATAGGGACCCAAACCCTTGGATAAATACATTATTAAGTATTCTTATAATCTAATATTTCTCCTTTATCACTGATAGGTCAGAGCAATAATCAGAATGAGTATTAATTTTTTCCTTGGTCCCTTTATATTCAATGCAGTAAAATCCACCTGGTTTGATCACTGATTATCCTGAGGGGCAGGGAAACCAAACCCAAAAAAACAACCTAAAAAATTTACAAACCTTTCAGGGCAAAACAAACTTTCCAGGGGGAAATCTTGCATTGGGGTGGAAACCCGTGGAATAAACATTATTTATGTTCCCCCACTCATAATATCTTGCATATATATAAATTTAACACTCAGATAGCATGAAATAAATCAGTTTATCTTTTTTAATGCTGTTTGATCAGCAAGCAAGACACAGAGAAAAGGAATTTAACCTGGAAGGTGAGGGTGGGGTTTGTCTCCTCCATCACCTCTGTGCCCTTGACCTGTTGCTTTGACACCCTGAGCACTTTTGTCCTTGTGATCCCTCAATAATGGGATGAGTGAATTAATTCATGATGCTTTTGCCTGGCTTTTTATTGCACTTTATTGCCTTCCTAAAGTCAGTTTTGCTGCTTCTTCTCAGGTCATGAGTAGGTTTGTCTAAAACACCCTTGAATTGGGAGAACTGAAAACTGAGCACCGGGGAATGTGAATTTTATGTTCTCTTTGTCCCTGGCCAGTTTAACTCCATTTACTCCAAAGGGATTGTGGAGATCACAGAGACTTCAGGGTTCCTGTGGTGGTTGGACATAAAATATGTACCAGTGAAGATGTCTTGCAGTAGTTTATCAGACATGGAATGTTAGATATGGAATATCAGATGTTCTTGCCCAGGTTGCCCAGAGAAGCTGTGGCTGCCCCTGGATCCCTGGAAGTGTCTAAGGCCAGGTTGGAGCAACCTGGGAGAGTGGAAGGTGTCCCAGCCCATGGCAGGGGGTGGAATTTGATGATCTTTCAGTTCCCTTCCAAGCCAAACCATTCCATGAATCCATATTTGGGAGAGGATTGTTTTAGGGCACAGGCCCTGTGACGGATTTCCAGCTGTTCCATGAACCCCCAGGTCAGGGAGGTGATCAGGGATTATCTGCAAGGAGAAGTAAACCACGAGTCACACAAAACATGGGAGTTTGGCTGTGGAATATTTAATTTAATCAGCTTTGGAAAAGCTGTAATTAGTGAGTCAAGGCTGATTAATTGGTGGAACATCACCCTCTGGTGAACGCGGGGTGGCTGCTTTGGTTTGGACAAGGTTTGGCTCATCCAAGAAAAATTAAATATTTATATTTATATTAAATAATACCAAATAAAATTTGGCTGTGCTTTTTGGACTGTTTTTGCTGAAGTTGCATTAAAACCCCACCAACAATTTCCAGGTAGTTTTCTTCATTTTTCTGGCTGAGAGATGGTGACGTGCACGTTTCGGGCTCTTTTTGCTCTCTTTCTGTTCTTTGTGAGAGACAATAAATTTAATTTTTAAATTTTACATTTTTTACATGCTTCAGGATATAGAAGTAAAGGTGAGTAGTTATGGAAGGAACAAAAAAAAATCCTAAGTTTTCACTGTACTCTTTGGCTGTTTACCAGAAAAAAACCCACCCAAAAACCTGATGTTGACAATGAGAACCAAGTCCTGTGTCTTGGCAAGTTTAGCACAAAATGTGTCGTTGTGCTGACGACCACTGGTAGATAATTAGTAGTCAGTCAAGATATTTTATTATTAATTGTGGACCTGGAATGCATTTGAGTTGATAATTTAGGTGTTAAATGCTTCAGAGCTTGTTAAAACCCACTCCTCTGGTATTTTCAGTGGAGAACTCAGAGCTTTCTCTGTGCGTGTGTGTGGGTTTTTAATGTGTTTTATGATTCCTAATGAGTCTCCTTAATACAAGATAGGGGGAAACTCTCCAAAAATGTGTCAAATTGCTGCAAGCAGGGTCTCTAAAATAAACACCCAAGTCATGTTGGTGTAGAAAATATAAATGTTCAGAATTATTTGGTGTTATTTTTAAGTTACTGGACATGGGAGTGATCCAATGGTAAAGGATTTCAACTTACTTTGTGGATATTTAACCAATTGAGGAGTTTCCAGAGGAGCAATCATTAACTAAAAAGAACATTTTAGGCAGAGATTGTAAGGATTTGGTTCTTTCCAGACGTTCACATGCTTGGAATTAAGTCTCCCTAAGTTCACAAAGTGAATTCCAATAAAAAACAATTAAAAATCCATCGCGGCTTGGTCCGTTTGGTTCCGTTTCTGGGACGTTTCCAAATCCATTTGGACAAACTCTGGCACAGCTCTTGGGGAGGGAAGGGAAAAAAGCACAGTAGCCAAAATCTTTGATCCAGTTTTAACTTTCTGCTGCCTTTTTTTTTAGGCCAGGCAGCTGGAAGAGAAGGACAGGGAGCTGAAGAAACACGATGCCTACTACAAAGAGCAGCTGGCTCGACTGGAGGAGAGGGTAAAGCCTTTTATTTTCCATTTTATGAAGAGTTTTCTGTCCTTTTCTCCCCCTGGTTGTGTTTTACTGTTCAACAAGATGACTTTTTTAAGGAGGCAAAGATGAAAACAGCGGCCAGAGGAGCTGTTTTGGTCTGAACTGCTTCTGTCTCTGGCTCAATATTGACAAGGTGGGAGGTTTGAGGGTAAGAATATTTTCTTTACTGAGCTTTCACGTTTGCAGTGAGATTTCATCAGTCACAGGAATTACCTCCAGAGAAATAAAATAACCAGGTTATTTTATACCAACACTGATGAAGGGCCAGTGGAATTGAATAAGTGTCACCCACCAGCCTTAAAATTCCTTGTGAAGTGTGGAAGGACAGAGGGAATTTCTGCTTCCATTGGGGGGAGTTGGTGGTTCCCCCAAAAACCATCAGAACATGGAGAGTTTAATGTTGATTCCAAGTTTATAGCACGTTTAAAAAGCCCCTTTTCTCACTGTAAACCTGCACAGAACACCCTGGTAGGCTGTGGGATGTGCTTTAACATATTGCTGTTAACACTCTCCTTCTTTATAGGGTGTTATTTTATAGGCTCTTAATTTCAAATAATTACTGCTGTCAGCATTTTCCAGCTCCCAGGCTGGTTGTAACCTCCAGCCTTGAACACGTTTCCCTCCTTTACCCCTCTGCCTTCTTCCTGGGCTTATCTGTTGCTGATTAATTTGGATTTTGAGTTTTGAGAATGATTAACAAGATACATATTCATTTCTGCAGCTTAGCAGGCTGGGAGAAACCCCCTTGTTTTTATGGATTAGGGAGAGGAGCATGTTGCATGAATTATCAGTGTGTATAATTGCTCTTAATGAATATTTTAAACAGAGGGCAAATCTGATACCATCTCAGTGCTTTGTCCTGCCTTTTTGAAGATGACATTAATGAAGTCCATGTTCTTGGCAATGAAAAAGAGTTTGAAAGGATGAGGGGAAATTAGTTTAATGGTTCTAAATCGGTGCATTATTTAAACAGCTACAGATTAAGATCCTTCACAACAAAACCCACGGAATACCTTCCTTATTCTGAATTAACTGGCTGGTTTTGGGGGGGTGATCGATGGCAAAGGGTGTGTGATAAACCAGGGCTCTTTGCAAGCTTTTCTTTTTACCTTTTGAAGGTCCTGTTCAGAAAATAAGGTTTTATTCTTAGTTATTTCTAATGTTAGAGCAGGTTGCTGATGCAAGGCCTTCTCTTGCTGCTGAGAAGTGATGACTTCCAGTGTGGAATTGTGTTTTAACATGTGTATAAATATGTCATTGTGGTGTGCAAGGGGGATAAGGACCTTTAAATAACTTTATGTGAGTTCTGCTGCAGTGTCATCCCCAAGTGCTGTGAAATAGGTGAGCTCTGCCACCTCTTACCCATCTGCTTGGGCTTGGAATTCTCCAGGACCACAGCAGGTGGCTCAGAATTCCCTGTCTTACCCCGTGGGTGATGTTTGCTCTGTTGTCAGAGTGGAGCTTTTTGATATCAAGCCTTGTCTTTTCACTCTGACTTTTTATTTGTGAGCTAAAAAACCCTCTGCTTCTTGTTGTCGTCTGGTTTGGTGTCAAGGTTCGTGTGCATCTCTCTCCTGCACAAAAAAAAGAGCTGTTCCAGCTCTGAAAGGAGGTGAACCCTGAGCTCCAGATGTGGCTTGGAACTTGTTCAGGGATGTGGAGATCACAGAGTGGAAACCTGGAGAAGCAGAAGGGTCGTGGATGCTGCAATTCCTCCTTCTCCAAGGCTGGGGCCTGCAGCCGTCACTGAGCTTCATCTGGGAGCTCCCGGGTTGGCATTTTGGAAAATTGGGATGGAAATAGAGGTCTAATAAAAAACCAAAGGCCTGGAAATCACAGAGCATGGTAAAAGGCTGATTAGTTGTTGCCAAACTTGTGATTTCAGTGGAAGGTGCAGAGTCAGAGCAGGGGGAAGATGAGAACAGGAGGTGTGGAGGGAGCGGAGCTCAGAGGAGCAATGTCAGGCTGGAGGAATGTGCAGTGTGAGTCTGTCACCTGTGACAGGGAATGCTAATTACATTCTCAGATCATCCTTACATCAAATGAGCACACTTTAAAACCCCTTCAGCTGTGCCTGTGTGGTATTTCTGTGTGTTGCATCACCGGGTGTCAGAGCTCATCTCGATGATTAATTGGCTTTTTGATTACTTAGCTTTTTCAATTAGGAGCTTCTTATTTGTGTTCTTCAGAGCTGCTGAAAAAACAATGCAGACGTTGATAATAAAGGGAGATGACAACAGAACAGATTAGTGTCAGCCCAGCATGCTCCTTATGGAGAAAATTATCCATATTCAGTGCCAGATGAAGTCTGTCAATTATAAAATATTTCAGTGACTGAGAGAAGATGCTCAACCTTTCCAGGGCATTAATACAGGACAGAATAACTGTGCACCAGTGACAGCTGTGATACTAAAACATTAACAGTTCTGTTCTCCAGGGGAATATATGTTCATAAATTTGGCTTTATGTGCTAAAAACCTTTTGATACTTCCCCAAAACCCAGCAATTCCCCGAACAGCTGCCAGTGTTTCTAGGTCAGGGATAGCACATCAGCTATTAGTTATTACATGTTCCACAGCAGCAAAGCAAAATGAGGGAGTTGAACAAAGGAGTTAAAGAACAGCCTTCCTGTGCTGTATAACTGACTGAGATGTAAAGGTGTTATTGAAGTGTTCACACGTGAAGCTTTGAGAGGAGTTTGTGTTTTTGGCTGCCCACTTACGGGCTGGGGGTTCTTGGCTTCTTGGCTGCAGTGAAAAACCAGAGTGGTGACACCACTGACCTGTGTGTGCCCTGCACTGTCCTAATTATTTACTCACCAGTGCAAACTCCTGCACGTGGGGGCAGCGCAATCCCAGGCACAAATCCAGGCAGGGAATGGGTGGAGAGCAGCCAGGAGCAGAAGGACTTGGGGGGTTGGTGGATGAGAAGCTCCACATGACCCGTTGCGGCCCAGGAACCCTCTGTGTCCTGGGCTCATCCCACAGCGTGGGCAGCAGGGAAGGAGGGGATTCTCCTCCTCTTCCCTTGTGAGACCCCCCTGCAGAGCTGCTCCAGCCCTGGGAACAACAGCAGGAGGACATGGAGCTGCTGGAGAGAGTCCAGAGGAGGCCATGGAAATGCTCCCAGGGCTGGAGCCCCTCTGCTCTGGAGCCAGGCTGGGAGAGCTGGGAATGTTCCCCTGGAGAAGAGAAGCTCCAGGGAGAGCTGAGAGCCCCTTGCAGGGCCTGAAGGGGCTCCAGGAGAGCTGGAGAGGGACTGGGGACAAGGGCTGGAGGGACAGGACACAGGGAATGGCTTCCCAGTGCCAGAGGGCAGGGAGAGATGGGATATTGGGAAGGAATTGCTGGCTGAGAGGGTGGGGAGGCCCTGGCCCAAGTTTCCCAGAGAAGCTGTGGCTGCCCCTGGATCCCTGGAAGTGTCCAAGGCCAGGTTGGATCAACCTGGGATAGTGGAAGCTGTTCCTGCCCATGGCAGGGGTGGAATGGGTGGTCATTAAAGTCTCTTCCAACTCAAACCATGCTGTGACTCCATGGTGATCAGGGAGCATTGGTGGTATTTTAAACCATTTCTAGAAAAAGGGCAGAGTAAGAAAGAGAATAAGTCACATCTGGGGCAGATTAAGCATCTTGTTACCTGGAAGAACAACCCTATGGCTCTGTTCTCCAACACCCTTAGGTGTGTATCCATACACACTCAGACACTTCTGTCAGGTTCTGTCCATCATTTTGTCCATCCTTTTGTCCATCTCCTCCATTTCCATCCTCCTCCCGTTGTCCCACTGGTTTCAGTGTCAGTTCCAAGCCCCAGTAACTTCATGAGCATCTTTGCACCTCTGATGTCAGGATGTACCACGTAGGTTGCCCTCATTTTTGGCTGTAGAGCAGCTGAGTTCCTTCACCCAGTTGCTTTTGCTTTACTCTGTTTTTTACTGAAGGAATCATGACCCTCTCCTGCTTCTCATTACAGTTTTGGCATCACAGAGACTCTCAGTGAGGTGTGTCTGTGTGTGCTCTGTCTCTGAGACTGATGGGACTCCCTGGTTCAAATTTCCTTCAGCAATCCCAGCTATTTTCCTGTTGCTCTGCTTCCTAATGCTAATATGCATCATTGGGAGAATCATGCCCCAAGTCATGGGAGCAGAAGGAAATTAATTTTAATACACTGCTGTATGACACAACTGCTTGGTTTATCAGTGTGAATGAGCAAGAGATGTATCCCCATATTAATCAGGGTTATTTCTCACTGGAGCCAAGTTTCTGTGCTTGAGAGTTTCCTAGAAATACTTCCAGCAAGTGTTGAGCAGTCTGTGAATATGCTGATGGTGGGAGGGGATGGGATTATCCTGGAGAACAAATCTGATGAGGAAAGGCTGAGGGAGCTGGGGGGGCTCAGCCTGGAGGAAAGGAGGCTCAGGGGGGACCTTCTGACTCCCTAACAATCCATGGAAGGAGGTTGGAGCCAGGGAGGTGTCGGGCTCTGCTCCCAGGGAACACAGGGCAAGACAAGAGGGAACAGCCTTAAGTTGCTACCAGGGAAGGTTTAAGTTGGATATCAGGGAAAAATTATGCAGGGAAAGGGTGGTGAAATATTGGAACAGGCTGCCCAGGGCAGGGGTGGAGCCCCCATTTCAAATCCCTGTGGATGTGGCACCTGGGGACATGGGGCACTGGTGGCCTTGGCAGTGCTGGACTCAATCTTAGAGGGCTCTTCCAACCTAAACAATTCCATGATTCTGTGATCCTGGTAGCATTTGGAGGTTTCAGTATGAAATGCATACCTGTTTAACAATGTAGAAGTTACTTGGTTAACAATGTAAAAGTTACTTCCCTGATGCTCCTCTGCCCATTCCTTGATCTCCACATGGCCCTGGGGGTCTGGAATGTCCCTTGTGCAGGGAGATTCCTGCTGCCCACAGGGCTCAGTGCCTGCTCCCAGCCTGAGAATACAGACATGAAGTTGGGAAAATGTGATACATTTATCTGCATCCCTCTTTCTCGTGACTTAAATGTTGGAGGAGGATTTGCAAATCCTAAATTCAGCACTTAATTTGGGGATTCTCCTTCCCGTGTCAGGCTGTCAAGGAGCATTAACCTTAAGGTAAGATGAGCACACGGAGCACAAAGCTCTGAGCTGATGGCACATCCTCTCCCAGGTGTTAAATGGTATTATCCATCCTGCTTGCTGCAGTAAATAGGATTTTGCTATTATGATGTGTCAGGATTTTCACAGAAATCAAATTTACCAGACACTAAACTGCCACCCTCGCCGCTGAGCAGCTTTATTCTGGGATCTTGTATTCAGCCTAATCCTGTTGGTGGGAAATGCTTATACCAATTGTGTGGGGAAATTATAACTTAATGATCTCTCCCTTTTTCCATTCAAGGCTTAGAATGGCCCTACATGCTCTGCAGTGATAGCCCCAGTGCTCAGGAAGGAGCTGAAGCGCAGCTTCCCAGCCAGGAATTGGCTTTTTTGGGGGTGTTTGGAATCAACAGGAGCTCTCAGGCGCCAGCAAAGCGAGTTCCACATTTGTTCAGATGCTCCAGAGCCTTGTTTACCTTCTCAGATCTCAGCAACTAAATAATCACGAGCTGTTTGCTGGCTTTTTTTTTTTTTTGGTAAACTGTACTTTGCAAGATGTAGATAACAGGGGGGGACTATTACAAAACAGGATAATAACCACAAACATTTTCATTCTCTGTGACGTGTTTTAGCCATTTAAAGGGGTTTTTTTTTATGTTGTTCCTATTTGTTTTCAGTTATCAGTCTGTTTACTCTGTTTGCTCCCAAGGCTGTATCAGCAAGAATTTCATGAGCAGAGGCTGGTTGTGCTCTCACCTCTCGTGTTTAGGAGTTTGTGTTTGCTACAGCAAACATGTTTGTTCTCCCCATATTCGTGCTGCATTCCTTCAGTCTTTTAAAGCCAGGGAGCAGGGATGTAGGTGTTTGGATCCAGCAAAGCAGGAAATTATTTTGCCTTTCCTGAGGTAGGGAAAGCTCAGCAAACCTCGTGTCCTTATTCCCATGAAGACATGGGAATTACTCCAGCAGTCTCTAAATATCCACGGTTTGAGAGATAATAGCTCCATCATTCCTATTCTTTTTTTTTTTATATATATTCTTGGTGGTTTTGTCGTGTTTCTATCTACCTGACTGGCTCTGTTTCTCTTTATTTCCCTCCCTGTATCAAATAAATATATAAATATACATGCACATGCACACAGGCTGTCAGTGCATTAACTCTATTTCCAAACACTTCTCCGATAGAAGCAATAAAATATATTACAGCTTCCATTTGATGAATTCCACCGAGTGTCACATCGGATCACTGGTAATGAATTGTGTTATTTCTGTGAAGTTTGAGGTGTCTTTTCTTTTTCCAGCGGATCTTCAGCTGCCACAGCGAGTTCTCGCAGCTCTCCCAAATCGCTGCCGTGGGAGACCTGAGGAGAAAATCAAGATATATTAATTTCCCGTCTTTGTGCTTGGGCCAAGAGACTTTTCTGTGTCTCAGCTCGTGTGCTGCACCAGGGAGATAAAAGCAGGAGTTCATCAGACTTTCCCAGTGCTTTGTATTTCCATTTTGCTCCTGAAACCCCCTCCCTCTTCCAGCGCTGACCGGAGCGTAATGTTTCTGTCAGCTGAGCATAATAAAGCTGTCAGCCCGACCTGTGATCCTGCCAGTATTAGAATATTCCTCTCCTCAAACTCCATTCTGTTTGGGGAGGGGGGGAGACAGAGCTTTTGTTGAATTGCTTCTTGCCTGGCAGGTTGAGATTAGGAAAACTTGCTCCCAATTACGATACCTGAAACGTGTCCCTGAGTGACAGCCCGGGCTGGAGCCTTCGCTGGAGTCCCACATTAAATTCCCTCCCTCCATATCTTGCTGAGCCACAATCATAACTCTCAACGATTGCCTTTCACTTTTCCCCCGCTCACAATCTTTTATTTACCATTTCTGACTAAGCAGCTGAGATGTTTATTATTAAACACACACCTCTCCCGTAGATTTTTTTCTGCCCTGAGGCCGCCGAAAGTTTTCATGTTTGCCGTGAAAAATACCTGCTCCGCTCTCATCTTTCACTATCACATTTCCAATCAATAGCCAAGTGAAATGCTGCTTAATAACAAAATAAGGAGTTGTTCCAGGCTGAATAGGAGGTATTGATGTTTCTCTAAATGTTTGTTTATAGATTATTTTTCCATTCCGTGTGTGTGTCATTATGGAGAACAACAAAACCTGTGATAACTTAATATTCTGGGCTTTTTTTTTTCCCCCTGTGCAGGAAAACTTCTGATAACTTTTAATGTGTAACAACTGATTCCAGACTGGTTGTTTGCAGTCTTTTTCTGTTTTATTTCTCCAGTATGAGCAGAGCAAGGATTTAGGAAGGTTTTTAATTTGTGGTAGTTTTAGTTTGAGGAAGAAGATGACTAATTCCATGGGTTTGTTCTATAAGAATTTTCAGAAGGTCTTGGTGTGATGGAATTCTGGATAACTGAGAGTCTGGGAGCAGGGATGTGTTTATAGAATCAGGGAATGGTTTGGGTTGGAAGGGAGCTTGAAGATTATTGAGTTCCAACCAACCCTCTACCATGGACGGGGACACCTTCCACTATCCCAGCTTGCTCCAAGCCCCATCCAGCCTGGCCTTGGACACTTCCAGGGATCCAGGAGCAGCCACAGCTTCTCTGGGAAACTTGGGCCAGGGCCTCCACACCCTCCCAGCCAGGAACTNCAGAGGGGCTCCAGCCCTGGGAGCAGCTCCAGGTGCCCTCTGGACTCTCTCCAGCAGCTCCACATCCTCCTGCTGCTGTTCCCAGGGCTGGTGTGATCTTTGAAGACTTTTCAAATACGCTGTGCAGTTTTCTTCCTGTGCTTTGCCTCACTGGGGTCCCTCTCTAACCCATCATCATTCTTACAATTCTCTTTTCCTGAGCAGCTTCAGGTTTTCTGCATTTTTCTTGCATCACTCACCAGAACTGGCTCTGATATTTTCCCTCCTCTGTTCCTGCTGTATTTCATTATGTTTTTGGGCCTAAAATGCTGTTTGAAACTCACCCTGAATTGTCCTTTTTTGCCCCTGGGATGCCCCAGTGTTTTTTCCTGTAGAATTTTGGCACTGACATTTCCTCAAGGCAGTTTTTGGAGGTGCAGTTGCGCTGTCTGAGTTATGCAGAGGTACCTGGAGAGGTGGAATAGACTTTGACTGGAAATGAGGATGCTCAAAACCTGTAAAATTCAAACCCTTGCAGATTTTGGAAGTTAATGGGGGATTTACCGACCAAAGAAATGGAAATAATATTTGTCAGGAATTGGCTGTTTATACAGTGCTTTGTGTTTATCTGAGTATCATGTAGGTTTGGAAAGATGATTTATTTCAAAACCCCATTTCTATTCCTGCAGCTTTTAAATTCTGTCTGCTTTAGCTGTATTTTTTTTAACTTTTCCTCAATGACACAATTATCATTATCAGCATCTGCTGGCCTCCTCCTGTCCTTTAAGAACAGGAATTTATTCACAGTCGATGATAACTGGTCATCATTGATCATTATTTTCCTCTGAGTGTTTCAATTTGTGTTCGAGTCACTTGACTGCCAGTGCTTGGGAAGTCTGGACACACTTTCCTGTTTTTCCTAGGAGTGGAAAACAGATGAGGATAAACTGTGGTGGGGGTTTCTGCACTGTGAGGGTGGGGAGGCCCTGGCACAGGTTTCCCAGAGAAGCTGTGGGTGCTCCATCCCTGGAAGTGTCCAAGGCCAGGTTGGAGCACCCTGGGCTAGTGGAAGGTGTCCCTGCCCATGGCAGAGGGTGGAACTGGATGGTTTTTCCCGTCCTTTCCAGCTGAAACCACTCTGTGCTTCCAACAAACTGAAAAGCAAAGAGGTCAAAAAGCAGCTCCTTTGCTTTCCCTCCTCTTCATTCCCATATCTGAAATCACCTTGTGAAGAGAGATGGAAAATGCTTTTCCTCTGCCATTGCTGTCCTTGGCTGATGGAAGGACTGGGAATCACAGGGAGAGCTGGATAGTGATTTTCCTCTGCCTTTGTTTGCCTTGGCTGATGGAAGGATTGGGAATGACAGGGAGCAGCACCTGCCTGTTTGTGAGGATCGGGAGTGAGTGTCTCTCCCATGGAATGACTGTCCCACAAAAGGATCCCAGTGAGGCCAAGCTGGTTCATCCAGCACCACTCACTTTTCTGGATACCAGTGAATCCAAGATAAACCTTCCAGTGTTGCCTCAGCCCCCTCAGTGACTGTCCCTGCTCTGGGTTTGTGTGGTTTCATCTGCGCTTTCCCCCTTCCCCTCCTGGAGGGGCAAAGAAAAGGATCACGAGAGGGAATTTTTAATCAAGCAAAATGGAACAAACTGAAGGAATTTGTCATCTGAATGTTAAAAACAGTGTTTATCTCTTTGCATAGGATATGGCAAACTGGTTTAACATATGGGGAGTTAATGAATAAGCAGCTTCTGCCTCACCCGGGTCTGTTCCCTCCTCCCACCATCTTCCCTTCAGAAGCTGAAGTTTGGGAACAAATCCTATACTAAGTTAACTCTGTATTAAAGCAGCACTCAGTAAGAGAGTTTGCTGGATTTCTCTGTTGTGGTAACATATTTAGAAAATGCTGCAACTCTAAATTGACCCCCCTGAGAAGTAAAAACACTGAATTTTTAGGATACCTTCTAGAGGATGTACTGTTATATACTATATGGAAAAATTCCCCAGGAATAATCCTTTAGTCTGTTTCAGTTTCCTCAGAATCTGATAGAAATATTTTCCCTTAAACTTGTCTGTTTTTTAAAATGCTGATACTTTCTTAAATATCCCTGTAATTTTAATTTTGGGCAAGCTGACAACTGGATGTAAAAAGAAGGTGGAATACACAGCACTCCATATTTTCACTTGCTTTGTTCCCTGTGCTTTGTGCAGTTGCATTTCAAACCAAGAAGTCTCTAATTAATGCATATATTTAAACAAGAATCAATGCCATGGTGTGCATTAGAAGATTATTTGAGTGCCCTTTCTCTTTAAAGCAGCACCACTTTGGGTGGGAGTGTTGGATGTGCTGGAGGGCAGGAGGGCTCTGCATAGGGACTGGACAGGCTGGATCCATGGGCTGATTCCAACAGGATGAGGTTCAACAAGGCTGAGTTCAGGGTCCTGCCCTTGGGTCACACCAACCCCCTGCAGCTCCAGGATGGGACAGAGGGGCTGGAAAGCTGGAAAAGGCCCTGGGGGTGCTGGTGAGAGCAGCTGGACATGAGCCCGGGTGTGCCCAGGGGGGCAGGAGGCCAATGGCCCCTGGGCTGTGTCAGGAATAGTGTGTCCAGCAGGAGCAGGGCAGGGATTGTTCCCTGTGCTGGGAGCTGG
>VYXB01000643.1:102313-117800 GCA_013397135.1 Pachyramphus minor
AGAGCTGGGGAATGGTTGGAACCCTTTGATCTTTGAGGCCTTTGCCAACCTAAAAGATTCCATGATGAGATGAAAACAGTCCCCTTTCTGCCCAAGCAGTAGTTAGTCATTTGTCTCATTAGAAAGCAATAATGTTTATGTGAAATGGTGCCACGTTTATTTTTTTGGTAAATAGTCTTGTCAACCCAAAGGCTGAAATCCTGGAATCACAGGAACAGCCTTCCCCGGGCTCTCACCGGCTTCGTTTTCACTGCTGTCACTCTGAGTGATATTTTAATTTTTCCTGCCCCTAAAAATACTTCAGTCCCATAACCAATAGATAAATTAGGAATCCCCAGGAAATGCTGCAGAATGTTTCTGTTTGCCAGCACAATAAATGCAGAGTCTAATAAATGTCCCCTTACATCAGGAGGAGGCGTCTAATGAGTAAATGATGGGGAAAGGAATTTGGGAAATAAATGATCAGTCTGATCCAAGCTGGCAAACAATTCCTTAACAACTTGGCCTTTGGTGGGAGAGAGCCCAGAGGAGCTGCTGGGTGGATTTGGGGATGCTGGGTTAGGTTTGTGAACAGAAAGCTGAGATTCTGACCCAGCTTTTTCCATGTGAGGTTTTGCTGGTTCATCACTTGTAGGTGTGTTACAGGAAAAAAAAAAAGGCAGTGGATTTAATCCTTGTTTCCACGGTTTTAGCACAGGAAATGCTGATTTTTGGGGAAACTTTGTGTAAAATCCAGTTCACGCGATGCTTGAGGAGAGATCTGTGCTCTGTGCCATGTCCTGGAGTTGATATTTCTTATTTTTCATCTCCTTTTATTGTGCTTTTCACGGGCAGGAGGCCAAGTCCTGCACAGGAGCAGTTGTGGCAACAGCCTTAACATCAGGGGGAGTCTGGCCACAGACTCCCTGAGCCAAAATCTTAGGATGTGACCACATTTTAAGCCCTGCAGAGAAAAGAAAACACATCTACCAGCTTTTTATACCATTGTTTGTAGCCCAGATCTCAGCTTTAAGCTGGCTTTGCCACAGGAGTGAAAACTGAACTAAAAAGGTGGTTTTTTTCCAGCATTGAGAATTCAATGCAGAAATGCAAAATTCTGTGTTTTTCTCTATTCTGTGAAACTCCTCAGAAACTAAAACAGCAACTTGAAAGGTGGGAGGAGGACCTTGAATTGAAGATGACCAGGAGGGTTTGTAGGTAGAAAACTGGAGAAAATAGGAGAGAGAAAATCGATTGGACTTGGTGACACGCCCTGTGACAACTTTATTCCAGCCAAGTTTTTCCTTTAAGGAGCAAAACCAATTTGTCTTGGGCATTACCCAGACTCCTTAAAAACCCTGACTCCCCTTTCCTCCAGGAGTGAAAGAGCTGGCACTGAGTTTTCTGTATTTGTGAGATCCTTCCTGGGAAAATAACGAGTCATTTTTACGTGGATACTTCCAAGGTGGACGTTTCTTCTCTTTTTTATTCCCATTTAAGTGTTTTCCCCCCTGTTTATGGGCTCTGTGTGTGAGAACAGAAATGAAATAGGTCTGAAATAGGTGAGAGGGCTCCTTGTTGCTCTTGCTGTGTTGATATCCCAACTAAAAACAAAAGCAGCAGGGCTGGGAGAGGGGACAGAAATGGTAATTCTGGGCTGGTGGAAGTGTGTCAGGGAGAATTAAAAGTTCCCTCCTCTCACACCTTTGGAACTAAAAACATTTCTATCTGAGAGCTGTGATTTTTTTCAATACACTTCTATTCACATGCAGATTGCTGAGCCTCAGAAGGCCTTTCCACTTTAATCCAGTTCAAAGATCCTTTTCAAAAATCACTGTTTATATATTTATCCAGCATAAAGCCCAGAGATATTCCTTGTCCCACAGACTGAGGCGATAATACAGAGTATTTTTGGTGTTCTTTTACCATATGTATTTTTTAAAGCATTGCAGATAATTGTTGCTCTGTGCCAGCTCAGATAGCTGAGTTCATGCCAGGCTTGTTGTGGGTTTCAGGAATTCATGGAATCATGGAATCACATGGTTTGGGTTGGAAGGGACAGTAAAGATCATCTAATTCCACCCCCCTGCTGTGGACAGGGACACCTTCCACTATCCCAGGTTGCTCCAGCCTGGCCTTGGACACTTCCAGGGATCCAGGGGCAGCCGTAGTTTCTTTGGAAACCTGTGCCAGGGCCTTGGAAAATTCACCTTTCTTTCATTGCCTCAGTTTCTGCAAGCAAGGGAAGAAGGATATAATCATCAAAATATATTCTAGAGAGCGAATTCTCTGATAAATTACATAGAAGGAGGTATCACACCATTTATTGCCAACAGAAATGAGGGAAAATGTGCCATCTTTTCTATTAACCACTTTATTCTGCAACATGTCTGGAAATGTGAAGGCGTGATTCTGATTTATTTACTCATTTCTGGCATAACTTGTCTAACAAGTGTCCATTTCAGTCGCATTTTTGAACAGATTCCACCTTTTAAGACAGGAAATGGTTGTTTTTCGTGTCGGGCAGTGGCTGTTTGAGGTGGATTCTTGTTTAGTGCAGTGAAGCAGGTTACAAAACTATTTATTAGAGACTTTTCTGGATCGTAGGCAGTGATATCTCATGCATCAGTTTTCGGCAAACCCTACTTTGTGGGATTTGGAGCAGCCTTAGGGGCGGGATGTGTGTGTGGCTTTTGGGATTATGACAATAATACGGAGATTTCTGCTCCTTTTTTCCCCCCATCTCCCACTGGGGTTCGGTTTCAAGAGCTTTGTGTTCCTTAGGAAATGTTGGAAGTGAACACAACACACCAAAATGATGGGTTTTGGAAGCTCTGGGGTTCTGGGAAGTATAAGAAGGGGGGGGATTCTGCTCTTCTGCCCCCTCAGGTGAAAATCCCCTGCAGAGCTGCTCCAGCCCTGGGAACAACAGCACAGGGATGTGGAGCTCCTGGAGAGAGTCCAGAGGGGACATGGAAATGCTCCCAGGGCTGGAGCCCCTCTGCTCTGGAGCCAGGCTGGGAGAGCTGGGAATGTTCACCCTGGAGAAGAGAAGCTCCAGGGAGAGCTGAGAGCCCCTTGCAGGGCCTGAAGGGGCTCCAGGAGAGCTGGAGAGGGACTGGGGACAAGGCATGGAGGGACAGGACACAGGGAATGGCTTCCCAGTGCCAGAGGGCAGGGAGAGATGGGAAATTGGGAAGGAATTCTTCTTTGTGAGGGACTAGAATGGATTTCCCAGAGAAGCTGTGGCTGCCCCTGGATCCCTGGAAGTGTCCAAGGCCAGGTTGGAGCAGCCTGGGCTAGTGGAAGGTGCCCCTGCCCATGGCAGGGGGGTGGAATAAGATGGTCTGGAAGGTCTTTTCAAACCCAAACCATTCTGTGATTTTATAATATTCCTTATTTTGGAGCCACAGTCTGAAATCAGAGCTCCAGGAGCTCCTTTTCCAGGGACTTCCACTCCTGCCCTGTGTGTCAGACTCTGGAAATCTCTGTTATCCTTACTCTAACCACCCTGATGCAGCTGAATGTGTTCCACTTGCTGTGTTTATAGGAAAACCTGTTGCTGTCCTTGCTGTCTTGTCCCTTTAATATCCTTGCAGTGTTTTTTGATTCGGCACTTCCAGATCGTTCTTTGCCAACCAAACACTCCCCGTGAAGTGAACGCAGCCCAGACTGTATTCATGGCACCTTTCAAACAGCTTTCATGAGCCTCCTTCCTTCTGAAGAGTTTGCTGATGCTGCTGTCACTTAATTTTTTGAGACTTTCACTAATTACATGTTTAAAATAACGTGCAGAGTGCTCATGACTTGAGGAGCTCCTGAGGCTGAGCAGGAGGAGCATTCCGGTAGGATCTCAACTGAGCAAAACAAAATGAGCCTGTTTATAGGTGAGGTGAGTTTTTGGACAATAGTGGAGGTTGGACTTCCTTTTGTTGGAAAATGTGCAGAAGGTTGGTTTTTTTTGAAAAGCAGAAAATGACCCTTTTAAATTCAGAAAAGTTCAGTGAATGTTGTTGTTTGAATTGTTGCCGTCAACTGACAGAAAGTGGTTTCAGATACTTGTAGAATTGAAAGAACTTCATAAAAACCTGGGAAATCCTCACAAGAGCTGTGCTTTTATATTGGAAAATCAAGTGTAAAATGCTCTGCGTGTTTGCACCCTGCAATGTGTGGAGTATTTTTGAAGTGGGAGTTTTACCAGTGGTTGACAGAAGAAGGATTTAGTGACAATACTTGAGGGGACATCTGATGTGTTTTTACTTGATTAATTGATGCAATTAATGAAGTTTTTAGACACGTGACTGAGTTTACTGACAGTGTTTTACTTCTCTTCTTGTCCAGGCTTTAAGAATTTGAAGATTTGGGTAAATGGGATGTTTCAGTTCTGTAAATACAATTCCTGGTGGCATCGTCCATGGGACAGAGGTTTAACATAAAGTGGAATCATCCTTGGAGGTGTTCAGGCCTCAACTGGACAAGGCCCTGAGTAACTTGATGTAGTTGGACCTGATTTGAGCTGGAGTCTTGGAATAGCTGATTGTTCCAATTCAGGAAGCTTGCAATGATGTAAAATCATAGAATATCTTGATTTGGAAGGGATCCACAAGGATTATTGAGTCCAGCTCCTTGCCCTGCACAGGACAATCCCAAAAATCCCACCATATGCCTGAAAGCATTGTCCCTACAATGTATTTCCAGATCCTAAAGCAGCAGAAGGGTTGTTTTTCCCACAGTGGGTTTAAGACACTTGAGCAAATCAAAGCTGTGGCAGCTTTTGAGAGTCACTTTGGTACTGCAGAGGGAGAAAAAGGAGTCAAAATATTGACTCCATCAAGTTCATTCTCGGTGCTCTCATGCTTGATAATGTGTTACATAAAATAAAATGCAAAAATCAAAGCTTACAAGTGCTTCCATATATTCTCAGGCAGCTCTGGAATCAATACAGAGGGATTATTTATCTGGCTGGACCTGTTGCTCGGAGGAATGAGGGAGAATTACAAGTGATTGTGGTTGGGTTTCTGGTATTTTGAAAAGAACTCTTCTCTCAGTTGTTACGTGTTATTTTGGGGTTATTTGGGCATAATACAAGTGTGTAACAGAGGATTTGCTGCAGAGAAGTTGCTCTAAATTATGGTGTCTTTGTAGATCACAGAAAGGTTGAGGTTGGAAGGGACCTAAAAGTTCATCTAATTCCAAACCCTTGCCATGGGCAGAGACACCTTCTGAACTGCTCCAAGCCCCTGTCCAGCCTGGCCTGGAGCACTTCCAGGGATGATTTCCAGGGGAAATTGGGAGTTCCCAACCTTTGCCAAAATAAATGGACATGTGCCTATGAGTGTAACACAAAATGCATTCACAGGGAGCAACTAAAAGTCCATCCAGGAAAGGTGGAAGGCTGTGGATGTCTGGAGAAATACAGGTGTGCAAGACAAGGAATCCCTTAAAATGGAAAGGGAAAGTAAAGACAACAGTAGGAGGATAAACATCTGTAGGGCAGAATTTACACTAAATACCTGTGGGATGGCTGGGAGGTGAAATAACAGCTCCAGCTTGAAGGAGCACTACAGGAGGGAGACTGGAACCGGCTGGGGGGAATGAAGAGAATGCAGGAGAAAGAGCCCGGTAAATAGTGGGAATCATCTTCAGAGGTCACAAAACATAGTTACAAATGTTTGTAGAAGGCTGCATTTGAGTTATTTGGCCTCGTGTATCATCCAGCTGTGGGAATTTCGTGGATCTTGCCTCACTGAGAGCAATGCAGCCCCTTTTTTTACTCCCAAATCAGCACATTCGGTGCCAATAATTCCCCTGTGCCACTCTGAGCCGCTGAATCACTCTCACAGGTCCTGGGTTTTTTACTAGCAGGTTTTTGTGAGGGAGAAGCCCACCTGCCTGGAGTTTGGCTGCTTTTCTTTCAGGAGGCAGTTCCTGAGCAGGATGGCTCTGCTGGGATCCACTGTTGGAAGAGCACTGGAAAACTCCCCCATTGGTTTGATTGAAACGTGCTCTGAGCTCGTTTCATTTCTTGCTTCGCTAAGTAAGAGCAGAGTTCTCACTCTGGTCTGAGTGTAAAAGGTAGTTTTCTTGTATTCATGTGCTTATCAGTCATCCAAGAAATCCCTCCATTGCTTTTCACCATGGAATTCTCCATATCCTCAGCATTCTTGTTGTTCCAGCCCTGGTATTTCCTCACTGCTCACACGGTGTTCAAAGCAGCTGTGAAAGACCCTCCCTGAAGTACTTCAGTGGCTTCATCACAGCCAAGAAGTGTTATTGAAAGGTGGTTTTGCTTTTGCTGTGCAGCATCAGCTGTCAGGCAGTTGATATAAGACTTTCTGCCTCGATATCTCGTGGGTGGCTTGACATGGATCATGAACTCTGCACAGTGAGAGATGATCTCTCCACATTCGCCCCCTCTTTCCTCTGCTGCTCGTCCTGACAGTGACACCAACATTTAGAGCATTCCTGCCAGCCACATCCAAACATCTGGTCTGACCACATGCAAATATGAGAGTGGTTCTGAACACCAAACTCAGCCTGTTTGGATGCTGCAGCTCATAATCCCACAAGATGAGGGTCTCCCCTCCACTTGGTCCCGAGTCTCGATGCTGAGACAGTTCCCCCAGGAGAATTCCCACAACCAGCTCAGAAAAACACAGACAAAACTTCCTAAACCTGTGACAGAGAGACAGGAACAATCCTGTGCCATGACACTGCTCTCAGGGTTTGCTGGATTGAAGGAGACAGAATATTTTAGAATTTCTTTCGAGAACTTTGTTCTCTGTCTCTTGAGGGCTGGTGCATAAAACTGTTCCTCGTGGCAGCATTGTGCTTTTCAAAACATGGTAATCCTGCACTCATTATGCCCCAAGGCAGCCAATCTAAGGGAGCAGCTCTGATAAACAGAGCTAAACCAGCTACTTTCCATTTATTTGGAAGAAGATGGAGCTAATCTGTGATTCTTTATGTTGGGCTTCTGCCACAAGATGAATTTCAGATGCAGCTGCAGAGCAGGTTGCACATCTACAAGCCAAAAGAGATTTTCCTTCTGATACCAGATCTAGCCCTGACTCTGAGTTTACATATTTATGGAGTTGTTCAGACTGAAAGGGGCCTTGGGAGGTCCAACTGAAGCAGCACCAGCACCGAGACAGAGGAGATTGCTGAGGGCTTTGTCCAGCTGGATCTTTGATGGCCTCCAAGGCTGGAGATACCACATTTTTGGATCTCTGTCCCTCTGCTTAATTATCCCTGGAGGGAAATGTTTTTGGAACCTCTCTGGTTTTGATGTACAACCTCTGTCACTGCACATCAGTAAAGGTGCTGTCTCCATCTCGTTGATAAACTTCTCTTAGGGCTTTTAAAGCTGCTGGTGGGTCCCCCCAGACCTTCCTCTGCTCTGGGCTGTGTTCCCTGGGCTTCTCCTTGTAGGGCATGTGCCCCCAGTTTGGTGTCACCTGCTCACTTGGTGACCACACCTTCCATCTCAAATGGGGCTGGCTGCAGTGCAAAGCCCTGAGGAAACTCTACCTGTAGTTGGCCTCCAAGTGGAGCCTGATGATCCAACCAAATTCTTACCCAGAAGTCAAAAAAGTAATTTTCTCCTATTCTTTGACCACTTCCCTGGGATCTCTGAAAGCAAACCAGAAAGAGTTGGGAACAAGTGGTGGTTAAAGTGATTTTCACAGAATCACAGAATGTGCAGAGCTGGAAGGGACCCACAAGGATCATGGAGTCCAACCCTCAGCCCTGCACAGGCCCATCCCCAAGGGTCACACCATGGGCCTGAGAGGATCATCCAAACACTCCTGGAGCTCTGGCAACCTTGGTGCTGTGCCCACTGCCCTGGGGAGCCTGGGCAGTGCCAACCACCCTCTGGGAGAAGAACCTTTTCCTAATATCCAACCTAAACTTCCCCTGGCACAGCTCCAACCATTCCTGGGTGCTGTCCTTGGTCCCCACAGAGCAGAGCTCAGTCCTGCCCCTCCTCATCCCCTCATGAGGAAGTTGTTTCCCAGACTATTTCTCTGATTTTAAGACTTCCTCTTAAAATGTTGGGCTGTAGAGCAGCAAAGAGCTGCCTTGGACTCAGCGCTGTCTCTGGGAGAGTTTTGCCAAAACAGCTTCCTGGGAAACCTGAAATTATCTTCTCTTCAGACTCCAACACCTCTGGACTTTATTTTTCAAGCAGCTGTGAATGAAGGTAATAGAAGACTTAAACTAAGTTGACTTTGTGCTGCTGTAACCAACCTGTGTATTTTTAAATGATATTTTTGTAATATACAGCTGTGGATATTGGAATAAAATAGTGGAGTATCCTTATAAGCCATTCCTGGGCAACCTGGTCTAGTGGAAGGTGTCCCTGCCCATGGCAGGGGATTGGAACTGGGTGATCTTTAAGGTCCCTTCCAACCCAAACCATTGAAGGATTCCAGGATTCCAAACTCATGCTGATCCTGGTTTGCTTGTGAGCTGCTGTGTTGCCCTGTGGTGTGGCTTTTGCTTGGCTCAAGTGGCCCATAATTAACTCCATATAAACAACCAAGAGCAGGAATTTATCATCCTAATTCCCACACTTCCATCTGTACCTGATGCCACCAAGAGAAGGGATTTCCCAACTTATATTCCTCGGGCATCACCCCTGGCAGCAGCAATTCCCATTCCTGTGTGCCTCAAAGACTTGGCACATTCTTAGGCCACTTTGGGATGGGGGCAAAATCTTCTTTAGTACATGGAGAAATAACACCCAATTTTCATTCTTGAGGTGAATATAATTTAAAATGTGTAACAGCAAAAGGGGTGAGATGAGAAGGCAAATAAACAGGAATAATTTAGATGAGGCATCTTGTCTTTGGTAAGAGACATAACTGGTTGTGCATTCCCTCTGAGACTGAGCACATTTGTATTAACAACAGTGCTACAATTACATGCAGATTAGATGCTTGGCTGAATAGCTGTAAGAACTTTGAATAGATTTGTCCTTTTCACAAAGGTTTTCATTTTCTTTGGCAGCTCAGAGTGTTAACAAATGAGAGATCAATGTTCTACCAGGGCAGGAGAGGGAAGTGAAGCATAGCTGGGCAGAAACTTCAGAGACATTAATAGTTGCAGTTAAAAGTATTAGTTAGTGGGGCCTGAAAAAATAGAATTGGAAATTCAGATGAGAAGGTCACAGAATTCACTGTTTTCCCCATTCTCTGCTGAAAACTGAGTGAAGGATTTTGCCCCACTTGCTGCACCCTGAGTGTCTCTGACAACCACACAAGTCAGAGAATCAAACAAACACAGATGGGAAGTGAATTGTCTTCCTGCAGGATTGGTTTGGGTTGGAAGGAACCTTAAAGATCATCCAGTTCCACCCCCCTGCCATGGGCAGGGACACCTTCCAGTATCCCAGGATCTTTTTTGGGGTGGGTCTTAGGACTGTCCCTTCCTGTGGCATCTCCAGCAGCTTTGTTTGGGTTCTGTCCCTCTGTGGAAACAGGTATGTGGTGACCCTGGGTGTCCAAAATCCTCCTTCAGTCCATAACAGTTCACACATCTCTTCTGTCACAGGGACAGGCTGGTCCAGAACCAGTTTCTTTCAAGTTTTGTAAAGGCAGAAAAGGGGGAATTGCACTTGAATTTAAGCCAAGGCAGGAAATATGGAGCTCTGGGCAAATTCCCCCAAAATCCTGATATTGGTCTTAGCCTTAACTTCCTTATCAGGGTGTCCTCTGTAGGCTCAGCCCAGGATCCCAGATTGCTGCCTCACCTTCTTTTTAATTGTGAGGCTTCTCTTCCAGTTTTAATTCCCTCCCCCTGCCTTGCAGCAACTTTTCCCACTTAACTGCACATAAAAGTGGGACCAAATGAGTGCTGCAAAAGCTCATCCCCTGATCTGTCCCTGCAGCTTCAGTCTCTTATTTCTGAGTTGTCCTGAACATCCTCAGTGGGTTCTGGTGACAGTCCCTATGAAGGCAGCAGTCAGTCCCCTCCTTCAAAAATTAGCTCCTTATAGGATGTAAAAACAAGAGGAAAAGTCTTAAGTGTTCCATAGGTTCCCTGGATGAGGAGTTGGACATCCTTATTTTCATCTCTGGAGTCAAAACCTGCAGCAATTGGCTGACTAGAGGAGCTGCATCAAATGAGAGGAGTCATAACTTGTATAGAAAATAACTTATCTAAAAATTCAGGCAAAGGCCTGATGTGATGACATTTCAGAAGGGATTACTTCACCCATAGATCATTTGGAGGCACAATGAAGATGCAGTGTTACTTGGGAATCTGGGGGATGTTTTACGGTTGGTTTTCTGTGGCTTATTAAAATCAATTCAGTGACAAATAGAGGCTCTGAATTCAAATGAAAATGCCATAAAAATGGTCATATTTATAAAGCTGTGATGTGATATAATCTGGAATTTGGGTGTATGCACACAACAGTTGATGGTCATACTATCTCCTTATTGTTTCTTGTTCCCTAATTCCTCCCCTCTTGCTCACTTTGTGCTTTCAGGGGCAGTTTCACAGATTAAACTTGACTGGATGCTATAAGTTTATTTCTTCTACCAGTTAATCTTGTCCATTGGATGCTGTGGAGATACTCCCAGGGCTGGAGTCCCTCTGCTCTGGAGCCAGGCTGGGAGAGCTGGGGGGGTTCCCCTGGAGAAGAGAAGCTCCAGGGAGAGCTGAGAGCCCCTTGCAGGGCCTGAAGGGGCTCCAGGAGAGCTGGAGAGGGACTGGGGACAAGGGAGGGAGGGACAGGACACAGGGAATGGCTTCCCAGTGCCAGAGGGCAGGGAGAGATGGGAGATTGGGAAGGAATTGCTGGCTGGAGGCCCTGGCCCAGGTTTCCCAGAGAAGCTGTGGCTGCCCCTGGATCCCTGGGAATGTCCAAGGCCAGGTTGGATGGGGCCTGAAAAAAAACCTGTTTTAGGTCTGAGTTTGGATTAAATGGGGGAAACAACTTCCTTTTGACTTTGGAAATCTTCTCTTTTAAGGCCACTCAGATCCCAGGTGCTGTGTCAACAGAATGATTAAAACAAAATACCTCGTATTACCCACAAGCAAGACACCAACATGAAATGGCCAAAACTACAATTAAGGGAGGTAAAAAACCCCATTTCTGCAGCAGAAATGGATTAAAAAGAGGCAAAGAAAACTTTCCAATTTGCCATTCAGGGAACAGGATCATCTTTGCCCGTGGATGCTTTTGAGTCCTTCCGTGGGGGAGGATGAGAAGGAAAAAAGAAGTCTTTAAATTAAAAATTTCCCCCCTGCTTCTCAGAGGTGCCAAACAGCCCAAGCTCCTCGTTCCTTTGGTGGGTGGAGCAGGTGCTGAGCTGAGCAGACGTCAAGCTGGGCTCATTTTTGTCTTTCCCAGTGCTAAAACTTGAAGCAAAAAGGGCAGATCCGTCTCCTTTGTGGGGAAGTCAAAAGGCTTTTTGCTTTGTCAGATAAACTGTTAACTGCATAACTTATTAAATTTAATTAAAAAAAGAAAAAAATTACATAGATTGCATGAATGTTGCCCTCACATTGAATCTCTTCAGGGATTTAAGAGCCCAAAAGGGCTTGAAAGCAAAAAAATTCAATGCCAAAGTAAGTCATGGTATTTCTGCAGTGAAAACCCTTTCAGCAGGTTTTTAATAAAATAGTGCATATAGGTGATGTGTCTCTAGCGAAATTAAATGAGGGATCTCAAGTTCTCCTGGTTCTTTTGATAATCTTTTATCAGCTTGGATGACACAAGATCTTTCAGAACTTTGCCTGGCTGAAAATCTGAAGATTTTCAGCAGAGAGTAAAAAACATGGTACTTTGTGCTTTGAGGTCCCCCATGCAGACAAAATACTGACCTTCTGAGGGGCTGGAGGAATTTATTTTCTTACTCAGGCCTTTGAAATCAGAGCTGTCAAGCGAAATGATTCTTCTCTTATTCCTTCATAATATGTTCCTTAAGAAGCTGCTGCTCTCACTTTTGCTCAGGGAAGATTATTTCAGGGGCAACCAAGGTGAAAAGACTTTGGCCCGTGGTCAGATCCCATTTTTCTCTACCTGAATTATGGTGTTATTTGTATTTTCTCTGGCTCTGTGTATTTATCAGGGTAAATTGGGTAGATTTTAAATTAAAATTGAATTAAATTTGACTTCTCTTCCACAGTGCCAGCCCGTGTTTCTCTCAGTTCCTGGGTTTGAAGGTACCTCTGAAACAGGCACCACTTGTGACTGTGCAGGATCCTGCAACATGTGCAGGATCTTTAAGCCAAAACCACTGGAATGGTTTGGGTTGGAAGGGACCTTGAAGATTGTTGAGTTCCCCCCCCCTGCCGTAGGCAGGGACATCTTCCACTATCCCAGGTTGCTCCAGCCTGGCCTTGGACACTTCCAGGGGCAGCCACAGCTTCTCTGGGCAACCTGGGCCAGCCCCTTCCCAGCCAGCAATTCCTTCCCAATATCCCATCTCTCCCTGCCCTCTGGCACTGGGAAGCCATTCCCTGTGTCCTGTCCCTCCCTCCCTTGTCCCCAGTCCCTCTCCAGCTCTCCTGGAGCCCCTTCAGGCCCTGCAAGGGGCTCTCAGCTCTCCCTGGAGCTTCTCTTCTCCTGGTGAACATTCCCAGCTCTCCCAGCCTGGCTCCAGAGCAGAGGGATCCAGCCCTGGGAGCATCTTCCACAGCAACAGAGAAGATTTAAAGAGGGGAAGGTGTGATTCTGTAAGTGAAAACCATTTCATGATGCAGCTGCCCAGGAACCTCAGTCAAAGAGACAAAATCATTTGACTGTAATATTTATTACAACTTTAGTGGCTTATTTAGTTAAAAGAATCCTGGGAATATCTATGAAATATATATTTATCTGGGATGTAATAAACACAGCTGAGCTTTGTGTGTTCATGCTCAGGGTGCTTGATGCAGAATATTGTAGGTGCTGTTGCATTTCTCTTCTCTCCCCTCTGTCCTTTCCCACTCCCCTCTCCCCTCTGGGGAGAAAACAGCTGCCTTTGGCACAGCTGCTGGAACCTGTGAAGATCCACAGCCCTGATCCTGGTATTTTGTCACTGCTGCTGAGCTGAGAACTGGACTGTAACTTTTTTCCTCCTCTTTAAGTTAAGCAGTATGTGAATATGCAGAATATATGTCCAGAGTTAATCACAGGATGGTTTGGGTTGTAGGGACCCTCAAGACCACCCAGTCCCACCCCCTGCCACGGGCAGGGACACCTTCCACTGTCCCAGGTTGCTCCAAGCCCCATCCAGCCTGGCCTTGGACACTTACAGAGATGGGAATAATACATATATATTTATCTGGAGACTGAAGAAGTGATGTTATAGCACCAGTTTTATTCTGTATTTAGGGAAATGACCATTGCCCTTTTATCTTGAGGATTAGAGAGGACTTATTAAATGAAACTTCATCTCTGGATTATACAAAGTTGATCTCTAAAGTAGAACCTGAGTGAGTTTCAAAGCAAGACCTGAGCCAAGAAACACAGCACACTTCATCTGAGATAACAAATGATTCCTTGATAGCTTGAGTCTCCTGTAGGATTAAAACTTCTTGGCATAGATAGCAGCTCAGTTGATCACTTGAACTGCAATTAAAAAGTAGGACAAGTACACTCAGAATATTGTTTTTGTGTCAGAAATGCTCCTTCATGCTTGAAAATGATAAAAAATTGCAATCGATCCTTACAACTGTTGTGTTCATCTTTATTGATCAGGCCAAAGGAAGATAAATCACAGCCCAAATAAGATTATAGTGGATGTTGGTGTGGGAGGGGACTGGGGGGTGATGGAGGACTATTCATCTTCTCAGCCCCTGACCCGTCCTCGCTCGTCCCGTCCTCAGCCGCCGCCTAATCCCGCACCTATTGATTCCATCTCCATCCCAGGAACCTGGCTGCCATTGGACAGCTGGGATTGCTGAATGCCAGGGGGGTCACTGGTGTGAGCAGGATTTCATTTTCAGTTTTCTCCACTGGCCAATGATGATTTATGAAAAAAATAAATGACCCCACCTTGCGCGCGTGGAAAACCTCGGCCCCAGCACAAATGAGTTATTAGGGCTGGGTGTGGGAGGCAGGAGAGCAGCAGAGCGCTGTGCTCTCTGAGATCTGGGCCTGACCTTTGACTGCAGCAGGTCTTACCCAATTTGTTCTAATTTGGGGTAAAAATATTAGCCTTGCAATACAATTTTACCCCTGTGCCTGGAGCTGGCGGTTCATTCCATGATTTCGGTGCGTTTCGAGATTACAATTCACGAGGAAGAACCTTGGAAGACGAAATCTGTAAGTGGGAAAGAAAAATGTTTTTACTTTTTTTTTTTTTTTTTGAGTTAGTTCTGAGTCTTTTGGAATTTCATAAAGCTGTTTTTGCTGGAGTGGGCTCTCTTACCTGCCCTCCTCTAACACAATTTGGCACAGATAGATGTTGCTCAGGGCATGTTTACTAACCCGGTGACCACAGGCCCTGTTGTCATCTGTGACTTTTACAGAAGAGTGATCTCTCCATTTACAGGCTTTTCCCTAAAAACATTGTGGCCTTATTGCTTTTTCATACATCAATGTCTTGAACAAATAAAGCTGGTCACTTTAGCCAGTATTAAAATTGGAATGACATTTTCCATGGACTCCGTCGTGCCTTCCATGTATGTTTAAGAATGATGGAAAGGTTTGTATTGGAAGGGACCTTAAAGAGCAGCTCATTTCACCCCTCACCATGGGCTGGGACATCTTCCACTATCCCACGTTGCTCCAGCCTGGCCTTGGACACTTCCAGGGATCCAGGGGCAGCCACAGCTTCTCTGGGAAATCCATTCCAGGGCCTCCCCACCCTCCCAGCCAGCAATTCCTTCCCAATATCCCATCTCTCCCTGCCCTCTGGCACTGGGAAGCCATTCCCTGTGTCCTGTCCCTCCCTCCCTTGTCCCCAGTCCCTCTCCAGCTCTCCTGGAGCCCCTTCAGGCCCTGCAAGGGGCTCTCAGCTCTCCCTGGAGCCTTCTCTTCTCCAGGGGAACATTCCCAGCTCTCCCAGCCTGAAACTTGTTAAATATTTTAAAGATTCACAATCAATATTGAGTCATTGGTAACTCTAAACCAGGGGGTGAAGTTGTAGGTTGTTAAAACGAGGATTCAGAGTGGTTTGATGGAATCCCACAGTGTGTGACTGTGAGAGTTTTGGTGCCACGTTGCCACGACTCCCCGGGATTCCTGGTGACTCAGAGCTCCAGAACAGTTCTTGCAAGTGCCAGCACAACCTTTCTGCATCTCCACGACCTGTTTCCACCATCAGTCAGAGAAAAAAATGTTTTTAGGGAAGTTTTGAGCTGTTTTAACTTTTCTTTTATTCCTCCAACTGTGCAGCCAGGTGCCTTAGTTATTAGAGCTGAAATCCAACTGTGCCAAGGCTATAAAAACCTCCTGAAAAATGCCAAGTATATATTATTTAGACATGAAGCATCACAACATTACAGTGATTTGTCTTTGGATATGGGATCATAGAATTCTTTAACTTGGAAAAGACTTTTAAGATCA
>VYXB01000650.1:11109-222137 GCA_013397135.1 Pachyramphus minor
TAAATACTTATTTAATTTTCATAGCATAAATTTAAACATGCTTTATATTGTGGGGTTTTGGTGTATGTGAACCAGAAAACTGATCACTCTTTAAAAAAAATAACTGTGGAAAAATATTTTGCAAATAAATAACTTGATGTTCAAAAGAAATTTTTCTTTGCAATATTCTATCATATATTTCACAAAGTAAAACATTTTTTTAATTAAAAATTTCATTCTGCTAATATACTGATGCAAAATACACTTGACATTCTTAGGAATTCCAAGTCTCAGTAAAGAGATATTTAATATAATTAGATACTTTGACTTACTTAAGAAATTTTGGGTTCCTGTTACAGCATGTCTAGAACTTCCCCAAAAATTTTACAAAATTATTCTTGTCACTCAAATGTGCCTTTGTAACAGCATAATCCAAATCTGATACTTTAGGAAAATACTGATTTTCTTAATTTATAAGTTTAAAGCAATTTACTTAAGTGTTTGTTTTCCATCATTTACAGCAATCATCGGTATTAAGTATTAGGTATTAATGTAATTTCTTAACATTAAAACTGTCACATCAGAAACCAAGTTGATAATAGTTTTTGTATTTGGCTCTTGAGAATTATTAAGGGAATGAGTTTGCTTACAAGATTTCCAACTCTGCAGAAATAAATTAATTTCCAGTAAGAAAAAGTGATATCTTTAAAATGAAGGGAAAATACCGTTAAAAATCAGACATACATATCCTAACAATTCTCCATGATATAAGAGATACATTTCAGGAAGAAATGTTCTGGTTTGGTGTGGGGTTTTTTTGTTTGGTTGATTGGTTGTTTTTTGGGGGGGTTTTTTGGTTGTTTGTTTCTTTTTTTTAATTAGAGGCATTTAATCAGACTAAAAAAACTCTGTTTGTTCTTCTCATATCAGAAGTGAACTTGTGAAGGACTAGTTCTGCTAGGAGACTGAAAATTCATAACTCACTGTCTAAGCATTGATGCAGAGAGGTTGAGACTGAAATTACAACTGTTCCTGAAGACAGATTGACATTCAGGGCCAACTTTACACCATCTCTTACAATTGATGGGAAAATTTAACCGGATGGGCTCAACTGGACAACTTGAAAAATTATTTCATATCCCGAGCTCAAATGATTAATAAATATTTGATTCTTGGCAATAAATCACAGGCTTATCAGGCAAAAGGGAACAGCCTTTTTTGTGATCTAACACTGCATCAATAAGGAATTATATATATATATGTAAAAGAAAACGTGAGCACAAAAAGATGTAAATGTTGCACATGTCACTGAACCCTTGAAGTGATAAGATAGAACCATCTGACTTGCCATGTTCATGGGATGTATCTTAAAAATATTAAAATATATATCCTGCTTCTTCATGAAACATGATGCATGTCTTGACTTAATGTTGGACTTATAAGGATAGCAGGGAAAAAGTTTTGATCATTCAGTACAAAATTCACATTCTCATAATCAGATGTTATGATCTTCAAGAAGTTCCATATTTGCTTTTGTAACAGGAATTTTAATTTCACGAGTTTATAGGAATTTTTTAAGATTATGGGGGCACTTGGAGATCTTTATTTATCTAATTGCTAGGGTAGGTGCTTTTGATTGCTGATTTGCTATGGCTGCCTTTGCCTCTGAAAAATGGGAAAATGATAATTTTAACATGTGAGGAACATGAAACTGAATTCAGAGGAGAGTCCATTCCTGGTATGCAAGGTCCTGTAAAGATTTCACAATTTTCATTAGGCTGGATAAAGTAAATCTCCTTTATAAGTATATTGTACAAGTGTATTTGTAGACCTGAAACAAATATTATCATAAAATAATAATATTTTATAATACTATTTTCTCCTCTCTGTAAGTCCTTCATATTTCTATTATAACATCTACAAAGTTTTAAATGCAGTATTCTAGAACAAAGAGCACTTTCATCAAAGGGAGGAGGAGCACAGCTCTGCCTTGTGGAAAGACAGCGACCTCTGTGTAGTGTGTTGCAACCTTGAGTAAAGTAAACCCATTTGAACAAGATTGCAGGTACTAAGTCCGAATTTTATTTTTCTCCTTTGTCCTTTTTGCAACAAACTAACAGACAACCCCACTCAACCACCCTGGGTTTTCTGTCGGTCGTCAGTGATCTGCTTGTGCTGTGTTCTGTTGTGTGCCAGCCCTATATTTTGTGCCACATAGTGCCTGTGGTGGACCATTGCACATCTTGTCTCCACCCTGAAGCATCCCTGAGTTCAATAATGTAAAGTCGTGCTGGAGACCCTCCCTACAGCAGGCAGGTTGCCCACAGTTCTATCCTACCACCGAGGGGGAAATTTAAGGATGCTCAGTAACAGAAGGGAACAGCCACAATCTTTAGGTCACTTCAACTTTCTGATGGACAGCTACTTGTGCTCTTTGACAGTCCTTAGATCTTTGGCTAAATAACTCTTTCCAATCATAAATATAAATATATGTATATTTTATTTTAATTTTTTAGAGAACTCTTTAGGTGAGTAAAACCATGTTCCAGCTTAATCGATGGAATTAATTAGTTCAAGAAAATAAAGGTTCAGGCAAAGTTATGAGTTTGTGGTGTGTATACACATGCATGTGCGCACATTGCACCTTCCACAGAGCTTTGGTTTTTCCCCCTATCATCCTGTGCATTTTCCTGAGAGCTGATTATCCCATTTATTTGGTTTGCTGATTTATTAATTTTTTTTATAATTTAAAGTTGTTACATAAGCTTTGGCCAGAAAAAATTAAGGCTAAGAACTGTGCTGACAGGCTTCAAAACACTGTAAAATACCCTGAAATGAGAGCCCTCTGTTTGGAATTTGAGTCTCTGTTACCGTAAACTTTTCCACATTCCTTGCCCCTTACATAACTTGGTAAACCCTGTCATCTGTTTTCTGATAGCATCTACTTGTAAGGGTGGAATGAGCAGCACAAACATTCCTGAAATCTCTCCTGTTTGTCATATCAGTGGTTGGTAAGCAATCACAACATACCTGAGAAAGGATACACTGCTTGGAGTGTTTAAAACATATCACTGCAGCAGCAAGAAATGGACTGCATCAGCTGAGATGGAGAGGAAATAGATTAAGGAAAGAGCTTATTTATTTATTTATTTATGTTAAATGTCTTAAATTTTTATAAACTTTGTCCTCTTTGAATAAACTCGTCCAAACCTCCCCATCATACTTTGCTTAGAATTTTTTCTAAAGTTTTCCCTGCTATGACACTTAAGATCATCTAGAAATTGTGATTTATATATTTAAAGTCTCTAGCACCTCTGGAAAATGTGGATATGCAACAGCTGAATATGAAAGCTTATTCACAAATACCCTGAAAGCACACAAACAGTAGTGCAGCACTTCTGAGCAAGGCAGCTCTAGTTAATCAACTTGGCAAGGAACTGATTTTTGTTTTCTAGAAATGCTTACCTTTCTACTGAAATGAAAATAACGAAAACAAAACACAGAAATGAAAAAGAAAACAGACCCTCTCTCCAAAATGGGTCAGTTAGAAATAGGCTGTTTTCACCTGTATCACTCTTTCCCAGCTTTCAGATTTTCTTTGCAAGCTACAGCCTTGATGAAAACAAAGGTTTCATTGGGGATAAATTTCAGAGAAAATCTTACAGGCAGTTTTGCTTAAGACCATAATGAAACATTTTAAAAGAAAGTATTACACAAATATGAAGTGGGTGCAGTTTGTATATGGTTGTAGCAACCATATAATGGAAGGGACATTAGTTGAGCTCACTGTCTACGATCACATCACACAACACAGAGCATGTGCACTGAACTGGTGTCCAGCTCTTGAATTGACACATATTCTGAATATATATAGACACCTACCTCCTCAGGCTGGGAATAATACACTTTAAGTCTTACTCTTATGCAGTGAAGAAGAAAATATCATAATTAAAATAAGAAAAGAATGAAAAATCACAGAATCCACTTACTATTGAAGAATTTTCTCTTTTTTTTCGCCTCAGCACGGATCCAGCTAAATAACAGCTCGTTTGTGCTGCTGGAGACACACTGGTACACTGTGAGCTGAGATGGCTGATTGCTGGAGGAAAGTGGAGGGATCTGTGGAGGGATTCTTCAGCAACCTATGAACGAAGTAATAAAACTAAGTGACATTTTGCTTATAGGGTCCCATTGCTATCTCTCTAATGGATCAGTAATTTTCCCATATTCTTGTAAACCATTATTACTATTTCATTTTGGAAACTGTCAAAGACTAAAAGAGAAGCATAATATGTCATTTGTAAGTAAGTAACCTTGTTATTTCCTACGGTATCTTTTGGGTTTTGAACAATATCTATCTTCAGGTCAAGGCTCAAGAATCTGCAGAACTTCTCTGAAAAGTTATCCTGGCAAAGATAATGATGAGGTATTGTCTCATCCTTAATTACAAAAAAAGTTGGTTTTCTGCAGTGTAGCTTTCAGGATTCAATGAGATCATACACAGAGAAGTACATATATGTGACTGAACCAGAAAACTGAGAGCTTATGGGCATCATGTCAACTTTCAAAGCCAGCTCACACAGTCAACAAGTGCAAGTGATGGAAGTGACTCAACAATGGACACTGTAGGTGTTTTTCTGTCTAGGCTTGAGTAAGAGCTCTGATGTAAAACCGGATCCTGCATGCAACTTTTTCGGCAAGCTCTTCTATATTGACCCTCCAAATGATAGACCAGAGGTGGATTCCTACTGAATTTCCTAGTATTTGTCAAGTCTTTGTTTGGATGGTCATGATTCTATGCCTGGAAATCTTAGAAATTCTTAGTGATCTTAAAAAATGCTTGGCTTTCTCTGTATTGCATGAGAGGCCAAATTCTTATTCTGTTTTCTTTAAACCCATTTGAATCTGATTACTATATTGTCTGCAACTGCCTTTCTCTATTTCTTTCACTCATACAGTAACATAGAGAAATTTTGAAGGTAAAAAGGAAAGAAAAATAAAATTATTCTTGAATAGTCTTAATTTTCTGCATGAATAAACACACTGTGTTGATCTGTGTGCAGTGATGGTGTGGTAAGAAAATTCATAGAATCCCACTCTTTGATGCTTTATCTCTTCATTGAGTGTTTTGATATTATGCAACTGTAAAACAATGTAGAGTTTACAAGAATACTAGTAATCTACAGGATTGTTAAAGAGGGACTTTATTTAATTTTTTATGTTACATATGTTAATTTTTTTATCTGCTTTTCTGTCTGTATGGGCTTTTTGAAGTTTGATTCTGAGAGTGAATGAAAGGCATCATAATTTGTATTGGCATAAGCTAAGGACAAAATTTGTTCCTGAAGGGTTTATGAGGCTTGTTATGAAAACAGAAATTATCTGAAGTGTAAATCCTTTCAGCAGGAGGAAACAATATAAGCATGATATGTGATGACAGTTTTGTATCAGTTATGAAACCATAACTGATATAGGCTTAAGCATATATAGGTATACTTTAACAATTGCTAGGTAATTTTTTTCACTACTGCACTAATTAGAAAATATTTCCTAAGGGAGAATAGGCAAAAAAACAACCAGATGAAGCTACAACACAAGCAGATAGGAAAAGAGATTAAAATTGGTAAAGTGTCGAAAACAGACTTGAGTCAAAGATTAATTCACTGTACTCTTTAATGTTGTTACTATTTTTTTTAAGTTTTTCACTGGGCAATTTCATAAAAAGAATGTTTTTTCCCCCCCTGCTCATTTCAAGTTGTTTGTGTGTTTTCCTCCCAGTACTGGTACTTGATGGCAGTAAATGTTGAAAACTGAGTTTAGAAAGGACAGAATTAAGCCATTGGTCACCATGCAGATGAAAATAAAGGAAATACAGAAGACTACCAGAAATAGATTACCCAAAATATATGGCAGAGTAAAAGTTGTCAAAACTGCCTTCCAGTATGTCTTGTAAAAATACAACAATAAGAAAAGCAACTCTCCAGGTGGCAGCTGAGCTCGGAGGTCCGGGAGCACAGATATTTTTCTCCCAACCTGCCTTTACAGACATTTGGGATGTTCTTCTGTATGAACCCTAAAGGAAAGATTTGCTAGATTAGAGTTATACATAACTGAAACCCAACAGAACACATCTGAGGCAAGAGATATGCATGTTTTGCCAAAGGAAGAAAGAGAATGGCTAAGGACATCTTCCAGCTACCTGGAGGGAGCAGAGCTGAGAGTCCAGCTACAGGCAGGCCAGAGCACCAGGAATAATCCTGGTGTCCCAGTGACACCTTCTCCAAGGTGATTAGTGTCTCAATGCAATTTCAGTCCTTCTTTTAGCTTCTTGTGTTTCAACAGCTGTTTTTCTTCCTCATCCCTTTATTCACCCTTTCTCACAAAAAGTCTGTAAGAAGAGAATTTTATTCTTTCTTCTGTCAAAGATCAATCTGAGACTGGTAGAGGGGCATATAATGGTTAGAGAGTATATGGGAGATTCTACAACCTATGTGCAACTTAGAGTAGATTTCAGGAGTGATTCCAGTTGGCCACACTTTGAGGGTTCACACATGGAGGGAGAATCTTTATGTCTGAAAATCCTGGCCACTCAGCATTTTCAGGCCACAGACCACTCCACTTTGACTCTCTTGGAAGCTTTTTGCTTTCCTTTTCATTTGAAATCCATGTCAGATGAAAATATTCCCTTGCAATTTTCCTCCTAGAAGATGTTTATTACCTTCAAGAGATGTCTTCCATTTTCCTGGAGTTGATGACTCCTCATGTGGCGCAGGACACACTCATCTTTGCTCCTAATGATGTTTGCTGAGTGTACAGACAACAGGTCTTGTCAGCAGAAAGATTAAAAGGAAAGGAGTCAACTCACTTGAGGATTTTAAAGACTCTGCAGTTACTTATTCATTTGAAATTACTCAGAATGACCAGGATCTTATTTTTATTTTACTATGAGACTGGTATAACTATCAAAATATTAACATGAAACAACCAGATTCTGTGAAAATTATTTGTGCTGATATATGTTTAGTGTTTTGAACTTCTGGGTCACAGTATCAGATTGACATTTTTTGATCATTCAGGTTACCTGAGTCTCTGGTGTTATATTCACAGGTTCCATAAAGAGTTGGACATGTAAGAGTTGGACTGAGTGCAGTTCAGGTAAATTTAGGTTTCAGGTCATATCCCTGCAAAGGACTCCTAAACAGTTAATTCCTCCCTGTTGGAAATTACATTTTCTTCAATTTAATTCTTTCCCTGTTCCAGTTTTATTACTTCTGACTTCTTGTATCACTCAAGTTTTAGCTATTTCACAGGAAGTCCTCTTTTTAAATTTCCTTGTGTTAAAAACTTTCTTTCCTTCTTGGATTACAGTATAATTCTGCTTTACTGAGATTTTATTTCTCTGGTGAATCTTGAAGGCTTTTATATGTTTTCAGGAAATTCAGTCTGCCATTTTTGGCCTAATTTTTTTTCACATTTTTATCACCTTTTCATGTTTTTAACCATCTGTGGAGACACAGATGCAGAGAGATAATGTATAATGGGCTTTGGTTTGATATACAGTTATCTTAACCTTGCTTTTATAGGTTGCCCTTTTATAAAACACAGGCAAAAGAAAATGAGTGACTATATTGCCCAATGTACTACTCAGGAAGCCCATTTCCAGAAAACTAAATATCAGATATGGCTGTTATTGCAGCACTCTGATATATAGAAAGAGATACATAACTTATTTCTGTTGAAATTAAAAATATAACAAAGACCTTCTGTCCACATAAATTATCATAAATAAATATTTTTACAAGATTAAGAGCAAGCTCATATTTTTCCTATCTGTAGGTCACTCTTCACATTCCACTCAATAATTTGATGTATTTGGTGACCTTTTCTGTAGTATATCTTCAATTTTCAGGTTGGAATAGTAAAATGCTTGGTTTAGATTTATATTTAAGTAATCTGTACTGAAAGAGATTGTTTTAACAAGGTTACGCTGATCTCAATAACATTGTTAAAAATCTAGTATGAACTCATTCATTCAGTATCTATTCATCCTTTTTCTTCTCTTTTTAATAAAAGAAATAACCAGTCCTTGCAAGAGGTCTTAGAAAACAAAAAAGGTGACAAAAATCTGTAACCTGTTGCCTGAGCACAACATATAGTTTTCTGAAACTACAAGGCAAATGAAATGCTTGTGATAAAATTTTTGACACTCTTTCCAAGAGTCATGCTTTGTGTTGATTACTGAAGTGCATGGCACTGTTTGTCAAATGTAGCTATTATTTCTGAGAAATTCTGTGTTTTAGAGGCACAAAAAACCACAGTTCCTGAAAGATGGTTATATCTGTTTGTATCTGCAGTCACTTACCATGTTTGTTTAGCAAAAAAGACAAGATCCTGAAGGCTTCATGATGACGCTAAATTATTTCTTCTCTAACTGTCCAATTAGAGTCATGATGTTACAGAAGGAGATACTAGTACCATATGTAATGCAAGATGCTGAAGACACCCAGCTTTGCCTCTGTCTCATGAAGAACAAATGAAACAGTCAGTGATTCTAATGCCTGATGGATGTGGGAATTTAGCTGGCAAGTAGCTCTCCACATAAAAACTCATGAAGTGAGAGACAATAGAAACATGATTCTTCTGCACCATCAAGCAAAGCCACTGACAAATGTGTGCACTGCATTTTCTCTTATCTCCAAAAAGTGTTGTGATAAATCCAGTTGGATTTCCTTGCCTCAGAGTAAAAGGTTTTGTTTGGATTTAGTTGCAGCGAGTTAGAAACTCTTAACTTGAATTTTATAATGTATTTGAGAATGTTTTATATGTTTGCTCACATGGTGAAGTTTTCATCTTATACATTTCTTATTATGTATGTTTTACTTATAGTTTATAGTGGTGCTTATATTTCATTAGTTTCAAAATACTTTTATTTTTCTCATCCTTATCTTTTTGAATGCTATTATTTTGCTATTCTTTTGGTTTTTTTCTGTAATGATGTCTGTGTTATTTTTAACTCAGCCTCTTACATTTTTTTCCTTTTATTTTTTTTTTTTTTATATCCACTTAAAATATTAAATGAGGTGAGTTTTAAATGAATGGAATTATACAAGTACTCACCTTTGGATCTTTTGAGTGTCTTTTCCATCAGTCTTGTGCATTACCTTTCCCAGTGTAAGGTCATTCCACAATATTCATGTACATATTTTTTTTTCCTCTATTTTGTTTTCCATACACCATCACAAAAAATGTTATACTGCAGTTCATGTAGATGAAATGGGAATGTTTATATATATGATTTTGTTTATAATCTGAATAAGCTTAATAGAGTTACAACATTAGTCTGTGAAGGTCATTCTTGGGTAAACAAGTTTTGTTTTATTCATATTTTATTGCATAATGCTGAAATTTATATTCTGTTCCCATGGTGTCATGGAGGGAAATGAAAGTGGACATTGGTTGCTAAATGAAAAAAAAAAAAAAAAGACTAAAAGACTAAAAGACTACTCCCTTAGTCTCCTAAAAGATGGTTTGAGGAAGAGACAAAATCCAGGAATGAAGTTCCAAGACTAAAATCAATATTAAAACGCATTGAAAGTCTCAATTTTTTCTTAACTGGTCAAACACCTCTATTTTACTTATTGATTTACATGCACAAAGTCGGATAGAGAGGAAGGAAAAAGGCAGGCAATGTTAGCAGTGATAGTAAATTTAGAGAAATAATGGGAAACAAAGTTTGCAAAAAGAGAAATGGAAGAACTTAGATGTAAACTTGAGAGAATAAATTTTGAATCTTCATATAACTTTACAAGCACAAATCTATGCAACTGAAATGATGGTAGTAAATAGAATAAAACAGAATAACTGCCCATAATGAGCAGCTATGTCATAAGCTTTGAAACAGTTTAGTTTATGATGCTTGTCAGGCTTTGAATTTCCTTCTGGTAAACAGGGAACATGAAGAGGGACAAACTAAATGAGACAGTGCCCTCTGAAAATCTATTTAGAACCAATTACTGGTCTCACTAGTAGGGCTTTTATACGTTGTGTAGTAGCTTTGTGTGTAATGCCTGCATCTACCAACTCTACATGACCTCAGCCTTCGGCACTGAGGAACTGGGCAGCACAGTGCAATGCTTGCTTTAAGCTTCTTAGAATTAAAAGAGCCCTTAACACTTCTGAAGACAGAAGGAGGATGCTTTCCTTTGATCAGCTAAGGCCTCGTATGATGCCTTATGTGGGCCATCTGTATCGGGGTTCAGCTTGTTTTGCACAAACAACTGGGACTTCCAAGAACTGAAGCTACAAATAATCTGGGTATTTTACCCTTGGTTCTCAGTATTCTGTCAAAAAGGATTTGATTTATGCTCATGAAATAAACTTTAAAAATATTTCAGTGTATCTGTCTTAAAATTAGCTTAATGTTAGTAAAAAAACCTTTTGGAATAATGTTTGGAAATAACAGTACCTTCAATGCACTATTTTTAGTCTCCCCTGGAGCCACTATTGTGTAAAACATAATTAAAGACTTTCTAAAATGCACAGTACAGTCTAGGTCAGGTAAATACATAATCAGGGAGTTATTAATGGAGTTGCAATTAATTAATATGCCTCCATCGGAGCCATTAAAGTTGATTAATGTTATGGCACACAAAGAGAATTTGTAGCTAACAAATCAATGACCCAGTAGACCGTATTGTCTCCTTTGGAGCCATTTACACTGTACCATATCAAAGCCTCATTAGAGAATTTTTAATTTACTGATCATCATCCCCTGTAATCATTAGCTGTCCCAGGCTGATGATGCATGTGCATAGAAGTAATGTGAGATAGTGCCCCATCAGGAGATAGATCTCCTCCCAGTTACAGTGCAGTAAACCAAGGCTAACATCATTGGAACCAATGAATATACATATTTTGGGAAAAGGGGAAACCAAAACAAAAAAAAAATATTGCAAGAGGAGAGTCAAATCAGTAAAGAGTTTTCAAACTTCATTTATTTTGCTTATTCATTAACTCATTTCTAACAGACTAACAAAAAGGTTTGATTTTCGGTTTCACCTTAGAAAGGGAATCCCCTCTGAACTTATAAATATATGATTTTGAGGTAGGGAAAGACAACAAATTATGTATTTTCATGCTTTAGGTATCTTGTTTTCATCTGAGGTTTAGCTTGGGATCTGAATTTTCAGTCTGCAGTTGCAGCATCTTTGGCATGTATTTTACTCGACACTGTTGATACATATTCCTAGCCCTTGCTCTTTTCTAGGCAGAGATTTTGTCTGAAAATTCACTAGCTAATTCTCACTGAGGATAACTTTTTCTCTGGTTTTTATTAACTTCAGTGGTGTTTCACCTGAGATAATTTCGTATGAAATGTTTTAATACAGAATAAATATTCACTACTGCAGTAACCAAGAGTCCTTTGAGGAGAGTGCAGAACAAATGTTGCAGTCTTTTACAAGAGCTGGGCTTGGATCTTTGTCTCTCTAAAATCAGAAACACACTTGCTGTGGGAGGTCACTGTGCCATCCTGAGAGTGCAGGAGCAGAATGGCTCTGGACATAGGATTTGCCGGTAGACACTTTCTTTGTAGGTTTTGTTACACTGCAATCCTCTTCAGTTTGCCTAAGATTTATGGACCAGATTCTTGTTTCTTTTCCTTTTAGAAGCCAGGATTATTATCTGATAGTCTTGCTCAGAAATGTAGATAAGGGTTCCTTTCATTTGCTTTTGATGTATTGTAGACGGTGTGCATATTCTGGTTTACATTTTTATTTTTACAATAGACAGATCTTAGAGCATTGCTAAAGAAGAAGAGGATTTACTACATATTGCACAGCTTTTGTTACCTACCTCAGACTTTCTTTAGTCATGGGTTTTACAAGAAGTTTGATTGATGTAGAATAAAGGCACTGCAATATTACTTTAGATTAGGAAAAGTAAATCCACCTTTTGCGATAGTTCAAAGTTAAAAGGAAACAGCATCTCCATCTCCACTGCTCTCCTCTTCTTTTTTTAAACAGAGAGTGCCAATGATACTGGGCCAGTTATTTCAGAGATCATTCTCTTAATTGTCAAGGAATGAAAATGTTTATGTAAATGCATATGTCAAACATGTATTTAAGAACCATAGAAGTCAAATTATTTGAGAGACAGGTTTTCTAACAGGTCCCATCAGTTAGATTGTGCTCCCACTACTGAATTTAAGTCCTTGTTTCATTTAAATATATTTACTCCTACTGTCCTCAGCTGAGCAGTGGATTATGCCTGATGAGAAAAACTCACAGTACATCAGTTCTTCAGTAGAAGCTGGCAGAAAGCTTGTGGTACAGCCAAAATTTATCCACAGTTAGTTATGCTGGTGAAATAAACCTATGTACCTGACAATGATATTCTTTCGGTTCTTCGTTTTTTAAAAAATGTAAAAATATTCAAGACCACTGGTATTAGGAAGGATTATTTTTTGCTTTAGGTAAGTTGTAGATAAGGTTTCATAAAATATTTTAGATGTGTTGTTTCTAAATTTGGCAGAATCAGGAGACTCTCTCCCGTGTCAGGAAAATTCACATTTTTCTCAACTCTTGTTCTTCTATTTCGCCAGATTCACAACACTTTTCTTAACCTTATATGCTTGAAATTTTGAGTTTATTCATACAAATTAAAGCTTTATAAGTTGTTATGGGGAGAAAATCTTTACTAAAATTAAATACTTACACTGGGTCAAAATTCGTAACAGGTGTAGTGGGACTGAATTTTGTGAAGAATTATCAGCCCACAGCAAATACTTAAACTTTGGATATCCAAAAAAAAATATAGAAAGTAGCTGTCTAGCTGTTCAGTTTTTCAGAGCATAGCAGTGAAACAGAAATATTGTGTGTATATATATATATTTCAGCATCAGCATACAAGAAAATAAATTTAATACAAAAAGTTATGATTTTTTCTAAGAATTTCTTTAATAAACCACAAAACATACAAACTGGGATCATGATCTTTGGAGATGCTTCTTTCACTTTTTCAACAGTCTACAGTTTTGTTTGACAGTGGTAGAAACCAGAAGGACTGACTGTGCATATGCTCTTACCTGCAAATGATGCAAAAAACTTTTTCCATGCCTTAAATTAATATGTTGGAGTTTCTTTCAATATAGTTGCTGCACTTCTAAATAAGTATTCTTTTTTATATGAATCTTTTTACTTGTATAAAATCATTTAATATTAAAATTCAACCCTGGTCATGGAGTGTTAGTGGAACTGAGACAAGGAATTTAATTCTTTTTTTCTTCTATTTCTTACATGTACAAAAAATTATAATTTTGATTTTAATCTCCCTGTTATCCCCCCCCCCCCCTTTTTTTTTTTTTTCCTATTGCTTTGACTCAAATTCTGAAGTAGTTTCCAAGTGTATGAACGGGATTCCTTTTGGATTAAAAAGAACTGGAAGCTGTGCTCCAGGAGTGCACCAAATGAACTCTAGACACTCAGTAAAAATTATTCAGTTCATAGGACCAGATGAGAATTAATCCAAACTTAACAACCCTGAAATGTCGACAGTCTTTTTAATGGTCCTCAGCACAAACAGGTTTGCTCTGCATACCTATTCTCTTTTGGTCCATGCTACTTACTGACATAAAAAAAAAAAAAATTGATTTTTTTTTTCTTTCTTTGTCTCTAGACTGTCAGCTGTTTTGGACAGCTACTTGTCTATGCTTTGTGAAAAATGAAACAGCGGGGGACCTGAAATTATCTGATGTAAGTAACTGCAAAGGGAGAATGATGGCAATAATAATGATAATAATAATGAAGAGAAGAAAAAGTTGTAGATAATTAAATGATAATAAAAATACTATTAAACATGCAGGCTTGATTAGCACAGGGGCAGGATTAGAATGAAGAGCACAAAATGTCTCCTTGGTGCTTCACCTACAGGTCTTATAAAGGGTTTTACAAGAGAGGAGGAGGTTTGGGAACATCATATATAAGAATTGAAAGTGTCTGTCTATTTTAGCACAGGAGTCTTCCCATTTAGCAATACAACCCAGCTGGGTGCCGTGGCTGTCTGAATCAGCTGTAAACAAGCCAAGCTGCACTTTCTCACACAGCACAACTCTGTGACAGGCAGACAGGTTTCTCCTGGCTGGAAGTCCCACCAGCCCTGTCTGACCCAACTAACATAGTGTCCACAACCCTCAGGTGTACCCGGCATTCAGGGAACAATCACCCAACATATACAAATAAAAATATGTAAACAAACGATTATTCTTGATATTAAAGCTCTCTCCGGTATTGACCAACCGTAGCTGTATCATCTCCATGTCACCTAACTGTTCCCTCATGACAAATCTATAATATCAGCTATATTTTTCTTTTTAGCACCCTTCATATAACACAGCTAATAAATTCACTTCCTAGAAGATGACTCATATTTTAAAAGTGTCAAAATAATTTCACAGTCATAATTATGGTACTTTGGCAATGTCAGAAAAACACAACACATGTTTTACCCTAAATAGGAGCTGAAAGGCACTTAATTGTTGTTTTTACTAAGTCAAATTGGCTGCTAGAAATTCAGGTAAACTGAAGTTAGACTTTTTTTAAGGGCAGCTGAACTGAAGAATCACATTAAATTAACTTTTTTTCTTTTTTAAAAAAAGGTGACAGACTTATGTTTATCATTGGGGATTTCCCTTCTTTGTGCAAATGCAGCGCAGCTGGAATGAAATTCCCTAAAAGGTTGGTTTAGTTTTATTGGCTCATTATTAAAGCTTTAATCATAAATATGTTTGCATTTTCATTGAGATTCTGCTGTTAGTCTACTTCTTCTGAGCTATGTCAAAGGATGATAAAAAAGGCAGCAGGTGACTTGACCCCAGTCACACACAGCAGTGGCTTTACTGGCCTCCAGCTCTTTGCTGTTTCCATTAACCTCAAGATGATTCTGATCCCCCACCCCCCGTGCACCTTTGAAATCCTCTCTGTGATTTAACAACAAGGACAAATAAAAATAAAGTGGTTTACTGTATGCTTACAAACAGTAAGTACTGTGTGAGCAGCTGAAGTATGTTAGCTATTTACTAGAACTGAAGTAGAAATGAGGAAATTCTTTGTCTTCCACCCAACAATGTGATTAACTTTATGAGAAATATGTGTTTCTTTTCATATCTCTGCTTCATGGTTCGGAGCAGCATAGGAGTGATGTGTTTAGCCTAAACCTTTATCTGCTAAAGGTAAAGACAACTAGATCTACATAAAATGAGAACTTGCAGCATGAGAACTTGGCTTTGGTTATAAACTTACACGCAGATATAGCACCACTTGCAAATTAGTTTTTTCCATTTTCTTTTAACATGCTTTTTTTCTCTCCTCCAAATGTACTTTCAGCAAAGTCCACAAAAGAAATGTAGAGCATAAGATGGAAAACATAATACATTATTAATAAAACTTGAAAGCAACAGCTTAAATTGTAATCTTTAAGTAAACTGTAAATCCCTCCAATATGTTCTGGAGTTATGTAAGCACCCTGAGACAGATAGAAGATACAAATTAGAGAGAAGTAGGGAGAGAAAAATCAGCAAAAAACATTATGAATTGAAAATCTATTCCATTGTTTCTTCTAGGTTTTTTTTTTCTTTTCTGCAAAGCAGAAATTATATTCTCAGCAAATACAGCAAAGAGAGCACAGAACACTTGAAATTCTCATTTATGTCATAGTAATGCAAATCAGGAACAATTTTATGAAGCTCCATAGAATAACACTGTTGGGAGGGAAGTAAAAAGGAAGCTCCAAAACTCAGCTCTTGAACTTAGTTGCAACAGCACAGACCAGCTACTTGCAAATACCCTGAAGGGAACATACATCTGAATCCTTTAGTCCACTTACTAAAACAGTGATAGAAAATTAGTTCTATAAATAGAACAAAATAGGAGGGATGCTGCAGGACAGTATCTAATGTACTATTCTTCCCCTTTTTTCCTTCAGTAGACCCTCTCAATATTTATCATACTTATCTCTTTCACAAAAGCACTGGACTTTCTCAGGCAGAATCACCACATTACTATGGCACTTGTCAAAGCAGAAGTTTTTGAGCTCTACATAAGCTTCTTAAAAAGAGGGGCAGAGTGTTTAGGTAGCTCTAGTGATGGATCTTAGTTATTCATATGTATTGAGTAAAAGGACTAAAGCACTTTGATTTCCAACACACATGCAGTCTTAGGAACTTGTCAAACTATGCATGACTTCCAGGAGAAAATTCTCCCATCTCTCAGATTGATACTCCAAGACCAATGGGTTGTGCTTTGACACTCTGAATTCCCATTTAGTTCTAACAGGATTAGTTCACTTTGCATATTGTGCTGCAGCACAAGTTTTCATTTCTAGGTTTCTGAGTAGGGAAGAGAGAAAAAGTGGAGAAATTCTCTCTTCTGTCATTGAAATTCACAGTTTTACTATTAAAACAAAACCCTAGAAAAATAACAATAACTACAACAAAAGACAACAAATAAACAAATGCCAACAAGTACAGCAGAAAAAAAACAGCAAAAAACCCACCCACAATGAAATAAACAAAAACCCTAGCACAGATCACACAAAACAAAAACAAACCCAGAAGATTTTGCTTACAGTAGAACTGTTTTATTTCCTGCATGACTTCTGATTGTCTTTTACAGAATCACAGAATTGATATATATATATATATATATATATATATATGATCACCTCTGGAGATCATATAGTCCAAACCCCCTGGCAAGGCAGGGTCACCTAGAGCATGTTACCCAGAAATGCAGCCATGTAGGTTTGGAATGTCTCCAAAGAGAAACAATCCATGACCTCTCTGGGCAGCCTGTTCCAGTGCTTGGCCATCCTCATTCTCTTCAGTCAGTAATAAAAATCCTGAAGAGATAGCAGGCTTTATGATTGTTTGCAAAGCTGTGCAAAGGAAGATAGGTTTACTTGATAAATCATTAGTTTTTCAGAATCTACTTTTCTTAACTTCACGTTGTTCAAAGCAATAATTAATCTGTCCTGATGTGCACAGAAGTTCACAACTTCCTGTCTGCTACACCTTGGAGTTGTTTAGAGAATTCACAGTAGTATAAGGTTTTCTAAAGTGAGAACAGTAGTTTTTTTCCACTGTAATTACCTACATACTGTACCTTGAGAGCTTTAGAGAAACTCAGAAGTCACATTTTTTTAATTACCAAAACTGAAAATTAAAAGTAACAAAGAAATTTCAGATTAGAACGAGTACCAATCTCTTTGTGGGTTTTGTTTTAATAAATATACAGATTTTCAGATCCTATTTCACTACAATCATGATAGGTTTATGAACACAGTGGTATGCCATTTCTTGACTCCACTGGAATATATTACTATAGCCACAGCTGGTAGATAGCATTTACCTTGTCCACCAATTGGCTATATTCTATTAATGCCTGAAATTTCAATTTACCCAAGAAGCAAGAAAGAATAGCCATGACAGTAAAGAAACATGATTCTTATTCATTTTAATGACAATTTTGAATAACAGTACTTAATACCCATATGCAGCCTCCCAACAACGTCCAAAATATGTTTCAGCCTCCCCATCCCTTAAAAAAAAAGCAAAAAAAACCCCCAAAACCTGAATAAAATAATTTGAACCAGGAGTAAAAATGTTATACAACAATTTACTTTTCTCTTTGAATCTTTTGCTTCTCTAACACAACACCAGAACCCCAACTCAAACTCCTGAGCAAAAACTACTCAACCCCTTTGCACCAGGCCAATGCTTCCCAATTAAATGCAATATTTGCTAATACTGTTCCAATTAAGCAGTGGTGGTGCTTTGTGCTGTCTTAGAGCTAACAGTCCACTAGGGACATCTGTAGAGATATCTATTAACACAGTCTACACATTTTATCTATCTTCATTAAAAGACAAATACTGTAATAAAATGGTCAACAGGATAGATTCATCAAAAAAATTACTTACTACTATTCACTTCATTAAAACTGTTCCTTTCATTGTAAATAGAGGATGCCCCACATTGAAGTGGTGATGTATTGCAATCACATCTTTATTCATGTTTTTAGTAGGTTGCATTGTGTACAGGTCTACCCTGCAAAGTCAGTGGCCACTAAACCTTTTCTGGGTGAAAGAGATGTGGAGGGATAAGGGAGAGAGTGAGCAGCAAACGAATTCCTGTGTACCCAACCTAAAGTCATCAGGTGTCAACTGCTCTTGCTGGCAGGAGGAGAGAGTGATGCTGGCTGCAGTCTGAGTGGGGAGCCAGGTCACCCTCCATGGGGAGCCACTTGTGGGAAGTACAACACACAAAATCAGATCTGGTTGCTTGTGTCCTTTTTCCCTTGTAGAGCATGCCTAACACCTGTTAAAGTCTTCTTAATGCACACAACACTCCACCCCTTATTCCCCAACCCATATGGTAACTAGCAGTTCTGGCATGAAATGCTTTCCTGTCTTTTTAGAATTTCTGAAACTTTGAAAAATGTTTCCTTCTTGCAACAGAAACATCAACATGTTTTTGTAAGTCTAGGTGGTTCGTTTTTGGTTTTTTTCTTAAAAAGAACATCAGAAAAGCATGATTCCATTTTTCTTTAAAAATTGCAAAAGGTAACATTAGAAATCAAAACCATTATTGCTGCTGCTGTTTTTCTTTAAATTAAATATAAATTGAAACAGAACCTTTTACAAATCCAGATTAGGTGTTAAGACACTTTCTTTGCAGTCAGTGGAGAGAACTGCACATTGAGTAAAGCATTCATCCCAGTTTATACTCTGCTTTTTGGAATGTCTATTTCTGCTTCCGCTGTCTGTAACTAGAACTTTGTTGACAAGCTTGGATTAAAAAAAAATAATCTTCTGAAGGTTGAGAAAATTATTCAAACTAAGAAAATTAGTTCTGTATTTGTCTTTAATGGCAAAGTTTCCCTAAACAGGGTTTTTCTTAATCTCTAATTTAGGCTAAAAGTCCCATAGGATAGTTCTAAAGAGCAAGCAAAAGAAGTGTACTTGCTCTAAAATTAGATGCCTAAGAAAAAAGAACTGTTCTATCAGAAAATGTCGATTCTCAAATTTGCCTCATAACATTTTGGAGGTTCCCTGTTGAGCTCTAGAAAGTCACATGGAAGAGGAAGCTGAAGGCTTAAAAACAAGGTAGGAGACAGACCAAGGTTTTCTTAATTTATTTTTGTCAAGTGAAGGAGAACATTTGCAGAAGCTTTATACAACAGAGGGAATCTTACTCCCTGAGGTGAGAAGCAATAAAAGGTAAACTACAAGAATTACTATGATTCTGTGTTGGCTTAAGCTTCTAGTCCTTTAAGTGAAATTGTAGTGGATTAAAATTATGTTTATAGACTCTCTATATGCACACATCACCTATTTTCTCATCTGCTTCACTGTTTCATGTGGGTAATGGACTTTTGAGGTCAATATTTAAGCTAAAACTGAGAAAGTGAGCACTAACCCAGGATGCAAACTGGGTGGTAGTTGAAGAACAGAACTAAGGTTCCTGAAATCTCTAAAAGTCTTGACAGTCCTGAGCAGTCTGAGCAGTCAGATCTTTAGAAAAGCCCTGAGTCACTACACAGGCTATACAAAAGAACTTGACTAATTAATTATACCTTTAAAAAAATCCTCATTATTACTATCAAATATACGGGAAAATGACAGAAAAACCAAATAGTAGTAAGGACAGCACAAGGTGACGTTTGTAAGGATATGATAGTTAAGACATTAATCTGAACAACTACAATATTGTTTGCAAATAGCTCCTATGCTATTTTGCAGTAAGTCTCTGTCAGGTGTTTCAATAATTTATGCTCCAAATACACCACGAAGAAAGACAACAATTCAATCTGACTGTGCCACAGAAGAACCACATTTTATAGTCTCAGGATTAACATCTTTACCAAAAAAAACCAAAAAAAAAAAAAAATGCAAACAAACAAACAAAAAAACCCCACCAAAACATAAAGACCTAAAACAGTAGTAAAAGTAGTTTTAAAAAAATCAAATTAATAGAAATTCAGGATAAAATTACAAAGAGAGAACTTTACTTAAGTAGTAGAGAACATTTCATTCTGTTACGTTTTCTGTGAATGATCATCTGTTACATTTCCTTTGCCAGAATACACCAATTACGTTTCTAGAAAAAAAGTTTCTTTCCTGAGATAGTTTATTATTTAACTTGAGAACTAGGATATTAAATTATCTAATCAATGTTAAAAGACCTAATAAGCACCCTCTAAATAGAGTTGTAATTACCATAAAATCTAAAGGACCCATGTCTTCCACTTCTTTCTCTCAAAGAAACCAAACAATGGTGTCTTCCTGGGCAGGATAGAATCTCTTTGTAAGATTACTGTGAGTTAAGGTAAAGTTTTTAAGCAAGTGAACTTATGTGAAGCTAGTCAGATGAGAATAAAACCAGAGAAAAACCATTCAAAGGAGGTCTCTGAAATAGAAAGGATAAGGTAAAAATCATTATCTTTTATAAATGTGAAAATGTAGGTTAACTAATGGCTGTATTTGCTCACTCAGGAAGTTTATATGGTGTAGTTAAAGGAAAATTATAATTTATGATCAAGGAATGATGTTGAAGAGAACAAAATTTTCTGAATACTGCTATTTTATAAAAATATGATAGCTGGTAAGATATTGTTTTATTGTTTGAATTATGACTCATCTGTGATTTAAATTACGTATAAAATGCACTCAGGACAAATCACCAACCTTACTTTCCTCCAGTCAAGTGTGCTTTCCTAAGCATTTTAGATTTCCCCCAAATTTTATAGCTAGTAATATCCACTCAAACTACAGATCCTTTGTCAGTTCTTATATTCCTCAGTGATTATAGGCTCAGAGGAAATCACTACATAAATCAAAAGGGTCAGAGCTCTCTCTGACTTTTTTCACTTACTGTTTTCCACTTAAACTGTGCTAAATCATCCTTATATTTGAATAATTATCTGTTACTTCTGCAAAGAAGGTTTAATAGTTATTTAAATATACAAATATTTCTGCAAATCCTAATTTTCTCCTGAATTAGATTCTCACTTCATAATTCTCTCTTTGATCCTTAGACCTCAGAATTAGATGTATTTCTTTGCAAAGTGCAATGAGCCACTGCTTCCTGAATATATTTTTACTACTATATGATCTTTTTTACAAATTTTAAAATTATAATGTATTTTTTTCTAAATTTGCTTATTTTTAAAGCTTAAATATTTTTGAATGAGTGCCCAGATAACAAGCTAATATTTTTAAAAATGTTTAGAATAAGTGTATATAGTATAATAATGTATATAGTTAGGAACCATTGTAACTGCAGAAAATTAGTAGTTGAATATTAAGGCTCTTAACAGCTTTGCACTTCTCTGATTCCCATCTAACGTGTTTTAGAGTGTTAAACTGTGTCGCAGTGGGTAACAACACATAAAGAGATTCAGATCTTCAATGCTGTTTTCATTTTCAGGTTTTCTCGAAGTGTAACCCTCCGATTAGTGTAACAGCTGCTTCCTTTTTGCATATACCACGCCTTAAAGAGATCTTACCCATCTCCAATTTGCAAACAGAAAGAGTTTGCTACAGAACTGCCTTTAATAGCAACAGTGTTACTGAATACTCTCATCTTAACAACACACATTTGGAGTAGTACTTGCAAACCTGCGCTTGACTCTAAGACATCATTGTCTTCTTGTTGCAGTTGTTATAATCCGCCTTGTCAGCATGCAGTACGCTTCTTATTAAGCCCTGTGCATGGATATTACGGCTCAGTTTTCCCATTCAGTATCCTAAGTACATCGTAGGAAATTACCATAATGTATCCGAGAAGAAAACCAGGTTACACAATGGACAGTTCTGTTGCTTTGTTTGTTAATGGCTTGTTTTCCGCAGGCAAACTTTCTCCATCATGAAGAGCCCACTTAATTCTTTTGAAAACCACAGCTACCAATCCAGATCCACTACCCTCCTGATTTTGTTAGGAAGCCACAACCTTTTGCAAAAATGTTCTACGCTACTGTTCTGTCTCGTGATTTAATGGTTCTCCAGATGAATGACTGTTGTGTTTGCAGACAAATCCTACTGTTCACACAAAGCGAGTTTGTCCCAAAAGTGTTGGACTCTGTGCATGTGTTGAAATTGATATAAACACACAGAGTTGTTTATTGAATTTGTGGCTCATGCCTAGAACAACAGAACTTAGACAATAGGTCAGACCAAGAACACAATGATATTTTTGCTTTTGGATCTGCTAAATTTACGTGGTCTACAAAGCATGCTACCATGACATGTTCAAATCTTACTGACCTTGATCTGGTGATTGTAGAGTGCTGTGAAGCACCAAATGGAACTCATGTAGTCCACAAAGGCCACATAGGAGAGTAATTTCATTCAAGCTGAGTTAAATATTAACTGGGATCAGGATATTTTGTTCCACAGCTCAGTCATTTCCAATTTTCTTGCCAGGAAATACTGACCAATCTACTTTTCACCTAGAACAGAACGTTTCTTGGAGAATGGGAGTTTAAAAACTGGGGTCAGACTCACCAATTTACTGATTTTGGAGGCAGGACAAAATTTTCTTTCAATTAGCCAACTACTCTGTCTTTGATTGTCTGAGTCATTGTGCACTCTACCATGCCTATGACTTGGAATACTGCCAGTGAAGACAACAAGAATCAAGAACACATAATTAGTTTTTCTCTACTGCTTAAGAATATTGTATGAATGAAATTATTTCTGCCAATATTTTATGAGATCACTTATGAATCCGAAGAGAAATTCAGAACTCTTTGTAGACTCCAGACTACAGCAAAGTAGCTATCAATTGTGATTAGAAATTTGCCTATAAACTAATACAAAAGTTCTGCTTACAAATGGTAGTGCATTCTGCTTTAAAACAAATGTTGATATCAGTCAGATGTAATGGAAATTATGGCAACTTAACTGGTCAAAAGGAAAAGCTAACTTTATTGTTCAATAATTTAGATAAAGTGTACTTTTTTATTGTTAGCAAAGCTAAGCTAATGCTTATAATGAAGTTAATGGGTAAATCAGTCAGAATTATGAAGCAATGACCAGGTCCCATTAGAGAAACTGTTTCCAGAAGTGGAAACTACACTTAAAATTTTAATTTGTCACTGTCTTCTTTTTTCCTCTTCCTAAAATATAAAGGCAGGAGATAAATTGACAAACTGTTTACAGTGACTTGCTAAAATCCATTTCCCAGCTTTTGCACCCTGATGATATTGAAGATCAAATGGTTAAGGACCCTTCCCCATTTAAAGGAGTGCAAAGGGTGTCCTTGCATTGCTCCAGTGAAAACAAAAAGGAAGTTTCCACTGACTGTGTTACATGAGCCTGTATCCTTTCCATTTATATTAGTTTTAAAGGGTGGGCTACCTGAGATAAAATAGCCAAATCCCTTAGAACTCTGCAGCAAGCACCCGTGACTGTTCCTAGATGCATTATGATTCGAGAAATGGACCCAGCATTTTGATCCACAGACGTTTGGCAAAATAAGCCAATTATTAAATCAAAGCTTCACACTGAAGTGAATTAAAACCACAAGAAACTAGAATAAATTTGTAAACTACATCCCAAACTTTTTTATTCTGTCATATACCCTAAGATACTCGCTAAGTGGGTGAAAATGCTGACGGGTGCTTTAAAACCTGAAGGATTGACAGAAGACTTCTTTGATTTACATGGACAGAGAATGCATTGAATATTCTTGTCCTGATGAAGTAGTTTTACTGCTGGTTTTAAGTGGTGAACTTTTTTGTCCTCTCCTTCATTGAGTATATGTATTTAATAATGTAGTGATGAGATCACATCCTGGAAAAATCCTTATATGGTAAATTTTTAGCCATGAGCTCTTACTGAAAATGCATTTTAAAGTTATAGGCCTCTAAAAAATCAGTATTTTAATTTTTAATTTGTTTTATTTTGGAATTATGAAGTAATTCAGTGTTGCTTTTACTGTAGCCATATAGTTGATTCTGCTTCCTTTGGCCCTTTGTCTATGATTCATTTACACCTGTGACAGGTTCATTGTAAAAGGCAGCTGAACAATTATGAGACAAAGATGTGATGGAAAGGGTACAAAGGTTAGACTATGAACAACATTTTGCATTTTGTTTAAACCATTCACTGGTGGTCGTACGTTTACATTTCATAGATTTCTGTGGGTAAAAACTCCCTTAATATGAACGGGTTACATTTTCAAATTTGAGTGAACTCTGTGACCTGTTGGGTTTTTTTCACACATCTGATTTTTGAAAATAAACCTTTTTGATAAGGTCACATTTCTCAGCAGGTAATTGCTGCATTCCCACAAACACAATTCTGGTTTATGTTTATTGTTAATTCTTAAGCATTAAAAAAAGTAAAATCAATAAAGCAAGGAGAGTCATCCATAACAGCTGAACATCCACTAGTTCCTAAATTATTCTGAAACTTTAATTATATTTAATAGTCTCTTATGTAACTCACCAGTGCCTGTTCTCTGTGATAGATTCTGTTAAATCTTTAGGAAATGTGATCACTGCTTTCAGATGATAAACAAAAACTCAGCTATGAAATTCAATAACAATAATAATAATAGTAAGCAAAAATCTAGGTATGTAGCAGAAACATTGAGAAACAAAGCCGACTGAATCAGTAACACTGAGTTACAGATTGAGGGGTAGTGGCTAAACTGTGGAGGGGCTTTTGGATACCAAACACAACAGGAAGTTCTTCACGCTTGGATATAATATCGTTGCTGAAAAATATTTGTGTCTTTCTAAGAATAACCTTAAACAACTATTCTCCCAACTTATTACTTATGAACAATACTTGAAAAAATAGTTTTCTAAAGTGTGTAGCACAGATTACCAGGGATCTCCATTCTGAGAGTCAAAGACAATTAGCTCATTGACTGAAGAAGAATATTCAAAATCTCCATTTAACAACTTGTTACAGCTTCTCAGTCTGGGGATTTTTAAAACAAACCAATTCTCCTTTTATGAAACACATGTATGCTTTTATTAATTTACTTAACTGGAGTAAAATAGAAGTAACTAGTACAAGTAGCCACTTTGACTACTATGCTGGATATGATTAGACACATTTTGAAAATAAAGTAAGGAGAATGTAGAAATTAATTTAAAAAGAATTAGTATATCAAAAGTCTAAAGTGTGTTATATGGAAAGTGGAACCTTTTGGCAGGATTCAAAAGTACAAATCCCAGGGTCTTGTAGAGCTAAGTCCTCTCTAAGTGAGACTTTCAGCAGCAAAAAAAAAAAAAAAAAAAAAAAAAAAAAAAATAGGCCAGATAATTTCTGGAAGAGGGAAATAATGTTGCTGATTATTGTTTTGGGCTATATTAACCTATATATTTTAATTGTTGGTTGTGTTTCATAATTTTCTCTTCATATCATCAATTTATCATCCCCAAAAAAACATGTCTAAGAAAGAAGCTATTAAGCAAATTTCAAATTGCTCATGGTGAAGTATAAGAGCCCACACTGCTGCACTGGTAAAAAAGAATTGTATTTTTAGTTTTTGTAAGTATGTTGACCAGATGTCCTTGAATTTAATTTATTAAAGCCAACACTCTTGAGATTGCTGAATAATTTATAGAGGCATCATCGCAGAATTTTGCATTTAGTGACTTATTGAATCATTTTTTATTAATACATGGCTTTTAATTAAATATTTAAAGCTTCACTACAGTATAAAACTGCTTTAGGAAACAAAATTCCTGCAATCAATGTGTTTGGAATATCGTATCAATAATCACAACACATTGTGGTGCTATTTCATAGTCACAGGCATTTCTGTTATTACTCCAACAAAACAAAGTAATGTCTAAATAACATTAGCACTGAAACTGATGGAGAACAGATGGACATGAATTTAAGTTTGTCATCTTCATAACAGAAGTAATTGTAAAACTTGTAACGTTTTCTTTTCCTAGAAATCTAGGTATTATATACTTAAATTAACAAAAGCTAATATTGTTAAGTTATTGCAACTGGGTTTTTTCGTGCATATTCTCTCCTAAATCCTCCTATGGGCTCACATGCTCCTTGTCAACGTGAGGCCCTCATATTTAGGGTTTGATTGTGGCATTATCTGAATTTTCAGAAACCATGAAGGCTGATTTGGTGATGCAAAAACAGACATTCAAACTGGTTCGTGACCATACAGGATTTGCAATCTGATCATATATCTCTTTTTTGAAAAACTTTCTGGTTTCATTTCAAAGAAAAACCTGCCCTACTTTTCACTTTCACTATGAAAAGACTTTAATCTGTTCTTAGGTAGTAAAACTGTCTATAGAAGGTGTAATTCCTATATTCAACTATAAGCAAAACCTTACAAGGGTACTCTCAATAACACTAAGAGCAACTGGCTTTATGAAAACTAATTAAGAACCAATCAATTATTTATTTTCTAAGATTATCAGGTATGTATTGAATGTAAAAATTTGGCAACCTGTTGGGTTTGTTCAGAGTAATTTTGTTTTCTGATCATGTTGATTTACTTTAAATATATTGCAATGCCAAATCTAAAATTTATAAAGCTCCAAATCTTAAGGTCACACAGATGCCTGAACTTTCATTTCTAAAGTATTCAGCAAGCAAACACCATGGATGTGTGCTATACATTATTCAACCAGCATGTCTGTTGGTTTGGTTACGTATTATAATGATGTTAGTTTGGATTTTCTCAAGAACACTTAGCAATAACAACAACAAAAATCTCTTCTTTTTGTACAGAGGTTTGCTTAGGACCGTAGTTTCCATGGAAACTCCTAGAAATAGCAATTTCATTCCAACCTTTACAAAATCGGTGTGAGCCTTTTTCATCTAGATTTTTTTTTTTGCTTTAATTATCTCTTAAATTCTAACTAGTTAGAATAAATAATATTGATGTGCATTGCTGTTTATTAAAATAATCTCTTTATTTTTAGGTTGGAATGAAAAATAATTCTATTGTCCTTTTACTACCAATGAATGTGAAGCAACATAATTTGAAAGAATATTGTTTAAATTGGTTGTCACTATGAACAGCTTTGATTGTAAGAGTTTTGTACTGTATTTAGCTCTCTATTTGATAAAATCCGAGTCACACTGAAAGATTATATACCTAACTCTTAGCGCTATTAAAATAGCTGCAGCTGGGAGGTGTAACTCCATCGTGAGTGAATGAGAGAGTAGAAAAAATTATACTCTGCAGGGAAGCTTCTCAATGAAAATGCTGGTAAACAAGTCTGAGAAAAAAGGAAACAGATGCTAAGTGATAAGTGATGTGCCTGTTCTGACAGGGAACACCACCCCTATGCATGTGTGACGGGTCGAATGTGTATGTCTGTGGAGAGAACTTGTTCAGCTGTTTCCTTGCAACATTCAACAGTGAATCAGTAAAACAGGATTTTGCTTTTCAGCTGGGAAATGACACTTTGATTCTGTGTTATAAAGGAAATGTCCCTTTTGTCCTCTGGTGTAAATTTCTCTTAAGAAATTCAAGATGCCTGGGGTTAAGGCAGAATTTGGAGAAATAATTTTTCAAGGCTCAGGAGATGTATATTGTTGTAAAAACCACTGAGTGGCCACCAAGGATGGAACTGTTACCAAACTTCGTGGAGCCTGATTAACTTTGTGGACTAGTCAGGTGTTTAGCACTATTCACAAAGAGGTCCTGCAGAAATCCCGGTGTCTGGAAGCCACAGATAAAGTGTCACAAAGCTAGATAAACTTGACATAAAAGCATTTGTACCTGTATGTTAGAGTCATTATGAAGCCCATTGTAAAATATATAAATGTAAAATGTAAAATATTTTCTGCCAACAGTTGCTGTACACACAAAAAATGGTATTTCATACATAAATGTGTCCTTGACATGACAAACTGGGATCATTCTTTAGTGATTGGAACTGGTCAAAAATAGTGAGCTAGAGTTGTGAGAAGCTTGTGATACTGATGACTCTTAGAATAAAGCAATTGATGAAATTCTATTTTAGTCTACACACTAGAGAGAACATGCTATGTTTAACACAGTCTGAGTTATGTCAAATGGCAAAATAATTTTTCATTATGTATTCTATGTAAAGCATGAAGTAGTTAACTAGAGAAGCTATGTGAATATTAATCAGATATTACCTTTACCAGGATTGAAATTTGGGTGCTTTTTAAATGGGCAATTTCAACTTTATTATGACTGGTAGGGTTGAACTTGGATGATTTAAGAAGCACCTGTGTGGTGCATCCATATTTTTTAACATACAAAGATGTATCTTAAATCTTAATATAACATATATAGTCTTACTGCAGAAGACATTTGCTGTAGTGGATTTCCATTTTCCTGGCTTGAAAGCACATTGAAAACACAGTGTCTAATTTTGACAGAACAGATCAAGGTTCTGCTTTTGAATAACAAAACCTTAACATTTTCCATTTTAGCAACTGCTAATATCTTGCTCAGTGAGCTTTCTTGGTGCTGATTATCCCACACATTATCCTCTGCTTTTGATCCTCTTAGAAGAAATACTACCAAGAATATTTTATTGATGGTGGTGTGCAAAACAGATGTGAAGGGTGCATTCTGTAATCTGTGAAATGTATATGTGGTGAGTATTTGTAAAAAGCCATTACCTGTCTATTGTGATTACATTTGTAAAATGATTTATTTTACATAAAAACAAGAGACCTTTTTAGACAATGTTGTCATTTGCATATTGTTCTGCAGATAGTGAATTCATGGATTTTTCTCTTTCTTGGGTCATAAATAGTCATAGTATTTTAAATCTGCTTTATGCCCTCTTAAGAAATTTTAGCTACTTCATTAGGATTCTTTAAATACAGAATAGCTGCTCTTTTCATCAGTCTTGAAAGTACTGTATGATCTCTGAACCAAATGGGACTGACTGATTCCCACCTTCTTATGTTTTTTTTAGCCCAGAAACCAAGATTATTGTTGGATTTCCTTGTCAGTGTTCAAATTAAATCATATGCAGTGTGAAAATTGCTATTGGAAGCACCACAAATTCAGACAAAAACTTTTATTGCTTTAGAAGATATAGATGACCTTTGACTCCCTTATCAATACGTTGCCTTGCTTAGCTGAGCTTCTTTTGAGAACAATATAACTCACAGATAGTAAAGAAAGACCAGCCCTGAGAAAATCAAATCCTACCTGCAATTGTAAAACAGGTATTCTAGACTTAGAATTAAGCTTCGACGTAACTCTACAGTTAAATATTCTTGAATTTAAGCTTCAATCAATGGAACTCATCTTCTTCTGAGGCTTGGGAGTTGAGTTGATCAGCTCTTACCATTGTGACATTCAGAGAAACACTCATTTAATATCTACTGTTGTTTCCCTTTTTGCCTTTTACTCCTTCTTGAACAATACAATAAGCATCTGTTACCAGCAGCACTTCTGCTGAAAACTGAGAGTAGTATCCCTCTCTCAAATGCTTATGGGTATAACTTGATTAAGATGACCAAAAATTTCAGCCTGCTTTCCTCTCTGATGTACAGCTGTAAGTTAGGGCACTTCTTTGTCATTTTTTTATTTGATCAAAGTAAGAATTTTACCTGCAGCTCCGTAATAAAGTTTGAGTCCCTGAGGTACAAATTCAATCTCTTGTGTTAACAAGGCTTTGGAGAAAATACTACAAGGAAAATAACATCTGTTGAACAGTTCTTGGACAGGGTTCATTTTGGAATGAAGTGCTAAAGTCCTCCATCAACATTGTTAGTTTTTATGCTCAAGGCAAAACAGACAGTGACTTTACCTCAGAACTAGAATAAGGATTAAAACAACATTGAACTTCAAGGCCCATAGGTGACTGATTTTTTCTCTTACAGATATTCACCACAACCAAAGGTGTCGATCATTCTTCAGTCATCTCCTATCTGAAAAAGTGGGAGTAAGAGCTTCTTTTAATCTGTTCTCCACAAATATGCCATGAGTAGCAATATCGAAGTGCTTGCAGAGAAATAAGAAGGTACCTTAAAGGCCTTTGAGGAGCAGTGAACGCAATATTTCCAAGTTCTCTGCACTACTTTGCCTTCAGCAGTGATTTAATTGCATGGGAGAAGGAATGGAAAATGTGGTAAGGAGACACTTTGGGTCTCTGTGTATTATACTGGATCACAATAGTCGTGCTTTCTAAACATGTTCATGGTGTGAGGCTCTATGGTGCATCCTTTCTTTCAAAAAACAGTACTTTCTGAACAAAGCAGTACTTGTGGAGGGCTAAAACAAAGGCTTAACCTTATACAAAGGTTATACAAAGCTGATTTTTACCTTTCAACTTTTGGGCTGAGAGTAGCATTGATTAGAAGTACATTGTACTTTGAAAATACGATAACATCATCTGCCCAACCAAAATTAGTTAATGCTCAAAATATTGTTACATGATGTGATAAAAAGTTTTAAAGATTTGAAATAAGACACATTTTCAAGTCTGCTACTGAGTATTGTAAAGAAATGACCATAGAAGCAAAACCAGCAAAAACCAAACAGCAGAAGTTTTTTTCAATAACCTATTATTGAATTAATATGCATTTTTCAGCAATAAATTAATCCATCAGACTGTAACATAACTGATATTTACATCAGATGCAGATTAAGTTGGACTGTAAACGAGCATTTCAGGTAAGTAAATTTCCTTGCTGTGAAGAAATGATATTTCGAAGAGACAAGAGACTATTGCTATGAAGAAATCTCCATTCCCACTGCTGGCATTCTTGTAACATGGAATTCCCATAAAAAATTACTTCAGCCATTATATAGGTTCCTACATTTGAGTTATTTTCTATTTTAACCAAAAAAAGTCTCCACTTGAAGGTCCACTTGGGATGTGAACTAGATCTTAAATTAAAAAAAAAAAACAAAAACCAAAACCACCAGAAACCAAAAAAATAAACAAAAAAAAAAAGGAAAAAGAAAGCAGAAGTTTTTAAATAATATCTAATCATTTATTGAAAACATTTTTTACAGTGTTAGTGGAATTCAATATTCACTTAAAATTACTCTAGTTTGAGGTTAGCACAGTTAGACTCAGAAAGATGAGAATTTTCTCTCACTGAAAGTCAACACCAGTGGGCTTCAGTTTCCCCGTGATAGCTGTGACAGAGAATGTTTTAATGAGAGGGTTATAATAACCCTGTGAACTAAGGGACCTGGGAAAAACACTCTTCCTGCTTTCTCTCAGGCAAAATGACAAGAAGAAAGAAACAGAGGTGACAGGATGACATACCTTCTGAGTCTGTGGTGTATTGTTTCCAAATTTTATGCTTACTTTGATAAGAAAAAATAATTAAGATAACAAATTCAAAGTTAAAGAGATTTTAAACTTCTCTATTTATATTAGCTTCTTATACAGACCACTAAACCTCTTTTGCACTTGAGGTTAATTTAGATTTGTGGCTTTGAAGGAATAGTTCAGTAGTCCTCTATAAAGTATCAATTTAGGTGGGAGGATTTTAGATAAGACATACAATTATCTTAAAGTCTGATTTCACAACCTGTTGGGGGGAGAAAAGATGCTGCTAACACATCACTATCCTGTGATGTCAGATTGGTGTCTATAATGAATTCTTCTCAAGGTGCATTTGTCATATATTACAATTATCTTTCAGTGATGGATATATTTAGCAAGCAAGCAGCTACTCCAAGAAGATTAATTCTACAGAGCTGGAACAAGGGTAGGAAAAAAGGGCTGATCATGCTGAAATGCTGAGGTTTCTGTAAAGGAGTATAAATGTAACAGGACCTTTTTAATCTTTCTGTTAAAAGATATGATATCCCTGTATTTTATTGAATGGGATTTTTTAAGTACAAAATAAAATCTTCCACAGGAACTTTGCTATGAACTGGTGCTTTCTGCAGCTTGGATTGGAAACTACAAATGTCTTTTTCATCAGCTATTAGATGTTCTTTTCTAGTTTTATTCATGACTGGACCAGCCTGTAATATGCCAGAATTGCATTGTTCAGGGAGATGACCAAATTTTCCTAAGTTTCTGAGAACATTGATGAAAAATTGCCTTGTCGTGTACATGCTTTATTTCTTTCTCATACCTTATTGACACTGTCCAAGCTAAAGGCAGCCAATACCACTATATGCACTGCTATATATATATATCATGTTTTCCAGGCATATTAGAAAAGAAACTTTATGATAAACATCTATGAAAGTTAATACTCCTCTTCTCAGTCCCTACGTTGATCAAGCAACAAACAATGTGAATTATTTCTCTCCAGTATGAAAACTACATATGTTGTCTTTGGGCATTCACCTGGTGTGGTACATGAAAGCTCTTCATATTACACTTTTTAAAAAAAGAAAAAAAGAAAACATTTTGAAGCTGGTTGAAAACATAAAAGCTCATCCTTTTTGATCAGTCCTTTCAGTTCAGGAAGGGCTAGGGTGGAAATGTTGTTGGGTTTTTTGTTTGGTTGGTTGGTTTTTGTTTGTTTTTTTGTTTGTGTTTTTTGGCAGAGTTAAATTTAGATAGATAAGCATAATGATATCTGTTATATCCAGATGAAGGTAGTTTGACAGCTGCATGCAACCTTGATAACTTTTTAGGGACCAAGAAAGAAATTTCTGGTATTTTACAACAAATAATAACTAGTATTTCTTAGGGTTTTTTTTCTTTATATTTTAAGTGAAACCTATAAAACTGGTATAGATAGATGAACTTTTAGCTAGAGTAAATTTTTCTAGGATTATCCATATTATTCTTTTCTGTGTCTGTGCATCTGACATTCAAAGACTATTTGCTCTCTTTAAAGGAAATTTAAAATAAACATATTTTCTTTCTTTTTCCTAAATATTAAACACACATCAAACACTCTATTACCATCACAGTTTATGACTGCTGTTTCCAGGTTTTTTTCATATAGTCTTACTAAAGTTCCTCTGCATCCCTAGCTCTTCTTTATGTTCCTATTCAGTTGTTCTTAATTCCAAATCTAGGTTCCCTTTTAATTCTTCTCTCAGTCCTAATAGTGTTCTTTCTATTCTCAGATCAAACAAACTAACTTAACTGCTAAACTCATCTATGATTCTTTAAGATTCTCTAAGGTCAAGATTTTTTCAGACTACTCTCCAGACAACCTATACCTAAAAAATGCAGTAGAAAAATCCATGTGCTTATTATGACTACCAGTACTTCTCCTCTTCAAGTCTCCCTTGGGCACAGTCTACACTTTGACCTTAAAAGGTGTAACTGTAGTTGGAACAGCTCTATTAGCAGAGTTGGAAGATGAGTATATTGCTGCAGTGTAATTGCAGAGGTGACTGCAGATAAATAGTTTTGTGGATCTGCTAACATGTGTTAGATCAGATGGACAAGGTGCCCTTATTCGTGGGTGATGAATGATGCTGTTGTAGCCATTGACTTGCATGAGATACCTAATCTTACCTGTGGTACAAAATTGAGCTTTACAGAATGGATAAATTCTAAATCAGAATTTGGTTTCATTCTAATCATGCAGTTTATTTTTAAAGCAATGTTTAAAAAAAATCCTTCATTAACTCTTCTCTTTGTACAGATACTTAAAGAATTACAAACCATATCAGCTTGCATTGTAGTCAGCTGGTATTTCTCTGATTATAACTATTATTAGATCATTGTCTTGATAGAAGAGAAAACCATGAATATGGCAACTAAACCTAAAAAATCAAAAAACTATACCAGTGGAGATTGAAAAGTAAAAAAAAAAACAGTTTTCCATGTATAAAACTGACATCAGAAAATTTTTTTAAAAAATATTACTGAGAAGAGGTAATAATTTTCGTAATTTCTTTCCAGTAGTGCTGCTACTGTGGGCTTGATCTGGATTTTTAAGATTCAATTCCAAAAAAAGTTGAAGCACTTGTTTACCCTTAGATACATGATTAGCTTCATTAGAACTTTGTCTAGATTAACTGAAAATAACAATGAGACGCCTAAAGATAAATTTAAATGTGTTATTGGCTCTAGGCCATAAATCTGTGGTCTTTTCAAAATCAAAGCTTGCAGCAAGCAGTATCATCTCATACAAGAAAAACCTTTTAAACCCGATTTGTACAAGGTCACTCTGTCTCCAAAAAAAGCCCTAAGAGAAACTGTAAAGGTGTAAAAAAGAGTGTAAGATTATTAGAGGAAATATTATATAGTTAAAGGTTTTTGGCTTAGAAAATACTGAGTGGGAAAGACTAGTTTTGAAGGGTGTGTGAAGGTTGCAGAGAAGATAATTGGGGAATTTTCTCTGTATTTCTAACTTTTTAAAGCTAAAATTCTTATTCATAGTGGATTCAATGACCAAAGGAAATACTTTTTTCTCTATAAAACTAACTCTGAATGCATAGGCTCAACCTATTAAACTAGAGTAAGATCATGAACTCAGTTACTGACATGTAGCTGTTTGCACTATGTGGTTGATGGTCTTCAGCTCTAGGTTGTCCCAGGTGGGTCCCACAAACAATTCTTACAGGCTGTTCAGGGAATTGTTTTTTGCATCCGCTGTCCCCCACATGTGGAGTGAAGGAGAAAAGTCTAGTTAGGGTATGAAGAGAATCATGGAATTTGCACAAGACCTTCAGAGCCAGAGAAAGGACTCTGGGCTATGTTATTTATCAGTGTAAATATAGTCATGGGGTAACAATGACACTAATAATTATTCCTTAGGTTGTTTATACTCCATTTTAGCCTAACTTTGGGACTGTTGCAACAGATTCTCTAAAATAACTAGATGTTTTAGAACTACTGAAGATACTGATCCTAAAAGGTCACATGGATGATGATGATGGTGTATGAAGTTTGATTTTATTTAGCCTACACCCAATACCAGCAGGGATTTGTGTTTTGAAACATTTTCCCTATTCTTGTCACATCACACTTGGGGGCAGGCAATGAATAACTCTTTGGTTTTTGTTGTAGAGTAGCACTGAATTTAATATTGCATGGTCCAAACTTTACCTCAGACATTTCGAAGCAAACTAACACAAGAATAGTTGTCTTAGTGTCACGGGGGACCTCTTGTGTCTGTAAGGCCAAGTGTTATCTAGTAGGGATGTGATCAAGCTACTCATGAGGTTAAAAAGATGTAAGACAAACCATGACACTTGGCTTCAAGTGTAAGTTTCTGACCTTTTTTTATTTATCAGTTAGAACATATCCATAGAAACCAAATACTGCAGAGACAAGAAGTAAATATGTGTTCAAGAAGAAATTAGATAGTTATATAAGTATGAGAAAAGCAATGGTTGAGATAGAACTTTCATTCTGAAATCCCCTAAACACCTATCTGTTGGAAGAGAGAAGATATTTCAGAGGAAAAGTCACTCCATGAAAATGTTCCAGGTCCATTCTCCTGGCAAATGTTTGAAACACTGACAGAGATTTCTGATCTGACCTAATGATATCAGACATAAGAATCATTGAAGTCAAATAACAAGTCTATTTCTGACCTCTTTCATTTAGAATTTACCGTTTTTCCCCCCCTTTTTTAATATGTAGAATTCACATGAACTTTGTATTTTTTGTTTTACATTGCTCATTCAAAAATTCTAAAATCAAGCCATGCTTTAATTCCTTTGAACACATCCTTTTTCTGCCAACTAAATATTAGCAGCAGATTCCACTGCCTTTTTTAGTGCCAAGAAAGTTAGCAAAAATGATACCTAAACTATCAAATACCCCATTCCTTCCAAGATGTATTTAGGCTAATGACTACTGAAGATGTGTGGTCCTTTAGTTGTTCCATTAAATTTTTATTTCTTCTTTGTTGCATTTTTTTCTCTTTCTTCTATATGTTGTAGCCCTTTAGGACACATATTTGCTACTCTATATATAACACAAGGTGCATTTATTCTGCTTTACACTTTGCACCTCACATTCTAAGAATTGTAATTTATTTCCCTTGAAAAACATTTCATTTGCACAATTGCTACAGCCTGTTACAGAGGTCTTTCATCATGTCACATGACAGTGTGTATGGTACTGCGTGGAAAAAAGCTATCCTGTTTAGAAATACCAAGAATTCCTTTTACACTAACTCTAAAATGTTTGCAATACCTCAAATCTTAACCCAAGCAAGTCCTACAAAATAGTCACATAAAAGCCTTAAGATTAGAAGCAGAACTTTACATTCCATTTGCTCTAAATGACAACACTGATTAACGTGTTATGAGTTCAGCTTTGTACAGGCTCTACATAGACTGTCCGTCTTAATCCTGTAGCCCTGGGTCCCCAAATTTAAGTTCGCCTTAGTGAGAATTCTTCAGTTGAAATGCTGTGCTGGCAGACACAAGCAAGCAAACAAATGAGCAAATCCCCAAACCCCTGACCTGTCACACAAGTTTCGAAAAGGAAATGTGAATTTGGGAGTTAGATGTAGATTGGGCAAGGTCTTAATAGAACAACTTGCTCACTGTTTTTTAATCATGATGTTGGATAAATATCTTGATATTCACATTTGATAATATAATTTCTGTTGAACTTTATACTGAGTTGCTTAGATTCTCTATCAAGACAATACAATCAAAAGATGGTTGAGGTTGACAGACATGTCTGGAGGTCATCGGCTCCAACCCACCTGCTAAAGCAGAGGCACCTAGAGCAGATTGTCCACTACTGTGTCTACACACTTTGGAATATTTTCAAAGATGAAGACTCCACAACCTCTTTGGGCAAACTGTGCCAATACTCTGCCACTTTCACATTAAAAAAGTGTTTCATTATGTTCAGATGTAACCTCCTGTTTTTCAGTTTGTGCTCATTGCCTCTAGTCCTCGAGGCAACTTGCCCAGAACTCAGCTCTGTCTTCTCTACAGCCTCCCTTCAGATATTTATACACATTGATGAGTTTCCCTCAGAGCCTTTTCTTCAAACTGAGAAGTCCTCTCTCTGTCTTTCCTCATATGACACAAGGTCCAGTCCTTTAATCATCTTAGTGACTCTTTGCTATCGTCTCTCAAATTGCTCCAAATCTCTCTGACACTCTCTGACACTGGGAACTCAGAACTGTGTATTTCTGTATACTTTCTTCTCATGTTTGAGTTTTGCCAGGAGCTCCATGTTCATCCACACAGCCCTCTTCGTATTTTTGCCTGGCTTCCTGCTCATTGGAATAGTCAAATGTTGAACTTGGAGGAGGAGATCCTCAAACACAAATTAGCTTTCTGGTCCCCCTTTCCTTTCCAGGGTCAGTGGTCAATGCTTATTTCATGGTGTTGCATTCTGGATTAAGCTATAAAATGCCCAGGGTTTACATTTTTATTTAAGACTTCTTAAAGGACTTTTGGTTTGTTTTAACCTCTAATTAGCACCCAGAGAAAGAGTCACACATTCTTCTCTAAGAGAAATTCTTTTTAATTTAGTGAGAAAAATAAGATATTTTAGCAAAAGGTTTTTACAGGAGTAAAACACAACCAAGAAAAAAGTATTTCACTAAAACATTCATCATAAAGACCCATTTTACAGGAAACACTGACTAAAACAATCCATATACAAGCTTTAGTAAAACACAGTTCATTGGTTTTAGTTACCCACAAGAGAAGGAAAAGAGTAAAAGAAGAAAACAGATTAAAAGGGGTAAAGAAAGAGAAAAACAGAGAGAAAGGAGAGGAAAACAGTTACTGACAAGACTCGGTGATTCACTTGGTGCCAGCTGAAGAGGGAGAAGAGAGAGGGGGAGAAGAGAAAAATGGTTATTGATTCACATGGTTCAGGCTGCAGTAGAGATGAGAGGGAAGGAGATAGAGAAAGACCAGACCACATGGAGTCTTGTGTATTTATAGAGTTCAGTTTTCCTTCCGGGCAGGATATCCAGTCAGTTCCCTCTAGGCCTGAGTGAGCTGTGCTGTGGCTTGTTGTCCCACACTGCAGGGGCACGGTGTGGACGGGCTAGCAGGCAACTCTGCCGTGACTGACAGCCCAGCTGCAGGGCCTACAGCTCTGCCATGTGCTCTGCATGGGCTGCAGGCCTTGCCTTCAGCTCTGTCCTGTGCCCTCAGCACAGGTCTTACGTGCAGGCCTGACCATGGACCTGCGGGTCCAGGTCCAGCCCTTTCCACATGCACACACACACTCACAGTGAGCTGGTTCCGACCCATATCAATAATTCCGTGATATTCGGATCCAGGGTCTCACATATGGTCATGATTATTTCATCTGATGTTTATTTCAATGTTTATTTCACCTATGTTTATTTCAACCATCAGATGGTCCATGTTTATTTCACAAACATGATCCTGTAAATATATCTATCTTCCATAATTTTTGAAATTACACTCTATTTTTTAATAATAGACTTTGATCACTTTTTCTGGTTAACAGGTAACAAAGTACTAAAGGACTATTGACTATATAAAACTTGTACTTTATTAAAACCTACTCTTCCTTCTGCTATTCATACTGCATACATGCTTTAAAGAGTAGGTCAGTGATTCATACAGAACTAATTAGTAGTTTAATACCACATGAAATTCAATAGAGAGACCTTAAGTTTACACCACTATACATGAGATCAGAATTTGGCTTTTGGTATTTGTCATAAAGAGCAAGTCAAATGGCAGCCTTATGCCAACCTAATCTAAAGATAAAAAGCATTCATTCCAGTCCATGATTTCAATACTAAAGTAGTGCACGGGGAAAGGTCATCACAATTAAACGCATAATGTAAAACTGAAACTCTGAGCAAGTGTTTGTGCTTCTTCTCTATCTCAAGATTTACGTGATTGACTCTTAATTGGAGACCTAGGGTTTCATTTCACAGCTTGGGCAGACAGGCTATTAGATCTCAAATGAACAGGGAGAAAATAGCAATACTTTGTGTGCATGTAATAGAGAATTAAGATACTTTTCGACCTTCTGTGATGATTAATTAAAGAAAAAGTGAGTTTAAAGTGCAGAAACTCAAAATATTTGGTATAAGAGCTGTGTATTAGTTTATGACGGCAAACTGGACAAAACTTTTTGTTTTAACACATGTCCACATTATCACATATGGGAATTATGGGAATGGATGGATGGATGGATGGGGAACACTAACATTTCAGCAAACTGAAGAGGCCTTTTCTTGCTGGCTTCTTTTTTTTTGGCTATAAAATTACCTCCTAATATAAAATTTTATTATGGATTTAAGCCTCTTTGGATACCACTGAATGTGTAAATATAAATGCTTAATTATACTTGGTAATTAATGTAAGGCTGGATGACAGGAGGTCATTGATCTGCCAAAACTGTGACTCTGGGCACCTTCAAATACAGCTGCCTACATCCTTATCATCCAAAGCCCATCAAGGTGAATTATATTGCAAGCCAAACTGGCGGATATTGCAAATCTTCAGGGCCTTTCTGGATGGCTTGCATCTCTACCCTTGTTGATGGGAAATGAATCTCACTGTGTAGAGTGAAGATTACATTTGCAACTATGTTGATTGCACTGTACAATAAAAGCATAGTGGATAAATAAATAATATCTTACCACATTATGACATATTGTGACGTCCTACAAGGGGTTGTGTCCCTTCCCTTTTTTTTTTTCTTGCAAGAAAGTTGATTTCATTTGTAGGGAACATAACTCTGAGACATAATATGTACAATCTCAGAATGATTTTTGCCAACTTAATGATAAAAGAAGAAAAATACCAGCAGCTTCAGACTGCATCTGTTGTAATGTAATGAGGCTCTCACAAATCAGGCGGCCTGGGGCAAACGGCTTATTTTTCTTGCTTCTTTCATATGTAAGTAACTTCTTTCAGCTCAGTAACTGAGCTTCTGGGCTTTTACTTTTTATGTCTTTCATTTGGTTTCTGAGGCTTCTATTTTCTTTCAGCATATTCCAAGGCCAATAAGATAACAGCTTCCAGAAATGTAATGAGCAAACTTCTCAGCTTTGCATTTGCTGAACTGCAGTTGGGGATGCTCAATAGAATATTAAACTGGAGAGTTATTATTCCACTATATCATCTCTACTCTTCAGATGAGACACACAGACACAAAAAAAGCATATCATTGTGGTAACAGAACTGTGGGCGGATAAGCATAGTTAGACAGTGTGCAGCTGAAATCTAAATCCATCAATCAAATAAAATTAAAACCATAGTCAGCACCTTGTATCATAATCTCTGTGAAGAGATAATCAAACCATTTGCTTCAGGTGGGAAGAGGGCAAGTGTGCTTAAACAATCTTGTGTTATTGATCCAGTGCAATTCTGAAAACAGCCCCTGCAGTGTAATCTCTACATTTTGATAGATTGCATGAGTAGATACACTCAGACCAGTGAGATTACCTTCAACATCAGATAAGTAATAGAAATAAAAAATGAAATGACAGCATTCTTTAAAGAAGAAAAACCATGGATTAAAAAATACAAAAATGCTGTGTATGTGCCTTTCATCAGTGGAGTATCTGAATACATCACCATTTTGACTGTAGCAAGCTCACACATTTGGGTAGCAAGGTCACACACGGCTTTGCAGATGTGGGAACTGAGGCCTAAAGATCCCCAACAAGCTATGTAGCCTCACAGGATGTCTGCATAAAAAACTGAACTGACATTCTCAAAAACCAGGATATACAAATAATTCCTCTTTCAATAACCTCTCACTTAACAGGAATAAGGAAGTTATAAGGTTTGATTGGAATTTCTGGTTATGTTAGCAAGGAAAAATCCAAATTACTTAATTTCCCATTTAGGTGAAAACATCAATAAACTGAGCTCACAAGAAATTCGGCAACCACTGAATAGATACTTGCACTTCTCTAGGTTAAAATATGAATTGCAAGTAGACTGGAAAAAATGATGCCACACACGGTTCTGCTGAGTTAACTTGTTGTATGAATGGTGTAATTTGACAGAGCTTGGATAATTTTTTGTAGAACTCTGCTGCTTTATGCTAGATGAAGAATTGGCTTTTCAGCTTCACTGACTTTATATTTTATTTATTCATTGACTTAATTTATGCCACAAAGTTCATGGCATCACTGGACTTTCAAAGTTGAAACTCTAATAAAAGCTGTTCTCTTTCATATTCTATGCATTTGCAGCCATTTAGAACAGCAGTTAAAGATTTTTTTCTTATTGCAATTGCTTTATATAAGCATTTATTGTGTATGACAATATCTGGAAGGGATAAATCAGTACAATTTAATTTGGTCACTCATGACTGTAAGGGAAAGAATACCTTTAGTCAACTGTGTCTTTCAGCTTCACCAGTAAATCGACTTTAGTTTCCATCTGAAAAGAACCTGACTTCTTGTGCTTTCCATTTCACCTCCTTATTTTAGAAACAGCAGGGACTGAAGTTCAGATGACCTCCCTGTTAAATTAGAGCTGTGCTTATTTGAGCTATTAGTAAACACTGAAACAGATGAATTTGAAAGGGAACTGAGACATTAAATAGTTTTAAAATAGCCCAGTAAACTTCATGCAATTCTTGAAACTGCTGCTATATTCATCAAATCCCATATCCTTTTATCTTTTTATTTTTCCTTTCTAATGTTGGTTTTTTGTTTTTTTGGGTTTTTTTGTTTCTTTTAAAGAGGTGCATGTTTGACCTAGAGGAAGGGGACTTTAAGACAATGAGCTTCATTAGTGCTTTCATTATGTGAAAAATTCATCATCACATTTATATCACTGTAGGCTGCCTTCCATTGGGCCTGACCTGAGGGAGAAGAGAAATTCTGTGCATGACTCCAGAGTATGTACTAGACCCAAAACATCTTGGGTTCTGCAGTCAGCTCATGTGACTAAAATAAAGGCAAGAAAACCATTGGAGGTGTGAGCCGGGCTAAAGGATGTACTCGATGCAAGGGGAGGTGGTGTGAGGAATTTGTGCAGAAAGCCTTGGAGCTGGGCATAGGAAGATGCTGTCCAGCTGTCTGCAGATTCAATCCTCTGCAGATGCATGTGGCAGTTGCAGATCTGTAAAAGTATATTTGTCTTCTGTGGCAGAACAACTGAGAATGAACATGTATGGTAAGCTCACAGAAGATTCTGAGATCACATCCTCATGAGAAAAGCTAAGTTTTCTGTTGGGATTTGCTATCAGATAAACAAAAATAAAGTGAATTGAGGGATCAGTTTAGTCCTTGAAAATGCACTATTTTGAATGGACAGAGTAAAAGACTGTCCATTTTGAATGGGCAGAGTACACTGATGATGCAGAGTACTGGACATACCAAAGGTTTTTGCATACTAATGAAGGTTTTTTCTGTCTTATGACAGAATGATTTTCTCCAGGTAATGATCAATCACATCTTCCATGTTCAGATCTTGAAATGTTCTCTCAAACATATTAAGCAGGAGTATTACTAAACTGCACACCCCCCCCTCAATTTCAAATGCAATTATTTTAGCTTGTTGTAGACATTTTGCCAATACAGTTGTGTGGAAGACCTGCTAAAAACTGTAGTGTACCTCTGTAATTCAATCATATCATGTTGACAGTTTACAAGAAGAAATTTCTCCCAGTTTTGCTGTTGAAAACTGCTTAAAAATTACTTTTATGACATACCACCAGAAAATAATATTAATTAATTACTTAAGTTACTAGCTAAGCTTTCCTGGGGGAGAAAAAGAGGGTTAAGTTTCTTTTCGGTTTTTCTAAGACTAGCTCTGAATATCTGTTGTAATAGAATGCAAGTGATAGAACATTTCACTGATACCATTTAACAATTTTTTCTCTCCAGTATGTTTTAGCTGGACTATGGTATTCTATCACTTCTTTCACTAAAATAACCTTATATAATGTGCTAACTCTAGCAAAATACTGATTTGTTTAAAAACAGCCTTACCTTGAATTGATGAATGCAAGGTTATATAAGTTGTTAAGTGTGGGATAATTATTCTACCACAGGATCATCAGTGGCCACATGTGCTTCACATAAGTGAATGGCAAGATATAAACTCACTGTGTTAAGAAAAAGTCTCTAATGAGCTCTTAAAATTTTAATACCTGAACTGAAAATGTGCACTGCACACACATCAGCTGAGGACAAAACTGTTTAACTTGGTCTCAAAGAAGTCTTCAAAAGAAGAGAAAAGTGAGAACATGTGAAATAATTGGCTAATTCCTTGACAAATTTCAATAAATAACTATGAAAGGAAAGAAAAAGGTACCCCTCCCCTCAAACTTCTGCTACTGCATCAAGCCATAGTGAATAATAACTTGGCTGCACAACCTCCCAAGGAATTTGCCTTTGGGAGATTCATCATTTGACAGAGAGGAAGGGAGAAGGTATGTATGAAAAATCAGAAGGAGCACAAAAGATGTGATGATTCAACAAAACTAAATTTGCAGTTTTGCCTGTTTACAATGGGACTCTGTTCTTTATCTAATCACAATCTGTGCAACAAGCAAACATATGGGCTGGGGTCAAGGGGGGCATCACTTGGCATCTACTGACTAATTTGAGATATAGCACATTTCTCCTATCTTCTCAATATCTATGATGTTGAAAAATATTTGAAAATTAATGAGGGGGAAACTGACCCATTTTTTTTTTTCTTGCAAAGCATGCAGTTCACTGCACCTGACTTGGGGGAAGGAAAGTATGAAATAATTGCAAAATTCTTAAGGGCACATTTTCAACTTGGTAATCAGAAAGGAATGTTATTAATCAATTACATTTACTGCTAGAATGCACTAATGTAATAGGAAAAAATAGCAAGAGAAAAGACTTGGAAATGGCAAAATTTTCGAAACACATTTCTGAGTCATATTGACCAGTCACTACACTTAGAGCAACTGTAGAAATTGCCTGACCCATTTTGTCAGTCTGCATAAAATCTAGTTCAGCTCTAAAAGGGACAGGAGTTTGGAATTGAATTGGAGTTAAAATTTTGTAAAGAATATAATTAGACAAATTCAATAAATATAAACATTTTAAATTAAAAATTTTGAACTAATTTATTTTCAAAACGCCATTTTTCTGACAATTTCCCAAAGCTGATAGCATCTTTTCATTACTTTAAGATATTTATTTTTTCTAGTGCAATATCAGCAAAAACATTCTTGAAGTCTTGGTAAGGTCAAGACAAGTTTCTAACAATACTTAATCACGACACTGGAAGTGTAATTTAATCTGGTAAAATTTGTTCATTGTATGTATGTTAGTCTTACAATTAAATGTAATGTTCACAATACACATAAAAAACATGAGTAAAGGGTGATTCTTTAAAATTAAACATCTGCGTTCTTTTTTTAATATTTTGTTCTTTTATATATAAATACTTTTGTAAAATGATATTTGATCTGTGGTATAGATATTTCATAGAAAGAAAAACTAGAGATGAAAAGGTATCAGAATCAACTGCTCTGTTAACATACCGTGTTAGCATACTTTAAAAATAGAACTATTTCTAGAATTTTGTGTATCTTGTACTATAAAACCCAGAAAAACATACAATGAAAGACAAGTATTTATCATGTATTACTTAAGTATTAGCAAACAGTATTTCAAAGCTTATTAATAGGAAGACATCAATTTCAGTTATTAATGTCAGTCAACCTATGTTGTATTCTATGACAAGTACAACTTCCAGTGTCTACATATAATCCCTCCACTATTGTCAATAAAGTATAGTTCTTAGGCAGAAGGATTTGATAAGGTTTTATCATTCAGCTGTTGATCTGATCTTCAGCTCACAGCTTCTTTCATAAGACTTTTATATTATTCCATGTTAAGTGTTTTAGAGCCACCCTAAATAGTTCTTTTCTCACCTAAAATTTTAAATATGTAGATTGTTATATATACCTGCATCTATTGGCTGAAACAAACAAGAAAAGATTATATGGATCTTTTGTTATTAATTCTGACTGCAAATTTTTGTGAGCTTTGGTCATTTTAACAATAGTGAAACAAACAGTAACATCTGCTAGAGAATGCTGCGAGTGGCAACACATGTCAAATAGGAGACAAGTGTGGAAGAACCCTTAGCAGTCCAGAGTTACATTTTTACATAATCATTTCACTTCTTTAAGTTAAAATTTTTGAGTTTTAGTGACAGTTCTTGATATTCACTTTTATTGCTGAATGCTGCTTTTTTTTTCCTTAGGTGCCATAAAACTCTAGATTAACAACTCAAATTATTTAATTACTAGGTCTTTCATATGGCAGATATAATTTTGTGGAAATAGATTGCATTCAAGCAATGTCTACTCATTATAATCTTCTTGAAAGCGCAGCTAGAAAGTCCTTACAAATTTGTAATAGTGTGCTTTAGAAAAGTAGCCTGTTAAGCGCTTCTTTACTGTCCCTGTGTAAGTTCAGGGGTGTTACATTGTGTCACTTGCACTTGAGGTGAAGTGTATGCTTTTAGGTAGGGACCAATACCTTTTACACCTACAGAGCATGGAGAAGGTACTTAGTTTTAAAACTAAGAGGAAAACAAACAAAAAGACACTATCTCTAACTGTAACTGGATTAGGTGTCCAGGTATCCTGAACACAGTTCTTGAAAGTTTTTTTTGTCAGAGCACAGTGAAAAGAAGAACCCGTCATTCCACCACTGCAGGTACTCATTTCTCAGTGAAATCAGTTACCCAGTGGTCAATACCTGGTAAAACAGGACAAGACTGTTTCTTTTCTTCTTCTCCCCACCCTATTTCAGCACAGGAACAGACCAGATGGAGTCTTAAAAAGCTTCCTCACTATGCTTGAAAGAAACTACAAGACCCATGTACAGTGTGGGCATGGTGAGGAACTGACCCCACGGGCTGAGCTGCAGGTTCACCTTGCTGTACGCAAAGGCATCTCTTCCTCCACACTTTTGAGCAGGTCTTTTGGGGGCAGGTTTTCCAAAACAAGTAAACTGGTAAATGTGGTAATGTTGCCAAATGTTAACAAAATAAACCTGGAAAAACAACCGTCGGATTTTTGTTAAAACATCAGTTCAAATAGAAAAGCTGGGGAGATGTGCAAGTGTAGCTGCCACTCACAAGCCACAGAGCCTCCATTCCCATATTCATTTTTTTTCTGAAGTGCTTGTGCATGGTATGATTCCACCCAAACTCATGGCCGTCACCTTTAGAGGGACAAAAGACCTTAATTAAAACAGAGATTGCAAGAACTGCTTTCAGTGACTGAGAATGCACAAAAGTATGTCTGGCAACCTGCCAGAATTGCTTGTGCCTAAGTGGAACTGGAGGAAAGCCAAAAAATGTGGCAGTTTTGCTCTGAATGCCAATATTATCACACAGCTCTCATCATAACTTTGTAAAAGATGAAACCATACCTATGGAAGAAAAGACACCATCCGATGACACAAATGTCATGATTTTGTCCATTTTCCTGAGCAAAAGTTAGAGAGTAAAAACTACTGTTTTGACTGTGCATGGATTTTAAAAACAAAGCCAAAGTCTTTCTCATTAGGATTGTATCTCAGCTATTTCTTAGCAAATCTCTGTCTTGCAATGTGTCCATCCGCCCCAACTTTGACAAGTGTAGTTAGGCCAGTCAGTGCTGAGCTCTGTATTCAGCTCTCATTTTTGGCTTTCAAAAATTTTAAAAAAAAAATCTTAAAAACACTTTAAAATTGGATTAAGTTATCTTCTATTTCATAGTCTGTGTACTCAGAATGTTTCAGGATGGACTATAAGCTCTAAATCTCAATAAAACTATTACTGGCAAATCCTCAGAAGAACAAATAATACTTTTTCTCGCTGCTTTTTTATATTCATGCATTTCCGATAGCAACTACTCTCTTCATCACAGTTCAAGATGACATTCCTACAGGAATCAGCAGAAGCTGAACTCAAACAACTGAAGGTGGAATTGCTCCAAATTGCCTTAGTCTCAAATTGAACCAGATTTACCTATCATTTATGTGACACAGTCAGGTGGCCCTATTTCCTAGCCCTGCAATCAGAGAACTATTGACCAGAAACAAAATAGGTTTCACTTCATATTACTGAAATGAACAACCCCTGTAGTACAGGGGGTTTTTTGGTTTAGTTTTATTAGTTCCTTTTTTTGTATATTTCAGATGATTGACCAAAGTAAGAATCTTGAATTTAAAAATGAGGATGTTAGGCATGGAGGTGTCAGGTAACATGTGAATTAATGAGAATTAACTATCTTTCAGCTTTCCAAAAACTTTTTTTTTGAGTTGCAATGAATTTATTTTTTGGTTCACAGAATCAGTAGCTCTTTAGGAGACTTCAATATCTAGGGTTCTTTTCTTCCATGGGAGATGTGTACCAAAGTGTATGCATACAGTACTGGTTTGCTGCTTTTCACTCCTCTATAGAAAAGCACCCTGTGGAGATCACCCCAGTTTCACTTGTTTGTTTATTTTAAACCTCATAACAAAGTAATCCCCATTTTTTGAATTTTATATGGTCAAAGTAGGTGAGATGAATCCCATGATGACTCTATTTTCCATGATGAAATCAAAAACTTTCTCCATGTTTTCTTTCTTTCCATCAACAAGTAAGGCACAGTCTCTAAATTTGAAACTATGTGGTAGTGAGTGTAATAAGACTCAACTTCAATATGTGCTTTTCATACTGCATAACAATTAGAAAAAATTATGTCAGGGAAAAATAATCTGAACAAAAATGAATAAAGATAACAAAAATAAAGCTTAAGACAATAATTTTTAAGTATCACTGATCTGCGCCTATAGCAATGCACTACCCTTGGTGCAGAAACCTTTGTCACAGATCTTAACATGGAGATGCTGCAGGTTGTTATTCCCTTCTACATTGTAAGTTAGTCCTATCATGATCTAGTAGTTTCCTAGGAAACAGATTTAGGAAGGAAGTATTGGTGATTGTATGCAGTCTGATTTAGATTTTTGATTTTAGGGTGAGGTTTTTTTCACATTTTCAGAGGTTGGCACTATATTTTTATTGCTAAATGTCAAAGAATTTGCAAAATTCTTCTAGACTTTCATATTAGTTTGTGTATATCATTCTATACTACAGTTTAAAGGCCATAATAAGAGAATAAGATTTTTTTAAAAACTCTGAATAAACTGTATAACCATGTGCAGATATGGAGCAGCTCATGAACAACACTCTGACAATGACGCTGATTTATTCTTCCCACGAATATTCATGGTATCGCAAACTTTCTTACATCTTTGGCTAACCTCTTAATAAAAACCAGGCATTCTTATTATAAAAACTCAAGTGATAAGAGATGTCTTGTATTTAGCTTTTCACCTGTGTCATTTTAAACTCTGGTGATTTCAGCATATCTCTTCAGATTACAATGAATAAGATCTTCTCAAAGAAATTCACACATTATCTTGAGCAATGTGGCTTGATATAGAAATAATTCCCACTTTACGTGATTCAGAAAAACTAAAAGTCTTAAGTTATAACAGGTTATTCTGGCAGTTAATAAGATGTTGAACATGAAACTTTCATGGGAGAAATGCATACTTTTTAGATATTAAAGAGTGCATGTATTACATCTGTTACTGCTTTTAAAAATCTAAAGCCATATATTAATTGGTCATAGTTTTGTAGTCAAAGAAATAGAAGATATGTTAACATTGGGAAAAGTAAAGTATGATATCCTATGCATATCAAGTAAAGATATTTATTACTCAGTTCACAAAAAACATTTTCTTTATAAAGTGTCTTTACTCTGCTTGGCTATCTACTCTCATGAACTCACTATCTGCACCCAGCATGGTTCATGTGCCTGTAATGCATTAAGACATCAGGCTAAGTAGCACAGTTGCTATAATTTAAATTTGGTAAAATCCTAAAATAGCTTCCTAAAAATGCTGGTGAAACAAAGCAGAAAGACCAAGAAAGTGTATTGCCATATGCTGAAAAAACTGTACGTAGCTTTTATTTACTTTATCACTTGCCAATAATATGACTGTGCAAAATGTATGGTAATAAAAACATATCATTCAAGACTCATTGTCACTATTTGGAATTTCAAATATTGCAAAAAGTTACTGCTGTGCAGGATTTTTGGTCACCCAAAAATACTGAAAATTTGCTGCTTCCTCCCTTTTTTACCCTTTATCTTGAAATTTGGTAGACTTCACACAGATCTAGTGGCAATTGTTATGGTTTTACTTCCATTTTTCTCCTCAATATTGGCTTTTTATAAGCTGAACTAGACAGTTTTGAATAAAAATTTCCAAGTATAGTGTCTATATGATATTATTTCATTTCCTTAAAACATTCTAAGATATTTGTAGTGGTTTTGGGCCCTTGTGATGAAATGTTTGGACATACTGAAAACTATAAATTTAGGGACTGCACCTGTAAGTCTCACGCGAGGCTTAAAATAATCTTGTATTATGAAAAGAAAGTCAGTTCTGTTCTTATGTACCTTAAAACTATTTCAATTTAATTGTCAAAGAACTTCTTTAGTACAATCTTTGCTGTACTTTTGTTAACAACTGAAAATGAAGGGTGCTTATTTTTATATAGTACATTTTGGTTTTAATTTAACAATAATCTCCAAGGTTTAGTTTTACTATACCTTTGTTTATACTATAGATTTACCCTCAGATGCCCACAGTACAGGCATCTGTGAATATATTCCTCTGTAACATATAATGGATAAATTTCATTCAGAAAAAATAACTGATATGTTTCTTCCATAACAAACTGTTACAATTTTTTCATATTTCATTCCTCCAATTCCCTTAAAAGCACCAAGAAAATTACATGCAAAGAAAGTACAAACAAAACTAATGTAAGTGAAAGATCAAGAAGTGGACTGTAAAGCATAAAAATGCCAGGAAAAGAATTACTCTTTCTTTTATTACAGCATTAACGTGGTGTTATTCCATATATACTTCTTTTTAGATATAAACTTTGGTGGTTTACAGTTTATTATCTAATTCCACCACCATACATACATAGCACAATGAACACACCTAAGATTTTTTTTTTTATTATTTTTCTGATTTTAAATTATTTATTTGCCATTTTAAAAAGTGGAATCCTTTTGCATTTACAATTGTACATGTTACTGTGGATGTGAACCACACCCACTACGAAAAGCAGCTGTGTGAGGTTTGGTTGGGTTTCCTGAGTTAAAAGGAAATCAGGATTTTGGATCAGAGTATCCTGTTCATGAAAGGGGCAGAGCTCTTTCTTCCTAAAGGCTTTAGCTTGGCTCCAACATTCCCAAGGCAGCAGGGCTGGGCAAGGCACACCTTGTCCCAACCACTCCTCTTTGTGCTTCCCAGCACAGTGTTCCACAAGGATGGGCACACAGTCACAGACACCATCTGTGTGTCTTACTGAGATGTCTCAAGTTGTAGTTTTGCCTGGCCAGCTAATTCTGGCAAAAACTTTGTTCACTGTAATCTCATGCCAGAGAATCTCCTTCTATAACCAAAACCACTAAAAGAGCAGCAGGGTTGTGTCTAGTGGCATTGAGAAAAACATTATCGTTTTTTTGAGAACTTAATTTCATCCATCAGATAATTTTGAAATTATTCCCATTTTTCAGTCTGAAATTTCTTTTAAGAAAGACAGCACATCATTTTCACTTTTCCATTCATCTCCCTCTGCCATCCTCTTCTCTGTATCCCTTCCCCTACTAATTCATACAGAGAAATGGGTTTAGACCTAAAGGTCAAAAGGGTAAGTACTGGATATATCAGAATTAAATTTAGCTGCTGCTGTCTTTCCCTTGCAGAGGAGAGTAATGTTATTGTACATTAAATTAAGCTGTTGGCTTTTGGGGTTTGTTTTACAATGGTTTATCTTTTAAGGGAAAAATCAAATAAGATGATTTAGTACATGTAAACATATATTTTAGACAATAATTAAAATATGCCCTTTAATATAATGACTGCACATAATTTTTATTCTCTGCTTTTTATTAGTAGGAAAATAAATTATTCAGAAAAATAACATTAATCACAATTAGAAATACTACACTTGAAGTTTAAGTTCATTACTGCAGGCTTCCAAAAATGTAATAATGGATTACACTACATTTATTCCAGTTACTCTTTTTGACAAAACTCCAATCTGATTTTCTGTTAACAATATCTTTAACAATATAGGGAAGACTACAGAGTAGAACATTACATTCTATGAGATAAGGAAGTTATTTTCTCAGATGTGTGAGTGGAAAATAACCCAACATATGAATTGACTGCAGTATTTCTGTGAGTCAGCTTTGCAAAAGGGATTGCTACTAAAAAAGTGTTTTCTTCTTTTTGCAGGTAACTAAGAAATCAACAGTTACAGCTGCTGAATATCAGATCACATCAAACACACCACCCCTTCTAATGTCTTCAGAAAAGACACTTTTAGTGGCCATTTACAGTTCTGGGAAGAAGATAGTCCCTGATCTCATCTGCACCTTACATTGGCCCTTTAACAACACTGCTGAAGAGTACTGTTAAATGCTGTGGAATTAAATACATTAAATGCTGTGGAATTCATAAATTCAATGTTACTTACTCTCTGAAAGACCTTTAGGTATAGACAGTTTTCTTGCTACCTTATAGAACATTAGGAAGCTTATCTGGTTGGCAGTGTCAGGAAAAAAAATAGCTCTTTCATAAGATTTCTGGATAACCAAAAAAATGCATTAGAAAAACTTTTTTATTTTTAGGAATAGGAAGAAAAAACTCTCCAACCTGTTTTTCTTCCTCTTTACTTCCTGACATAGCAACTGCTGTGAAAATGAAAAGTTCAGCTGAATGAATATGTCTAATTACTACAAAACCCATGAGAAATGGCACAAACACTTTCTATCACCCTTTCTAAGAGATGTAAGAAATGTAGATCTATTGTCTTTCTGTGAACACTAAAGGGCAAAAACCTTTCAGCCCTGCTGATGCCATGTCTAGGTACCTAGAAAATTTTTTTTATTCCTCTCACTTGTAATAACTGTTCTAGAACAATCTTTTTTTTGTTCTTGGCTAATTAAAATTCTCTTGAGACTTGACCTAATTAGTATTTTGTTCTTTTCTACTGTTGCTTTTCCTTAGTAAACTGTCCTGGGTTTCTGTTATGATAGGCAAAGTTCAAAAGTTGACTGTGTTGCTCTTCTATGTTCCTTTATGTATGTTTTTGATGAGTTACCAGTGGGATTGATGTTGCATTAGGCTGTAACATTTTCACCAAGTTCTAACGGTTTTTTAATCAGATTTAGAAGGATTTAGGAGTGTCACTATGAACGATCCAAAATATCCATCTAACGTCTTCTTTCTGTCAGCAAGCAGAGTGTGATATTCACTCTTAATACTATCCTTGCATATAATTTTTGAGTTTGGTGATCTACATCTGTGGAGATTTTCAAGACCCATCTGCATCAATCACTAAGCAACCTCATCTGAATTCTCACTGACCCAGTTTTGAGCACCTCCTGGAGTCCCTGTCACCCCAATGACTCTGTGATGTTGTGATTTCCTGAGCGAGAGCAGGACTCTGCAGCTTCTCTCCCTGTAGTCTTTCCTTATGTTCTGAATTAAAAAAGGGGCAAAAGGTGATGGGAAAGACACTGAAGAACTACAGAGCTTGCTGCTTAGTCAATTTTCCTAGTGCATGAAATTCATCCGTAATCACAGTTCCACACTCTCCTAAGCTTTCAGTGGCACTTAAAAATATTTTGTGTGAGTAATACTTATGATTTGGAGATTTGTAAAGATCAATGCCAACTTTTTTCTCCTTCTTTTATCATTGCTAGGAGACTTTCAGGATGTCTGTCCCTCCTTTGTTCTCAGGAAAAATTCACTCTGTCAAATTAATTTCATTTGTCTGCTCATTAATTTGAGATTTTTCTTATACTTATCTTGCATTTCCTTAAATTCTTTTAACAGCAATTACATTAAAAAATTGCATTTATGCTGCATAAAAACTACTACTAGAATAAGTTATCACAGCTTCCAGTATCAAGAAACAAATTTGTTGAATGTTTTTTGAAACCACTGTCTGAAAGAACAAGTAAATACTAGATATCATAAGAATCGGGAACGTATTACTCAGGGAGACTGAAAAATATCCAGCATAAATCTATCCATAACAATATGAAATACCACTTCAAGTTTTAAAAAGGGCCTAAGACAGACTCTTTCTTAGGAATCTATCATTCAAAGTTTAATTAAGTCTTGGTATCCTTAAAATATATCTAACATTATGACCCCCTTGGGGAAATACGTGTGGTTTCATTTCCTGAAAAGGAATTCTAACAAATAGCTCAAAAAAGCATATTAGAAAAACTGTCTTCCCCAAAGGTATCTAATTTGTGTAGAACAAAAACCTACAGGTATTTAATTCTTGTAGAATTATTATAATCTTCTTCAGAACTGTTGCTCTCATCATGAAAGGATTTTTCAACAGGAAGAATCATGTATGAGGTTATTTTGATACAGTTCATGAAGTTTCCTCTTTCTGCTACTGAAGTATTGAAGAGGTCCAGAACAGGACATTTTTTAGCTGCACAAGATAATTTTGTTTAAATAACTTTTTTTTTTTCCCAAGAAACCACTGTGAATCCCAGGTCCTTTCTTTCTCCCCTCCCATACACTGGCCAGCCAACACCTTTTGTTGCAGTAAAAGGCAGCCATAGGCTGCTCCACTGCTGTTGCTGTGGCCATTTTTCCTGTTTTGCCTCTACTTGCTTTAATTCTTTTACACAGATGAGCAGAAATGTTGAAACAGAGCTCCATATACCTTTAGTCGTATTTGAATACTGGCAAGAAAAGTGCTTTTCCAGCAAAATATTGAGTCTGATGTTGCTCTTAAGTACTAGAAATAAAATAAAGATGAACTGGAAGTAAATTATTTCTTCTGATTTTCATGCTTGAGAAAATATTATTTTTCCTCTTTAATATCTCTTGGCTATTCTTAATTTTATGTTTTATAAATTCTGAAGTTCAATGCAATTTCAGGACATCTTCCTTATTTAGAATGGAGTCACATATACCACCAAAAGAAGAAATCTGATGACAAAAATAAAGATGACTAGTGTCTGAGATCTTATAATTGTTCTAATCAACTAGTTGTATTTATTTTCTCTCCTGGTTGGTGACACTCTGATAGGCCGTTTTCTTCTGAACGTTTCATATTCTAAGCATTACTAGAATCTTTTCTTTTGTTCTTCATTTCTAGCACATCTGCCATGTACATTCATTTACAGAGCCTTTAGGCTCCATCTTATTGCACCTGGCTGCTGAGTTTGGGACACTGGGCTGAAATAGTGGAGCAAACATATTTCTTTTTTTTTTTTAATTTATTTATTTGGGCAGAGAAGACTCTCAGGACATTCTCCTTCCCAGAGTTTGCAGCTGGCAAGACAGTGAAAGGAGAAGTTGAGTTCAATGATGCATAAAGAGATCAATTCCTTGCATCTCTTACCATCCAGTATTAAATCTGAGAAAAATTCAGGCCATATCAAAACCAGATACATGTTGCTCTCCTGGAAACATTGACTCTGTGACCAGTCCCACACTGTCACCTGTCCCAGTTCCTCATCAATTCTACCACTATATCAAAGACCTGGAAAAAACTTACTGTTGTTAGTAGCCAGTTCTACATGCATCACATATCTTCTAGTCACTTAAACTTTCCCTGACTATAGCTTGTATCTTTAAATTTTTTTGATTTGTTTGTTTTTCAGGGTTTGCCCCATCATGTCACTCACTACCTACATTCTAGAGGAAAACGGATTACTGTAGCCAGGAGCACAGTTACTCTGGGACTCAGACAGGATGTTCCATGGTGTATCATTAATATTTTACCACAGGGCTTCTCCTCTAGCCAGCAGCACCTTGCTCCTGCATATGCTCAGGTCATTCAGCTGTAGCTGACATTGAATTGCAAACAGAGGATTCTTAATGTGCTGCGAACAGAAAAAGCTTTAAATATCAGTTCAATTTAAAGAGGTAAGTTAGCGTTCCTAAACTGTGTAAAGGAGAGATGGTCATTCGACAGACAAAAGGGCACATCTTTTCCTACCCTATTGTTTTGCTCTTCTGCTAAGAGTGAGCAGAGGTAGTAAATTGTGCCTTAAAACTATTTGTGGTTTTTTTTCAACTGTTAAATAAGACCCACATTGAAAATGGCTCCAAGTACTGTCACATTCCTGTGATTCATCTCACAGGAATTATTAGACAGAGAAAGTGTCTTTCTTTGTGAAGTGAATGGCACTCTTTGAGGCCATGTGGTGTTTTTCCCATATTGTTATTTCTAAGCATTTCATAGACACTCGTAATAAGATCTCAAAATTTTTAATACTGTCAAAAATCTAAACCAGAAAAGTTAAAGTTACCCTCTCAATTTTTGTTATACACTTTATTGCCATAAATCTTTAACACTTTTTCCAAATATAGCATACCCCATTACATTTCTCTGAAGCAGAAATAAGTTGTGGTGCTATGACTATGTCTGTGATTTCATCCATGGTACTCATCCTACTGCCTCAATTAAGTGAAAGTCCTTGCTCCGTTGGAAGCTCTAAATTCGGTTTGGATACTGATTAAAGGCTTTTTGCTCTCAGGGGAAAAATTATTTGGTGGCTGAATTGCTTAGTTATAGCACACTGCTGCATGCTGATTCTGCATTTCTAGTTGTTCCTACTGACATTATTTTCCAACAGGTGATCTCTATGTTCACAGTTCATTTGCACTTGATGCCCCAGAGACTGTTTTCTTCAAGAGGCATTTTGTAAAAATACAGAAAATTAATTAAACACAGTGCTCTACTGTACTATGGACTGTGTGTCTCTGACAAAAGCATTTATAAGCATGGACCCTTTTTTTCCTGACAATTAATTCCTGAATTCTGATTTCCATGTCTTCCCTGATGTCTGTGGTCCTCTACAAATGAGAAATGTGATGTATCCTTTGGGTTTGGGTTTTTGCCAGGTTTTGCAGGTGTTTAGTCTTCTTTTCGTTTTTTTTTTTGGGGGGGGGAGGTGTTGTTTTTGTTTTCCGTTGGTTTGGTTTTTGTTTGGTTTTTGTTTTTGGGGTTTTTTTTATGGTGTGTTAATGTTATTTTTGTTTCAGATCTGCCCTATACCTTAACCAGTCACTTGAGACACAGCACAAGAATGAATTACTCTGAACTGCCTTTCTGTCTCCTGACAGGTCTGCTTGAAAAGCAGCTTGCCTGAAGCTGAATGCATCGCTATTCCACTTATCTCTAAGTCAGCAAGGGACAGTTTTACAAATCTCTAACATAAGGCATGAAATGGAATTCAACAGCAAGACTGATTTTCTTCTTATTATTTGGCCTGGCCAAATAAATGGAGGCTAACAGACTGCAAACATAGAGAGCACATTTTGGGGTGTTCTCTTGAAATGTTGACTTTATTAAAATCAGTCACCTGTGAGACAAGCAGTAACCTCATGGACAACCTCATCTCCCTGATTTATCTTTCCTTGTATAGGCCTCAAAATACAACCTCGAGGTGAAACACTATGAAAGTTGATTGCATTTACTGATGTGTGAGAGACATAGTAGTGTTTCTTTTTTTGGCCATTATGTCTTTAATACATTACTGTGAATAAATATTACTTAAATGAATATGCAATTAGCTTATGACCACTAAAAGACATTAAATTTTTGAAAGGCAGTGTGCTTCCCAGAACTTTTCAGTGCATGGTCTTAAATACAGTGCACGGTCTTTTCAGGGATGGTCTTAGATACATTTTCCTAATTACAGCATTGTTGGTCGTAATTGATTACCACTCACAGCTTGGCTCTCATCTATATACTTAGGTGAACAGAAGCCAAGTTTTTAAAGGATATATCTACATTAGTATCTACATGTTCTCTTAGCAAACTATGTGGAACCAGGATCTCAGTGGCACAATCATCTACACAACCATACAATTGGGATATTCCCTACTGTTGGTCGTCTGCTACCCATGAGCTGCCATGAGCAAGGGCCAAGTCAGTACTTGTGATAAACACCTTGACATTAGAGGATCATTCCCTTACAGCAGTTTGTGTGGTCACCCCCCAATCATTGAGAAATTTAGTTTAACTTTTCACATGTGAGTTCTGCAACATGCCCTCAGAGGCAGAGAAGGTTGCTGAAGAAATAATTGTGGTAATGAGATGGTATCCCAGACCTGTCCCAAACCATGGCACAGTTTTCAAGGCTATGTCTGTGTCAGTGTATAGAAACGAGCTAGAAGTGATTCTGTGGCTGGGTGTGCCACACATGCTGGAAACATTGCTGGGTCCTTGAACTGCGCTGTCATTGAACAGCAGGGTCAGAGATCAGAGACTTGTTTAAAGTCTCACATGCCAGCATTCATGACTCTTCAATTAGACCTTTAAAGACATTGTTGTCCTGATAAACAAGGCAGCTGAAATCTGACCTCAGACTCATTCCCTTACATGAGGACTTTGAGATTCATCAGAGACAAAAACTTGCTCAGAGCATTTTATAAGCAGGTGAAGTGCACTGAAATGCTGTGGATATCATAACATCATAGAATCTGCTGAGTTGGAAAGAACCTACTGGGTTCATCAAGTCCAACTCCTGCTCCACACAGGACACCCAAAGAATCACACCATGTGCCTGAGCGTGGTGTTCAAATCCTTCTTGAACATGAATATTCAGAGGGTGCCATTGGTCTCACCCTCCTATATGGGACACAAAAATTATGGGGAAAAATTTCAAAACAGAGTCAGGAGCAGACTAAATCCAACTTTTTTTTTCTAGATTCATTTTTCTTTCCCCCCTAAATTCTTGTCACTTTCCAGAGAAAATTTGGCAGTTAGACTGGAAATAAATCTCTATTAAAGCCAATGAGAAGTTTTTTGTAAAATTCAGGGGCTAACATTAACAAAAAGGGCTGAGGTCAAAATGCAAAGCTTAAGACTGTTTGAAACTGATATTTTCTGACATTGTAATGGAATAAAAGTTGGTTACTGCAAGTTGCAATACTAATCCTTAATGTAATTTAACAGTCACTAATGCATAGTAAGTTTTTTATGTTATTTTTTTTTTTTAGTTTCATCAAAAAGACCTGATCAAGTGCAAACTGCTATTATACGGATTTTTAATCAAATGCAATTATATCATTAATGATACAATACTAAGCCATGACACTCCAATTACCATTGATAAACATTTCTTCAGGGATCTCTAGCTCTTCATAGTGAAGACTGGCAGAGAATGGATTCCTATTAAGGAGCTCAGAGCCCCTTGGGCTGTGTCGTAGACAAATAGAATTTCACATGCTTGTACTGCTCTTGTCTTATTCTAACAACTGCTTTCCTAGTCATATTAAATATGTTAGGCTTGTTCTGTGAGGGCAACTAAAATTTCTGAAAGAATGGTATAACCAGCAAATGTAAAGATTAGAGTGCAGCAGAGTTACACGCTGTGTTTTCCTCTATATCAGCAAATTTCAGGGTAGGAAATTTCTTAGAAATTATACTGAACACTCTTTGGTCAGATACCCCAGGAAATAAATGAAATTGTTTTTAAACCGTCAATAGCCAATGCTCACACAGCTTGAAAATGAACCACAAGAATTGAAACTTGCTTTGTAATAAATATGTTAGAAATTATATGTCTCTTCCTCTCAGGTAAATTCTTCTAAAGTAAAAAAGATGTGTATTTCACATGCAGTATTTAAAGAGTCAAGGAAAGGCAGAGACAGAAAAGGAAATGAGGAATAAAAAGAAAGTTATCTAAAAGTTACTGACTCTTCCCAAATCAACTCTCTCTTTCCAAATAACAAAATACCACGGAACATATTGACAAAAGTTGGAAAAAAAGTTGACTAAAGTTGGAAATCTCAGAATTGTAGAATGATTTGGGTTGAAAGAGACCTTAAAGAACATCTTATTCCAGCCTCCTGCCGTGGACAGGGACACTTTCCACTGGATCAGGTTGTTCAAACCCCCATCCAACCTGAATGCTGGCACCCACAACTTCTCTGGGCAACCTGTTCCAGCACCTCAGCACTCATTATCTTTTTGTGGCACATCTGTCATAGTTCCAGAATGGCATAGTTTTCAGTGATCCTACTAGGGTCTTTAAGGAAGAGAATGGGGGAACTCCAGAGAAAGTGAAAGAGAAATGTTTTATAGAGCTATAGGTATTGAGAGAGGAGCTGACTCTGTTTCTTCTGTAAACATTCTTGGGCTTAATACAGGGCAGAGCTATTCTGGTAACAGGGAAGGAAGGGTGCATAGAAGCACATCTTTTTCACTTAAAATGCTGAACAGCTCTTACTACATCTACTGCTAATGAGAAGGACTGCAGTCCCCTTAACTTTCTCCAAAAAGTTTCCTTACTCCTGCTAAGGTAGAAATCCACCAAGAATGAAACCGCATGATCAAGCAATAAAATCCTTGGGCCAGGGTATGTATGTGGAGTGAATGATATACAGAAATTTATATATTTCATCTTAAATTAACCTCTGAAACTATTCTTGCAGTGTATTACCCCTGACTACTCCCTGCCTCTTACCTCCTTCCGTGTTGTGTTGTAGTTAGTTTGCTGTATGTATGTGCCAGTAACCATATAAGCCATTATTTAACCTCTGTTCTTTAGAAAAAAAGTGGAGGAAAGTGAAGCAATTGAGCGAGTTGGGGTGCTTATTATTTGCTTATAGTTTTCTTGAGTTTTTGCTGTTGTTGTTGCTTTGTTTTGGTTTGGTTTTCTGCTTACTTATTATTCAGTCTTCTCTTGAGATGAAGAATTGTGCTTTGCTGTTCATTGCTGAACTTGGACAAATAGTTATTCCATACAAGGAGGGAATATGTAACGCCTTAACACAAGGCTTTTCAGCCTACAATGACTTACTCAGCTGAGTTATTCCAATTTAGTCCAAAAGGCGTTTGCTCTCCCTGCCACTGATTCTATTGCACAGATTATTCCAATTACAAAGCTACAGTTTCTTTATGAAGCTGGCTTCAGTTTTTAAAGCCAAAATGATGTGTAAAAAATTGCAAAATCAAATATATACTGTGTCCATTGATTGTGTATCTACAATGAGTCATAAAACTTAATTGCTATCATGAAACCTCTTCACAGAATTACTACTTCAAAACTCTGAATGAACAAACTGGTTCTTATACAAATACCAAACATATATATGTGTATTTTTGTCAGGAAGAAATTGCATGATTTCCATTAAACCTATAGTGAAATTGATTTATTTTTTTAAATATAATACATCAGTACACCAATTGACACTTAATGGAAGTTATCGACAAAAGCAGTACTTGCTTACAAAGGTCTGGATTTGCAACATGCACTGGTATTGACTACATCACCAGATAGAAAGCTGTGTAATCAACAACCAAAAGGGTTTGCATGAATCCTGGTGTCAGTATCTATTGACAAAGATTAATATTGACATCTACAGAAAAATATGTCTTTCAATTAATGTGAAATTTCCCTTAGATTTTTTTTAAATTTAAAGTCTGCTTAAATTCTGCAAAATAAAGTGATTTTATTGAAATAGTTCTGAAAAAAACTTGATAACATTTTCTGGCCTTTTGTGCATTTTAATTTGAACAGATTCTGTCCAATTCTGACAATTTATTTTAGGTAATAACATTGTTTTGTTATGCAAATATCACTTCTTTTTTACTGCTAAGAATGCGAATAGCTTAACTCACTATTCACTGCTACCTCTTGCGATCAGTTTTCTGGAAGGATACTAATGTAATTATGGGGGCTTTTGTTTAGTTCTTGCTCAAGACAACTAAAAACTTCTTGATTGAGAAAGGGATGTGGAGGTAAGCAATACTGTTCGATGTTGTATGTTGGTATCAATGTTAAACATCTGTAAATATATTGCTAAAATACATTCTCCTTTATTAATTAATGTATTTTTAAAAAGCAAATCATGTTGTTTTAAATGCTGTTGTTTTTAAATCATGTTGTTTCGAAAGCAGAACAAGTCTACATTAAGTTAATCTCATGACAGGGCTTATCTTGCCTATCTCAATGGCACATGATATAAACTGTCTTGAAAATTCCTCCTTCTTCTTGCACCAAAGGACAGAAAGGCATTTGGCTAATCAACCATGAACTCCACTTTTCTTCCTAGAGATTCTGCATGCAAAACATTACAATTTCAGCTAAAATTAAACATAAGAAATATTTTCTGTTAATCTTATTTCCCATTTCAAGGTTGTGTAATGCAAAAAAGCTGTGCCAAACAGTCTGTACAATTCACCTTCCCAGTGACCACCATCAAACTACTCCAGAGTAAAGCAACAGAGGCCTTACAATCTGCAGGTTTAAAACCCCTACATCTAGGCAGTTATATCTCAATCCCAGGCAGACCTGGACAGTTTCATTTTGCCAAATTTTGACATGAGCAGTGTAGACAATCCATGTCTGGGTTCGTCATCCAGATTTTCTTTCTAGTCAGAGGAGACAACCAGGCATTTCTAGAGCACAGGGCACCACAGCTATTTTAAATACCTAATTGTCCCTGTTAGAGGTAAAAGTAAACAAGGTGATGAGTTTATATGTGGATATTCACACTATAGAGATCCAGAGGTTGGTGAAATGCAGTTTAATGTCAGAGACAAGTTTAAACCCCAAAATAAGCAATTACAGCTTCCCAAACTCTCTCATTAATATTGGAGAATTAGTAAGCATTGCAAGCCATTTTTTGTGATATGCTGGTACATTAACATCACTGCTAAAGCTCTTTGAAGGTTAATTTCAGTTTAACAGTATAATACTTGAAAAGCTTTCACTTATTATCTAGAGTACTGGAGAAATGGGTCAATGAGGTTCTTTGTGGAGCAGAAGCTGACGCAAACAGAAAGACAATCTTATCAGCACCTGAGTATAAAATAACCACCCACTGGAGCTTGTTCATACATGATTCACTGCAGGAATTCAGCAGGTGATTGATAAGGGGAGTACACCAGAAATGTAAGCAGGCTTGCATGTAAAAAGAATGTAAACAATTTAGCATTCCTCCTTGCACTCACCACCATGAAAATGATAACAACACTCTCTTTGTTGACATATTTTGCAACCCAGCCTTACCGCTCCTGTGCACATAGACACTGTACTGGCTACAAATCCTCTCCAAACCCACTGCCCTTCCAGAAGGAAAAAGAAATCCAGAATGGGGGTCAGAGCTGATCAACCACACAGGCCAAAACATCTACATGCGTTCTCATTCTTGTAGACAATCCCAATAACAGATTAAAGCTCTCAGTTCCCACTTAGGTGTTAATGGAAGCAAATCAAAATGAGAGTCCAAGACAATTGTGCACAAGTAGCTCCTGTTGGGCAGGTCCCTTAACATGTTTCTGTCTGGATCCTCCTGCAAGCCTTGAGGACATAGAAAGGGACAATGTGCAGGGCTGTGCGTAGGAAGTGGAATGAGTGTTGTTGGATAAAACCAACTTTTCAGTAGAGGATGCTATAGAATATAATTTCTGGAATAGTTATATGGTATTAAAAAACTGAGTAGGAATATATTGAGAAGTGACTTGGGTCCTCCTTCTTTTTATACTGAAAAAGTCATAACTATTCAGTCTTCAATTTTTAAGAGCAGATTGATTATTTGAAATAATTGAACAATCATTCTATCTAGTACATTAGAAGAAATGGAAACTCCAATGATAACATCAATATACTCTTAAGAGTCACATTCCACATGCCTTAGTCTACTGTTACTGGGAACTACACTGACAAATTACAGTGAATGCTGAAACACATGGACTTCTGAACCCTAGTCATATCCTAAATTAATACTACTGCTTTCATCCTGCTTATTTTGTAAAATGACCCTGTTGTTTTGATTCAGTTGTTTCACACAAGATTCTTGATCATTTATGTAAGTCAAGCTCTGCATCCATCAGGTGACCATTTCATATGACCCTGCTCAGAGAACAAGAACCTCTCAAACAGTGTTCCAAGTTGTTTTAAATAGATTCCTACATTCTTCTATTTATCAACAACCAGAGTTAGCAAAACATTTGACCTCTGAAAACCTTTGACCAATTTTTTCAAAGAAGCTTGAATTTATTCAGCATTCATGTTCATTCTTCCTTCTGCATATGGATGATAGTGCATAGATATGCGAAGTCCAAAAAAGACTAAAAATGGTGCATTGAGTACACAACCCTTCTCCATGTGTGTTTGCTTACTTTGAAAAAGTGCAATGAGGTTCTTAAACCTGATCTTCTCTACTTTTGTATGAACAAAGAGAATGTGAATCACTCTGAAGTGAGAGAAAAAGGCACTGCAGAATACACTGTCAGAACCATGTGTTACACAGAAGTCAAGGCTGCAACAGGTGAACTGTAACTTTGGTGTGCAATCATTCACTGAGAAACGCTTATGTCTCAAAGGACTCAAAGGTGGCTAATACGATGACAGATTTTAAGAAGCATTTTTGAAAAATCTGAAATGTTAATCTATTATTCTTACAGCTATGCCACACAAGTCAGGCAATATGTGGGATATATTAGGGAAGAGCAAGCATGAATTTTCTATAGGTTAGTTATGCCTCAACAAATGTACTACAGTCCTTTGGTGATATTAGCAGTGATGTGGTGGATAATGGAGAGCTGGTTCATAAAATCTACTTGAATCTCCAAAAGGCGTTTGGAAATTCAACTTGTTAAAGCTTTTTCTGAGTGAAAAGTAACTGGTCATGAAGAAGGTGTTTACCAGGTAAACACTTGGTTAAAAACAGGAAACACAAGATATGGTACATTGTCAGTATTGACAATAGCTATTGACAATAGTGATCAATAGCTTACCTGATCTGTGCTGTTAACTCATCCATAAATTATCTAGAAATGGGAATAGCTGAGGTGAAAAAATCTGATGGGAATCCTTGGAAGTTATTTAAAGCGGCAAAAAATGCACACTTACTGTGCAGCAGCATTTCATAAGAAACTAGACAAATCCTGACTGTACTTGATACCTGATAAAAATAACATGGAATGTGAAGCTTAGAGTAATTAAATGTGAAGTAATATAACTAAGAGGAGTGATCTTTATTTTAGTTATGTAATAATGGTTTACCACTACTAATCTAGACTGAGTTTTAGCCTCAAATCCTGTGGAAATCATTGTCTCGGGACTCAGTGCAGTCAAAAAGGAAAGAAAATGTTAAACATTGTTGGAAAATTACAGTGAACAAACCAGGAAATTATAGACAACAAACCAGAAAACAACATTTTGATAGTATAATCTAATGTTCATTAAGCAAAATCAAGGGGAAAAAAGGTACTTCGACATTGTCTTGTAAAGCAATAATAATAAAAACAGCAGTACCTCTTTGAAGTTAGCTTCTTATATTAAGGCCATCTGAAAGATCGTCAGTTCCTAAGGTGTTATGATAGGTGTTGATAGTCTTTGCTAATTAAAATAAACATTTGTTTCCAGTCTCTAGAAAATTAATTTTGTAACTAATAATAAATTCTCAAGTTGTTACCCAATTATACACAAATGGAAATTCAGTTTTGTCTCCTAATTAATTTTTTTATTTTGTTTTTGAGGGGGTTTTTTCTGTGTATGTATGCAGTTTTCTTTATTCCTTCTCTCTCAGATACTTTTTCCTTCCTGGATGCAACAAAATAAGACATGTAGCAACCAGAGCTGTTGAAAAGGCATACAAAATTATTGCAAACACATTAGCGTCAGAAATTCTTTAAGACCAATTAATGGCAAAATTCACTAAAAGCTCCATTATCTCTTTAAAAGAGCTTTACTCACTTATGTCATGCAGCTCATAAATAACAGGGATCTAAAAGGAAATCCCTTTGTAAATTGTTCTTCAGACTTTGTAAGAGTAGATGCCAGTCATGAAGCTATTTAAACATAAGTTTATGTTCTGAATAAAAGCACGACAGAATGAATCATGATCTCATTTTGGAAATTTCTGTGGGTGGAAATGAAAGACTTTGGCCAGATTAGTTATGTTACAGACACACAAGAGAACTGAATAGATCTGAGTTAAACAAGGGGGGGTATCAAACACAGTTTATTGGTGATATAAAGGTTCTGTTAAAGTCAAACTTATTGGACAAAATGTAAAATGGGGGCCATAAGTACATATAAAGTCACATAGATAAATGACAAAAATCAGAGGGAATGCAATTAGACTAATGATCTCTTCTTACTTAGCAGTTAGTCAAGAAAATTCATAATATATTAAATTGACTGGGTTACAAGTCAAGAAATGTGAAGCCAGCCTGATAAAACTGTACCGACAGAGTGACTGGTGAGACATTGCTGCAGGAATGAGTGAACATTAAGGAACTCAGCTTTCTCCAGAAAACAGGCTTTGTTGATTTTATTGGCATTTGATGTCAATTTTAATTGCCTAATTGTGTATGTGTCTGATCAAGAGTTATAATTTCTATAAGGCCTAAACTGACACTCATTACATTTGAGAAAACTAAGGGGAACTGGCCTGAAATTTGTGTCATATTTTTGGTGTGTTATTTTGTCCCAGTATAACCTTAAACAGCCTTAAACCATTTTTGTGAACTGCTATCTGGTGATACTTACTATTAACTATGAAGATGGTATAACAAGAGCTAAATTAAGGAAACAATCTGTGATTGATCTTATTTAATGCGATTTCTCACAGTGTCCATGCCAGATAGACAAGAAACCTTACCAAAAACAGCTGCAGGATAATCAGATACAGCAAACCCTATCAGGAACGTGTTAATGTGTTGTGATGGCAAATTGAAGTATCTTTTTTCTTCCCACCTGCATAATGTGAAATTATAACTTGAACTTTCTGTAGGTGCTACAGCACTTTTAAAGATCACAATTCAGATGCCAGAGAACAAGACACAGAACCTTTCCCACCACTGGTCTCCTTTATCAGGGGTATACACATATCCTGTGTGTATATGTTAAATGCAAATGTAGATATTTAGGAGGTGCTTTCACTGAAATATGGGCTACATGTGGTAATCAATATGGCTTCAGTGATTGAATTACACTCTAGCTGTGTTTCACTTCCTGTTCTTTGGGAGTGCTCCTAGAGAGGGACGCACGGCAATAATTTTCCCTAAGGAAAGAAAATGGAGCAAAACAATTGCTGACATTTTATAAATTCAACAGTGTGGTTATTGTCCCCAGCTTTGCAGTGGTTCTCTTTCAGCCTTTGGGTGTCAGGCTTTCATTTCATACTACAGAACACTTCCTGAATTCCTGGGGTTGTATTTCTTCTGTCTCTGTAACATTTCACCCCTCTTCTTTTCTTCCATTTTGTTGCTCTTACTCCTCTGTGTTATGATCTAGAAAGTGTTTAAGTTGAATTTATGCTGAAGAAATCCCAGCAGGAATATTAGGTGGCAGCATCACTTTCATCTCATCGCTCCTTCAACAGACAACCTCAACTCTGTTTTGCTAATTTTGATAGAGAAAGTGTTTCAAATAGAATTACTGAAAAGCATCTGGTCTCATTTTGGTCAGTACCTTCTTGGATGATACTACCGGAAGATGCTGTGTTCATCTTATGGAAATTAATGAGACAACTTTCTCTACAGATGAAAAAACAGAAGACCAGCAAACCTTTAATACTTGTCATGATACTCTTTCTTCTTTATATTAGTAGGCACCATTAGCACCAGAAAGTCTTTGAAGAAACATTATCTTAATGTATGTCATCTTGCTTACAACATACAGAGCAGTAACAACAAAGCTAGTGATGATAATCATATATAACCTCTGTCAAGTTGACCTGGACCTCCAGAACCAGAGGGAACATCAACTATAAGTGTATCTGCAGATGGTTCTTTCTAATAAAAAGCTTTTCATCTTAAATACAGGTTTGAAATTTCAGAAAATTTGGCACAGTGCAAACTACTGTCAAAAATATATAATCCAAAATTAAACCCCTACAAGTAGTTTTTGAAGGAAGAAGGCACTTCATGCTTATATGTATATGTAATTATTAAATAAATCATTAAAAATATCTGTAATAAAGTAGCTGCTGAATAGTGTTCGTTAATTATCACTGCACTCAATATTTATTTTTTGACTGCTTTAAATTTTGTGAATAACAGATACTGTGATTAAATTGCAAGGTTGTTTTTAGCATAACATTGCACAAAGAAATTGCTACCACCTTCTGATTTCTACTAGAAATCTACTAGATCCAGCAACTTTGCACTGTACCTATAAGCGAATGATTTGAAAACAGTGGTGTTGTGGGAAGAAAAACTAATCAAAAATTCGTACTAAAACACTCATAATAAAGTTCTAGGCATAGGTAGGAGCATGTGGCTGCCTGAACACCAAACATAGGATTAAGGGACTCATCTTTGCTCCTTTTGCAAGAAAGGACTCAAACTCTTCTTACTCCTGAGAGACATACGAAGCTTTGTACTTGAGATAGGTCCTTCATCCGCTGCTTCTGTTATTCTATTCCATTTTACGTTTCATAATAAAATATTGATCAGAGCATTAAAGTTGCTATATAGCCTGATAATTAGGACAGTAATCTGAATCCTATTTCCTGTGCCAGCTGGCATTTCAGTATAAAGGCATCCATCAGCTTGGATTCAAATCCCCGTTTTAAATCAGGTGGTGTCCTAAACTGCTAAACCATAGAGACAGACTATTTTGGCTCAATAAATATTTCATTATGTCCAAAGTGAAGAGATGGAGAGCAGCATTCTCTGAAAAGCTGGCAATTATCATAGTCACTGAAGAGCCAGGGCAGCAATTCTGAAGCTTTCAGAGTTTCCAGGCTCCTAAATCCACATGAGCCCATCTGTTGACCTGTGAATTTGAAAATCCTGGAAACCTTCAGGCAAGTTGTAAAGGAGACAGACTGCAAGGTTCTTTGTCCTCTCACCTGTTCATTTATTCATTAATCAGATACTAAAGAACTCAGCAGGTACTCTGGCGTGTGATTAGAAAGATTTGAAACATTTTTGGCATAAGCAGATCTATCAAAACCCTATTTGTCTTCTAGTGCAATTTCACTGTGATAGTTGAAAAATATTTTGCTTTCACTGATTCAGCATCCTTCAACAGAAAAAGCAGAATTGTTCATATTTTCCAAACAGCTAAATGTTTACTTTGCAGGCTTAATTCATTACACGTAGTGCAGCCAGACAGTTCACTGACACATGCTGAAGGAGAGCTCTCTATAGAGGAAGATGACAGACTGTGTCACTGGCTTCTAATACATGTGAGCTTTCATGAAGATCATGTTTCTGATATTTGCGTAAACTAGGATGCCAGGATCTTATTGCTTTGAGTGGGAGGATGAGATGATCTGATCAGTGTGCCAAGTTCCTGTAACTCATCACTTTCCATTCTCCATGAAGTGGCATTCCCCTAATCTGGCTGCCAAAAGCTGGTTTCTGTTTCTCAGTCCCAAGGACGGTGTAAAATCTCACTACCTTCCTGTTAGGCTAACTGCTGCAAAACCTGTTTCTGATTTGCACTTAGTTTGAACTGGTGATCTAACAAACTCACTCCTCTCACTCTCCTGCTCTCTTCTTATTCCCTACCCCCATTTGGGCATAATTCCAAAAAATGGGTCCCCCAGCCATATGCAGCAGGCAGTGCCTACTGTGTTTCATTTTTGTTTCAGCTGGACTGAAATACAAGACACAGAATGGGCACTGTCTGAAGTCAAACTTGCTCAAAAAGGTATGCTAGTATATTAGATTACATTTTTTTCTGTGATATTGGCACTTAGATTCATGTACTATTCACACATAAGACTTCAGTAATTTTGGAAAAATCAGCCCGTATTGCAAGTTGTGCCTGGAACAAGCAGGTGTAATCCTGGAAGGATAACTATAATCCAGTGACTAGAACTGATTCCTCTAGCATTTTATCAAAATCCCTGTTGTAGCAACGGCCTTATTCTGTTTTTTCCATTCTGCTTAACCAGCAGATGACTCAGTCTACAGACCAAGATAATACTGTACAATTATAGCATTCAAAATGGTTTATGTGTGACTACTCAAAGCTTGTCTTCACTCTGTTTATTGGCTACCAGCACACTAAGCTAAATGCAAGTTAACAAATTCCTAAAAATACTCCAGGGATGAATCATCCCTTTCAAAAGGGTTCTGGAGAGTGTTTACCACTGTGATGGTAAGTCACGGGGTAGCAGGGAAGCCAATTTCTGTTACAGAAAGAGACAAGCTTGAGTCAGCCAAATGCTATGTTACAGTTTCTGAATGCTTTGCCTGGAAGATGGCTATTATGAGTTAATGTTCTCAAATTTGGGCAGCTGAAGGAAACCGTTAAAGCAAAATTCTCCCAAAGTATCTTGCAAGCCTGATTTCTGCTTGTTTCCACAGAAATCCAGGAATTTCTCATTTTTCTAATTTTCTCTTTTTTTAAAGTTATTTCCAAATCATAAGTGACTCAACATTGTCAGAAAAAAAAACTCTGAAGAGTCTGTTTGCTGAGAACTTAGATACTTGTGTTTCAATGCTGATATTGGAAAATATGTGTTCAAATTCATAGCATAGATGTGAGCTTGAACATTCCCTGCTACCTACAGAGCAGACAAAAGTTTGTCTGAAAAGAAGATATTCATGTGCTGTATGTTTTCCTTCAAAAAACTTTGTGTTCATTAGATCCAGAATTTCAGATAAAGTCTTAGAAACCTAATGGTTAAATAATAGTAACAACAATAAAAACTATGTGCAATTAACATTGACACTTCAACCACTGTTTGTAATAAACATGCAACAAAACATAACAGATTTGTTCATCTATCCAGAAGTACTTAATTTTATCCCAGTATTATGACTTTCCACTCCAATTTAATCTGATTGAACATTATTTACTATAAATTAAAGACTCAAGAAATGACAAAAAGCATAATTTATAGAGTTCTTTCTGTTTGCTAAATAATTGTTCCACATTTACAGCTTGATCTCTAATAAATGGCATATGCAGACATGCTCCAGTGTGGATTAAGGAGCTATCTCCAATGCTGCTCAGCAGAGCTTATCTCATGGAGGTTGCCATTCCCATACATCTGAGATATCATGAGTGGTCACACAATTACATCATGGACTCAGTTCGACTGTGTTTTGGGCACCCTGCTCATCCACCTAATTAAAGCAGAAGGCTTGTGTTTATTAGATGTGTTTAGATAACCTTTAGATAACTCAGACTTTAGGCTGGAATAAAGTCCTCAAGGTGTTGCTCAATAATCAGATTATTGATTACAGTTAACATAAAATCATGGCAGGTCTTTCACATTTGATCCTTGACCAGTTGCAAAATAAGGCTCTACTCTTCAGATAAATGTGGGAAAAAATAGGATAAAAATTATACTTGTATATCCTGAATCAAACAGTGGAATATATAGAAGGCATCTCACAGTCCACTGCTGATGCATCTCTCTGTTCATGCTCTGTCTGACATCTGATAAGCAACAAAGAGAAAGTAGGCATTTGCCTTGGCAAATTTGAATAAGGTTTTTGATCAATCAGGTAAATTAAACAGAACTTTAAAACAAAATTTTGAAAATAGGGGTAATGTCAATGAGTTTGTATTCTGACATCTTCTTCCCTGCCATCATTCATTGGAACCCAAGAAGTTTAAAATTCCTCAGAGATGACTAGTGAGACATGTCACACAAAGGGACATGGACTGGTATCTTTGCCTTCACAGACCAGATATCCTGGATCCTTTGCATGGAAACTACTGACTGCTTTGAGGTTAATTAATTGTATTTCATAGTGAAAAAAGTTCATTAAATCCTTATTTCAGAATGAAAACCTTTGTTTTCATAGTTATATGTATGCAATTTAATTGTACTCTCTTTGTCCCTTGGCTCCTCCCTCTCACAGTTGCACTTTAATAAGCAGGGTGATATTTGCATTGAGATGGTGTTAGAAACCTTTAAGAAAGTAGCCTATAAAAATTCTCACTTGTGCTCACACATCCCTTGTCAGAAGGAAAAGTGTTACCTAAGATGTGCTGCAGTCGTGTTTGCAGAGGCAGATCTGGGGAATTGACTGCTGGAAAGCATTTCTGTGAAGAGTAAATGAGGATATCTTTAGATAATCACTTATGATTGAGACTTTGAAATGTACGCCAGAAATGTTTGTGATAGTAAAACCTCCCACTTGATCCCAGTAGAGATTTGGAGGAAAGGCTGGTACTGTTAAGTGTTGTGTTGCTCACTGTGGATGCCCAGCAAAAGTCCATTGCAAAACCTTTGCCCTTAGGTTGATGTGAACTGCAAACTCTCAGCTTTTGCATTTTTTCTGGTGATGCATTTGCTCTCCTTCACAGACAGTACTTTGAAAGAGGTGCTCTAATGCAGCTTCACAGAGCAAGATGCAAAATAAATGAGCCTGCAGGCAGAATGCTACTTAACAGCCTTCTGGGAGCTGTTTGTCAGAGCCCAACTCTGCCTCACATCCATCCTCACCACCACCACTGGTTGTAGGGATGGCTCAGAGCACTCACTGGAACCGCTTAACGGTTGCAAACTTATCAAATAGTCCGAATGCATGAGGGGCCAGGAGATGAGTGCTTCAAAACTTTCTACTTCAGAGCTCTTCCTTTCACTTTTTTACAACCTGGCAAAGGCAGACAACAGACCAATGCCTCTTACAGGATTTAGAAACAAAGAAACCTGTAATCTCTCATGTCATCAGAAATTCAAAGCGTCCCAAACCGAGAAGACTAAGTATTTATTTGGTAAACACATAAGGACAGAAATAGATATTAATGGAAAATTTGTAATGATAAATTGATACTAATAAGCACTTGAGCAAGTAGACCACTCAAGAGCTGGTTTAGCCTTGGAAAGTAATTAGTGATGACTCTCACTTGCCCCATACTCCTGATACTCCTAAAGAAAGAAAGACAGGTATTGATACCAATAAAAGTACAGAGAAAAAATACTACATAGGCCTAAATGTAAGTAAGCATCTGCAAAAGCATCAGTGTCTACAAGCCCACTTTCAGATTGTAAGTGTTATATATTCTCGCCTCACAACCTCTAACTAAAGTTAAGGTTCATTACAATAGCAGTCACAGCTTTACACTACATTTGCTTTCTATTTTTTCTTATTTCTCACAAATATGTGATAGTATTAAAGCATTCCTCAAACAAGAACAAAAAAATATTTGGGAATAAAATAATATACATATGAAGAGATAGTCTCACAGAAAAGTACTTGAAGAAGTCCAAGCACAGATAATTGTCTGAAGTGTGCATGGTTTTCTCAATTGCATATGCATTTTCTATGATTAGAGCTGCATGAATAACAGTTTTTTTCTGTTTGCTGGCAGCTCTAAAAACAGACCTAATCAATGAATGGGCAGGCATCAAAGGACTTTTAGTATTGATTAAAGCCCAAACGTTTTGGTTTAAAAAAAAAAATTAAATAAATATATTCCTTTTTTGCTGAATTTTTAACTAGAACAATTAGCAAAGATATGAATTTACAAAGCACTTCAGTACAGCTGTATGTATATTTTTCCCATGCAGAATTCTGCCTGGAAAAGCTTATACAAATCACAAATTAAGAAGTTACAGCGTGTTTAGAAACTTCCGACAAAAAGTCAGAATTCAGTTTTGTACCAAAGCCACCAACACGTTGTATATAATTTCCATAATTTCCAGTTTTGTCTCCTTTTCTCCTATTCATTTTTACTATTTTTTTTCTTAATTTTCTTATTTCAGTCCTCTGTTCAGCTTCTGCCCATGCCTATCTTATTTTACTTTGGATGCACACGTGCTTACAGTGAAATCAGATCATTTATGCATTTAAAATTAAAGAGAATAAACAGTGCCTCAATATTTCTGGGTTTGATATGGTTGGCACTGCTATAGTCTGGATTGGCTTATATTTTTGATGCTCTTCAAGAATTAGTCACCTTGTTGACCTCCTAGTACTGGGAATAGCTAAGCAAACAAATGGAAGAGAGAACCTTGCTCAGCTGTTAGACTAAGCAAACGTGACAAGGGAATCACTAGGGTAGGCTCATACATATGCACGGTCAAGGTGTCATCCTGACAAAGTGTCTCTTTACACTGCAGTTATACAATTTATAGTGTCAGCAAGTTTTAGAAGTGAAATACATGTATTTCATTGTTGGACTTAAAAGGAAAGCTTTAAAGTCCTTCTCCGCTGCCTTTTTTTTTTCAACAAGGTATTAAGCAAAAATGCTGTTAATGCAAAAACAGAGAAAAGCATGCAGGGAAAGGTCAGTGTGATAGACTCTTAAAGAAGTGCCACTGATTACTCATTATAGCTATCTGCAATGAGGATTTTAAGCAGTGTTTTTACTTCCACTGATGTCCTACAGTCTCTCCATCAAGAATCAAAGCACTGGGAGCTTGAGAGGAGATAAACAAATGCATAAAGTTCATAAGTGCTTGGATTTATCCTTCTTCACTGAAACTTACAATTACCTCCCCTTAATTAAAATTGCCTTGTTGTATTGCTGAGTGTGCAATAGAAGTGTGCTAGAGGCTTGAATCCAGAGGACGATGAAAAGACGAGCTGGAGTTCTGGTTCCCCAGAACTGTTGTTCCTGATGATCATGGAGCTCTGACCATTGGCAGCAGGTTTAATGGAAAAAATATATCTGCCTATATTATTCAGAAGTAATTAAAGATTCAGTCTTGTGCAAGTATTTTATATGTGGCAGTATCTCAACTTTGATTACACTGAAAATATGATACACATATCTTTTTCTACAAAAAGGAGAAAAAAACCCCCAGGTTGCTGCATGAGACACTTGTGTAACAGATGAGTATTGACACACTGATGTACTGATGGTGACTGAGGATACTTGTGGTACAGATATCCTATCACTTCAGGTGGCTCTACCATCATCCCTTTCCATGCTAAGAAGCATATAAGGAGAAACTACACCCTAAGCTGAGCAAAGAAACGTAAATTTTAACACAGTGAATTTGCAGGTTCATTAAGTTGGTTGAAGAATGGAAAACCAGCCCACAAATGTTTTCTACCCACTTGGAGCCACTGGCTATGTTTTCTTCATGTATTGTAGAAAAATGCTGTCAGATATCCCAAAACTCCACTATAAGCTAGTAACAAGTCTCTGTAGATAAATGAAGAAAAAAGTAGGAGAGGAGGGAACAGGGAAATGGAGACAACGTGTGAACTTTTCAGAAAATGGAGAAATATTCCAGAAATTTTCCTATCTCTCAAAACAAACAAACCAAACTTCTATCTGACAATATATGATTTTTAATTGTTTGATAGGGAAGGTATCCCTGGAGGAATTTGTAACTTCAATAGTAATTACCAGCAATGTTTTGACTGCTGATACCTTTGGGCAGCAATTTGCTTCTGTTTAGTTTTAAAGTACTGTCATGTCAATCATATCTATGGCGTCATTCACAGGAAATTGTGGCACCTAGACTAAGGAAAATACATGTTAGAATGCACGTCCTCCCATCCATGTTTAAGGCAGAGTCATTTCATCCAGCTGCTCTTTTAAGGACAGAAGACTGCAAGTGTTAATTGGAGAGATGAGACATTCATTAAGCATGAAGATGATAGGAAACAAATTTCATCTCTTTTCCTTTGCACAGTTTTATTTACAGATGCTGATAGTTCTGTAATTGTTATTTATCATATTTCTTTGCACAACATTAATGAATCAGCATTAAACATTTATTTATGAAGTTCAGCAAAATCTCACCCTCCCTCCTTCCTTCTATGCATCTGTTCTGCAGTTCATCAAAACTAACTGCAATTTCCATCAGTTTTTTCACAGACATCTAACCAAGAAAAGTTAATGTAGATATACAATCTGTGCGTTGGAATTTTGCAAGAGGCAGTGGGAAAATTGTGGTTTGTTTGTTTTTTTCGGTTAACAATTTCATATAGTCAGTCTGGCTGTGTGTGTATAATGTTCATAACTGAAACTTATGTTATTTTTATTAGACCTTAAGGCCATGTATTCTGTTTTGAATTTTGGATTATATATCTTAGAATTAATACTTAAAATATTAATGTAAAGTATTTTCTATGGATATTCTACATATTGATTTAAAATATTTGAAAATCTTCCAAAAATAAACAACCTTCCCATTTTAAGTCCTCAAGTGATATACTTTCCATCATTGTTGTTTCTAATACCTTGAGGTCCCACTTACTAGAAGATAGGGAAATTAATTTTCCCTTTTTAGTGGCAGGCTACTGAGCTATGGGGGCCTTAGTCAGTAATTTCAATTGTAGGATACAGAAGTACATCTCACTCTTGCAAAAAGTCTTCCATCCTATCCACCTCCTACCTCCACATCAAGCCAGATTTTTTCCTGTGGGAAGAAAGACTCACAGAGACTGGAGCATCTCTGCAGCACATAGCACACTTTAGGTGTTGCCATGGGAAGTCTGTGGCAGAGAAGGATTTTTTCTGTGTTCAAAGACACTGATCCATTCTTGTTTGGAGAACTGCAGAACACCAGTACACAAAGAGATGAATGAAAAAAATCAAAAATATCAAAAAGCTACTTCAACTGTAATCACTGTGATTATTATGACTTAACACTGTATTAGCACCTAAAGACCCCAGTTCCATGTTACAGAAATTGTTCAAATATACAGTGATTGAATCCTTCCCCAAAGGGTTCAGCTACTTACTGGCAGAGAAGTAAAATGTTTTCCAGAGAGTTGTAAAAGATAGCATGTTCGATTGTGCTCTGAGGACTGGAGAACCCTGCAATGTTTGGCAAGTGACTTTATCACCTTGTGCCTGTTTCCTATTCACAGATTCAGGCTGTGACTGTGTCACTCCATGTTGCAGTGTTTTCAGATGTGCAGGTGCAAATAATAATAAAAGGAAATTGGGAAACAGTGCTGGCAAATAAGGCAGCATTAAGAAAAACATCTGTTAAGGATCTGGAAACATAAAAGGTCTGTCTGTTCCCTAGCCATGCATTCAATTTTTTTTTTTTTTTATCATGAGAACTGTAATGTGAAGTCTTATATAATCTACCACATGAATCATCCATGGGAAAGAGAGTTCTGGAACACTGCAGGAGAAACAAATTCAGTGAAGGTGAAATTGAAGAGGCAGATCAATAGTAGCATTTTCAGATCCTAATCATGTTGTTCCCCAGAAAGAACATTATCCTTTTTTAAAGCTTTTATCTGGATGTTTTCTAAATTTTATTCATTCTATAATACAGTATGATTCCTGAAAGTCACTCAAATAAAACTTTTATTTATACTGGACTTGAAATCCTTTCATATTCTGCCAGAAACTTTCAGGGTGAAAAAATCTGAGAAAGTAAGAGGTTAAGGATAACGTTAGCTTATTCCAGTTTAAGTGAATGAAATAAAATCAGTGAATGTAATAAAATCAGAGTATTATGAAACTGTTGGTTGTTTTTGCAGATCCTTGCTCTCTTTATTTCTTTAAAGAATAATGAAAACAGCTTCTTTGCTGCTAGACAAGAGAGGAAAGCTGAAATTTTTTACATATTCTTAATTTCACAGACAGGTCTGTAAGTCAACCTAAAAATGAATACCACATGCTGGATATTGTGTCTCATGTGGGAATACACAGAGTAATAAAGGAGCATGAAGAGGATATTAATCTATGCTGAGTTTGGGATGACTGATATCATTGCAGCCATTGGATTTTTTCAGTAAATAGGACAAACTGTGAAACCTGAACTTCACTCCTGTATCTGTGTAACAGGACATCCATTCTACCAGGCAGCAGAATGTAGTGCCTTGGACTAAAGGCTGTGCTTCAGCATTTGCAAAACTTTGCACAAATTAACAATTCTCCGGTGGGTTTTGAGGCTTGTTCAGACTGCTACACTGTGTGCGACACTGTCATGCCCCCTCTCAACTGCGTTTTAAAGACACCAGCCAGACAAACTGCAGAACAGAGATATCACATCTCTAACTGCTCTCAGTGTTTTTGTTTGCTAATGGGCTGTGCCTGGATCACTTCAGGATACAATGGTGGAGACTTTGCACTCAGAAGATCACTCTTGTTGCAGTGCTACAGCCCAGAGCCTGTCACAAGGGCTAAAACAAGAATGAAGAGATTCCAGGAAAAGACGCTTAGCACAAAATCCATTCTGTGTTAACATGATTGTATTCTAGTGTCAGGAAACCCTTAGCTGTATCAGTTAAGGAATATCTGCAGATTGCTCCATTATACAGTGTAAATACAGCCCTCATGGCTCTCATCCTCCCTCTGTTCCTTCTATTCATGAAGGCTGAAACAATATGTTCAATAATCATGTGTTAAGCTTCAAACTGGGGTGACAATAATGTTGTTGGAGCACAGTCAGTCTCTATATATTTGTAAGTAAAAAGGCAAATAATCCTATCATGCAGCAGATTCCCACTAATAAGTGGGGTGAGGTGGAAACAGCGCTGCAGGTGGGTTATGTGGAAGGAACTACCAAAGTTTAAAGGAACACCATGGACATATTCCATGCTTGTCTAAATAGACTTCAGTGCAGATCAGCTTGCAGTGTCATAATATCCGGATTAAAAATACTTTATATACTTGAATATAAATATTACTTAAATTTGGCAAGCTTACTGCAATATACTAATTTTTCTCAAAGGATTTCAAGTTGTATTTCCAAACTGAACAGGTCCAGTCTCCCCACTCTCTTTGTGTGTCATGATTTCCCTTGCACAGGTGGAGAAATCAACAGTGAAACAAAATTAATAATTTGTTTCAGATCATGTAGAATTTCATAACAAAGCTGTGATTACTTGGTTTTATGATTCTACAGCAAAACCATATAACGACCAACTCCTGCCCTTGAAGTTGCTCTGTCACTGTTTGAACCATTTACATTTTCAGTCAGATTAAATATATGTAAACTCTATTGCCCTAACAAATCAAATCCGTATCATTGAAATAGGCTGTAGCAATTTTTAATACAACTACATTGACACACCTTTTGGCCTCCAGTGAGTTTGAATCCATGGGAAAAATATATTATGCTTTGTTCTCCCCAAGAATAACAGTTTCCATTTTTACTCTCCTTAAACAGCCAGAAGGTACATCTGTAGTTTTCTGTCCTATCTTTTATAACCTTACCTTTTAAAAACTGTGACAGTAGATCTCTGACCAGTTTAAACATTTCTCAATTACATTGAGAAGCTGAGCAGCTCATTCATAACTATTCTTATCCTTCCTTATTTCTTCATCATTCATCATTTAAAAGGCTGTTTCTGAGTTAATCCTCTATGTCCTTTTGTTTCCAGTTGTGAATATTCATTTGGCTTAGGGAAGAGACAAATGTAGATTATCCTTTAAACGGTGCCTCAAGGTTAAATTGGTTGGGAAAATAAAGGATTTCAAAAAACAACTAAACAAAAGAAGTGTTATACCAAACTCTGGCATTCACAAACTTGTCTCTTGGCGGCACTATAAATATGAGTCTGTCTTCCACCACTATGCTTTTTCGTAAGAAACTAAAAGCCCTTTCTTTTTTTCTGAGATGAGAAAACTACAACTAACAGTGTTGACTCTGGGCTGATCACAATAGGAGTTCCTAGTTAATATCCCACCAAGGTGAGAAAAAACAGTTTACACTTCCCAGAACTACTTTGTCTTCAGAAAAAGGCTGCCCTGAAAATAGAATGACCTCAACTGCAGCAATTCACACCCAGCTCAACCTCTGAAGGCCACCTTAGCAAATAGAAGAATCTAAAATTAGTGGTTTCCTTTTCTTGTTGTTTTTAATAACTTCTGAAAGACTTCTGAAAGTCTCAAGTTTGATGTTTCACTGCCAAATGACAGAGAGCTTTTCTCTGAAGATTTTTTCTTTCATACATATGCATTTTAAGAGATTTAAAATGCAGAGATTGTGGAGTTCTTGCATCGTGGGAGTCAGTTTCTTTTTACGAACAAGTGACTCGAGACTAGATTCTTGCTAGAGCTTCAAGTGGAACCCCTTCTTTTTCCAAGAAGGAAAAGTCCTGCCTTTATATCTCCTCAGGGCTTCTACTTTAATATTTCTTTGGGTGATGGCAGTGAGGCTTTAATGTGCCACTACATCAGTTCTTGATAATGTGACATGTAGATAAGGTTTAGACACAGCCATCAATAGTCACATACTAAATATATTAGGCACAGACATGGAAGGCAAGAAATAACATAGCTTTGGATACAATGTCTGTTCTTTGAGACCATACTTGATGAAGCATCATAAAACATACTGTAAAGGAGAGTTTTGCTTCGGGGACAGTGTTTTGCTTACTGTGTCTTTTTATTAAGTAGGGAGAGATGAAACATTACTTTCAACAGAGAAGCTTGAGTGAAGATCAAGAAGTCTTTCATCTAATTTTTTTTACTGTTGGGTTTTTTAATTCATCATCTATTTTTTGTGGCATTCTTTTTTCCCAAACAGGTGAAGGAAAAGAACACTCAGGAAGTATCAAAGTCACTAGCTTTTTCTTATCTTTCTGCATTTTACTCTGCTTTCTCTGCCTTTAATCCCTGAGTAGGGGGGGAGAAACTGCATGCAGAACATTGTCAGGAATAAAGAATGGAGGCCAATCTTACCTTTGCCTATCCCAATGAAGATTATTGACGAAGTCTATTTCCAAGAATCCTATGTAGTCCATTTTCTTGAAAGACTACATTATTAATAACACTCTAGTCTTGTGGTATGTGCTGTTAGGCATTGAAGAGGGTTTTTTATAGCTCAGTGAGGAAAGATCATTGCTTTTAAGACATTTTGGTACTTGAGTCTCCCTCCTCCATCCCCGTCCGTGCCTCTTCCACTTGGAAGCGTTAGTTTTTCTGAGTGTACCAAAGTGAGATTGGAGAAATTAAGGGAGATTTACTTCAACAAGGCTGCATCATTAAAAAAACCTGTGAAGAGACATCCATAGTTTCATTAATCCAAGTTGGATAAAATGTGCTAGGCTGAGACTCATCAAGGACAAATTGGAATCACTATAAAACTTTTTTCAGCATTTCTTTTTTCCAAGGACATAAATCCTTAATTAATTTAGATTCTAAGATATTTCTGACATTAAGGTAAATAATAAAACATAAAAAGACAAGGGACAAGAGGTTTTTAGTCTCCAGGTTTTGCCCATGTGCATCTCACCATTATGTCTAAGCCTTGTGAAACCACTGTAGTGATAGGGATTTGTATAGACTTTAGCAGTCCTAGGAACAATGACCTAACAAGCCCTGCTTTAAGTTCTGTTGGCTAACCACTAGGCTGTGGAATCCCATTTCCTTTTTTATATATTACCAACATGATTGCTAAGGGAAGCGCTTCTTATTTTATGGATATATGTAATCACACACATATTTAAATGAAGTTCTATTTATATATAATAATGATTATTATAAATAAAATGGTTGCTTCCCTTTTTTATATATATATTTATGTTCCTTTTCTAATTGTACATTTTTTATGTGCTTGAGATGAAGTTACAATGGAAGATAAAATTAAAACCTGCAACTGAGAACTGAAGTGAATAAAAGCTAAATAACTGCTCTGATACTCAGTACATCAGTCAGTGTTGCACAGAACTCTTGTGCCCTGTTTATTCTTGTTAATCTCTTTGGGGCCCAATCCTTTCTTGTTGCCAGCATCAGTGTAGTAATGCCATCTGTGTGGATTATTTAAGCTAAACAGGATTTGAGAAGGTCCTTGTGTTTGATTTCCACCATGAACACCACTAGAAGGGCATTCCAGACAAGAGAAATGGGACAAATATGAGGGTGATCAGCAGATCCTGTTCTTTAACATTGTGGGCAAAAATTCCAGCAAGTACTTGCTAGTGCTTCAACTACACCATTACTCCTATTCTTTAGGATTTACCATGTCTTTCTGTGGGAGAATATCACACCAGGACCAACCAGGACAGAAGCCTGAAATTCACTGTAGCTTGGGTGATTCAACAATGAATGAAAACAATGTCTGGTGCCATGCTTACCATACAGGCAAAATGGGCTCAGAGGCAAAGAGTTTCTGCTCCCTGGGCCAGAGGGTGTCACACTTCTGTGCTGGTTGCTTCACAGTTACTTTAGTAAACTACACAAATCATAGCTACCTCTGAGTGAAAAACATGCAAATTCAACTGTAGATTTGTATAATAAATTGCTAAAAAAAAATTACTGTGCCTCAGAGACTCAGAGACCATACCTACTTTTAAAGCACAGGGAAATACAAGCATTGTATACTTGACCAAAAGTTGTTATTTTCTTTCCTTTCTTAAAAGCAACTTATAAAATCTTCTCTCATTTTTGAAAATGGAAGAAGTCTTGTTGTATTGGGAAAACTTAATTGGCTTCTTGTAGGCTTATTGTGTTGCTAACGCTGCAAGAGAAACCCTTTCTTTCAAATAATTATTTAGCAGGTTGCAGGAAGATTTCATATCAACAAATTGAAGTTTCTTTCCTCTTGTTGTAGCTTTTATGAGTCTGAATGAAGCACTTCTCAGGTCTTTGAGACTTGTATTTGAAACTGTAATATACGCCTTGTTTCCAATGTGACCTTTAAGGTTTTATATTTTTGATAGGCTGCTGTTCACAGCAGGGAAAAATGGCAGGAGTAGATTTCTTTATGGCAGAATAAAAATGTGTTTACCTGAAGAAAACGCAGTACAGAGTGTAGACTTTTATTTCTTTTAAAATGACAGGAAATCAGAAAAGGCTTCTCAGAGAGCTTTTGAGGAACTTAGTTCACAACCTGTAGCAGATCTCATAAATGCTTGGGCTTAATTCAATCATTCTATTCTTTGAGAGACATGTATTTATACATAATTACCCTTCAGGAAAAATATTAGACTCAGGCTTGTTGAAATGATAACTTTTCTTCAGCGGTACAATGGACTAGCAGTTCAATTTGATTTAACTAGAAACTAATATGCTATGGGTCTTTGTCTCCTTGAACTGGCTGGGTGAGTTCATTTGGCAAAAGGATTACAAGCTAAGAATATGTGGCTGTACTGTCTTATAAACTTAATACAGACACATAAGTTGTGGGTTTGGATGTCCTAATTAATCTTGACTTCGCCCATCTCTGTGGGGAATTATGGCAGCCAAAAGTCTGTCGTAGAAGCAGAAAGAGGTAATATGGTTTAGTACTGGACCATCCATTTCATCTTTATTTTGGTCAAGGAGTACCATGGTACCACACATCAGATCTTTTTGTAACCACATGTCACCATTTAAGTGGGAATTATAGTGTTGTTCCCATTCTCCTTGGTGTTCAGCAAAGTGCCTCAGGGACTGTAATAAGAGATAGATACACAATCTCTTTGAAAAAGTTTGGATGCCTGTGAAGCTGTCAAGGTTTAGCCCAATGTGTCTGGGGTTCAGATTTCACATAGAATTTTCCATTTAAACTTCCTGGTTTAGTCAGTCGTATTATGAGGAAAAGACGCAGAAAAGTGAGCCTCATTTCCAGACCTGTCCTTGTTTTTCTGGGTGGTTTGGTCACTTTTTACCCAGCTTATTACTTTGTAATTTTTTTGCCATTGAAACATGAATAATGATATTCTATCCACTATACGTGTTGTAATAGGTTCTACAATAATGAACAGATTTTAAATGTTGCATTTTCACCCCAGTGTATATTGTTCTTAAGTTACCTATATATTTCTCAACACACCTGATATGATGATTTGCTGATCATCTCCATCAGCATATGTCACATTTTCTGTTTATACTGAAATGGGCTGCAGTATAACACCCATTAAGAGGAGAGTACAGCACCCATCAAGCAGCAGTGTCAGCAAGTTTTCTTTCATGCAAACTTGGAATCTCCATGGATGTTCAGAGTCACCACCTATTAAATTCTGAACAAGGAGGAATAGCAAGGTCATAGAGAGAAAAATAATGTGCAGCTTGTAATTCAGCCCAAAGTCCCTATGAAAACAGATGAGAGACATTTATTACAGCTTTTCATAAACTCATATGACAGCCAGTTGGTGGTATTTTTGGTAAGGTAGAATTATGCTTATTATCTATGGAAATCCACAAAACACAACTTTCAGTAAATAAGTTTCAAATACCTCATACTCAGCAGGAAAAGTGTAACTGCCAAAGTAATAATTTAAAGTTACTGAAAACACAGTGTGTGCAGACAAATACTCCAAGATGATGTAAATTTTTAATATACCCTGTTCTACCCTTCTGTGTCTGTTTTAATTTACAACCTTAATTTCATGACGTTAAATCACTAAGATATGTCACGGGAGTCTTTAAAATACGGCATCTAAGTTTACAGAACACTGTATCCTGTTTACAGGTTTCCTAACAAACGTCCAGAAAAATCTCAAATAACAATGACTTTGTGGCAGTTCAGCTGCCTCTATTTCCACTCTCCTTCTACAAAGTTTCCAACAAATAACTCTGCTAACAGTCTAAATTTTGAACATCTTATATTTTCTTTATTTGACAGAAAATGCATTAACATTATAAACATGCATTATTAACCAAATAAAAAGAAAAATTAATTTCAATTCACCTTAATGTAAATGGAAGCAGCAGAATGAATGACAAAACTGGTGCTAAGAAACTTTTGGGGATTTGATTCTCCACAGAAAATTTCAGCAGTGTTTGGCCCTATTTATGCTCACTGAATTCAAAACCAAGCATTTATGTCTTCTATATTGAAGTGTAACTGTGAAATCAATATCTGATATAGTTAACATTCAGGTAAAGCAATTTCGGTTTCATCACTTCTACAAAGGTTTCATAGAGAAATAGTATTACTATTTAACGGTAAAATGTAGTGAAGGATAAATGGATTGAAAATACTACCCCTAGAAAAATTTAAACCCAAACTGTAAATTTTATGAATATTCTATGGTGGAGAGATGTTGGGATGTGCAGGATGCAAATGTACTTTACCTTGACAATGGGAAGTGTTACTCACCTTGATGTTCATTTTAACAAAGTTCTTCAGTGAAAATGGTTTTGTGCATACACAGACTTTGAAATGCATACTCAAACTTTAATGCAAATCTTCCAGTCACCCATGAAAGCTAATTCCAAAAATGCTGGTTTCTTCATGAGTAGAGCTGGCGAGAGAATACACGTGGGAACTTGAGATACCAGAGAAAGTTCAAATCTGAAGTTATATCACACACATTATGTTATTCAAAAATCATTCACAGCCAAGGAATCTGATAGGGCTTTATTATATTCAAGGTGTAAATTTAATGTGCAAATGCTCTGCATTGCATAACATAGGTCTCCACGTCATAACAACCAGTATCAAATGCTTTATCCCAGAATCTTAAATGTTAATGTTTAACTTCCTCCATCTTTCTTTGTCAGTTAATAATAATAATAATAATAATAATAATAATAACACTTAAGTATAAACAAGATAGAAAAGTTTTTGTACACATAAGCACATAAACATTTCTCACTAATTTATCTGCTATATATGCATACTGTTAAGGTTCCCAGTGTTATTTTATAAGCCTGTCTTCTTTCATGAGTACTGTTATCAGACAATGACAAATCCATTGGTTCTTCTTGTATCATGCTCTGATGCTCAGCCATCTCAGTCTGCTGTAGTTGCTGTCTGAGACCTTCTGGGGGGGAAAAAATCTGAGGCACAACAAAACAACTCAAACCCAGACATTTCGTTTATCTCTCTTTTCTTGGAGATGTCATTTTTTTTCTTGGAGATGTCTGCTCATTATGTAATTTCACATGAAGTGGTACTTCCACGTAAGTGGAATAGGACACCACCTTAGGATACCACTGTTGTTTAAAATATACTGTTCTGCACTGGGTACATGCATTTTATTATTTTCCCTGTATGGGTTACTCTTAGAACCCCTCATTAAGTGCATCATTTTACATTGCTTATTTTGCCTTTTCATAAATCTAAAAATCCCCAGAAGGTATAACATCAATCTCCAACTTTTGGTTTACTTTTCCAGGTTGAGACTGAATAAATTTCCAACAGATCTCTATTCTGGATTCAGTGGTGCTGCTACCTAATTTAACATCATTAAATATGGCTCTGAGTTTGATTTTCAATCTTTTGACAAGGCATTTGTTGAACACTATTTTCTACTGAGTCATTAGAGTGGACATAGTAGTGACTTGAGGTGATATAGAAAAGACTCCACTACTCTGAAAATGGCTTAAACACACATTGTGTGTTGTTTGTTTAAATTGTAGTTTCCCATCAAACATTTTAATTTTAGCTATGCTGTGTTTACTGAAAAAGACAGGTTGCTGATAGATGTCTGTGTCCATGGCTTTTGCTTCCTATCCCCTGGCTACTAAAGGAAATGCACATGAATTTCCCTTGTACCAGAGACCAATATCCCTGATGACATCTTGAGTCCAATGACCAAGCTACAGTTTCACGCCCCATGACAACTGTTCTCTCCTTGCTGCAGGACCCAGGTGAACAAGAAGATAGAGTCTTAGGAGATCTTGCATTTCTCCTAGCCTGGTAGCTGGGAATGTCTCCTTAGTGTTTGAAGATACAAGTTCAGCTATAAGAGGTACTACATGTTTTAACTTGTAGACCAAAGTCCATTTAAGCAGACTTCTTCTCAGGTCCCCTGACTCAAACTCAGTGATGTCTTTGCATTTTAGGGTTGTATTAAGCACATCTACCAAATCAGTGATTCAGGAATATGGTTCTATCTTACCCCACCAAGTCATTGGGGCTCGTGTGTGAAAGCAGTAGCAGAAAAAAAAAAAAAGAGATAAACTTAGTTGGTTAGAGCATTGTGCTAATAATGCCAAGCTCACAGCTTTGATCCATTCACTTAAGAGCTGGACTCAATGATCCTTGTGGGTCTCTTCCAACTCAGATACCCTGTGGCTCTATCTTGAAATGGAGGTACCTACATATATTTGAACACTGATAGCCTCTCAGGCCCTAAAGTGGATGAAGAGGGATGATTTTGGATGTGTATCTCCACAAAATGAAAGCATACAACTTCCACCAGAGTTGTACTTTTGCTCATTAAGTGCAATTTTGGATCACTCCCTCAGTATTGGCTTTCCTTAACACAGAGAAGTCTTTGAGCAAAAGCTGCCTTTTACTAAAGCCTTTAAAAGGCTCAGCTCTCGATCCATCTCACAGCGTTTCCTGACCTTAACAGAGAAATGGACAACACACAAGCAAAATAATAAATATGTGTATAAAGCATAGGGAGGTTTTGGTGGGTTTTTTTTTTCTGTTTTGGTTTGAGGGTTTATGTTTTTGTTGTTGTTGATGTTTGTTTGTTTGTTTGTTTGTTTTTACTTTGTTGCTGTTGGTTTTCTTTTCTTTGTTTGGGTTTTTTTAAAGTCATAACAATTTCAGTTAGGAAACATTCTGATACACTTCTGTGTGTTTAATTTTCTCTCTGACTGGGAAAGGAACCACAGCAAACTCAGTGAAGATCTTTATAATGTTTTAATGTATGGGATATGCTACATCTATATTGTCAGAACTATTCAAGTCATAAGTGGAATCGGGCTTTAAAGCCACGTGGTAACAAATGTTTATATTTAGGAAAAAGTACATGTTTCTTCCCTACCAGAAGTACTAGATATCAACACAATATACAGTCTAAAGTAGTTGTCCACACTCTTAAAAATTAAAATGTCATGTATGTGGCACAGAATATCATTGTGGTGGGATTCCCTAATATTACGTAAGTCACCACATAACAAAACAGAAGACAGAAGTGTTAGCTCTTGTAAATTCAACAACAAACTTTTTTTTTTCTTCTTTTCTATGAATCAGAACTGAAAGTTTCCAGTTCTTTCTTTTGTGTTCCAATGGCTTAATATATTTGCACTTTTTATAAGAATCAGAAAGAAAAAATAAAAAGTTGTCTGAGATTCCTGAGATTAAAAGCTCTTCAGACTTAGGGGTTTTTTTTTTACTCCTTAGTCATTTACTTAGGAGTAAATACAAGTGCTGTAAATACATAATTTCTTAAAGATCTTGAGCTTTATGTAGTAAGTTAACTATTCCAGGTTCCTTAGAAGATATAAACACCATGTTTTCATGTGTTTCCTCATTACTTTACTACAAGAGGAATAATGTTTCAGAACTTAGTTTACAAAATGCAGCTGGAGTTGGCATTACAGTCGGGAAAAGCTCAGCACCACAGCTTACAAAGGGAATTTCTTGGGTTCATCTCTGAGGGTGTGTTGGTGTATGGGTGTTTGTGTTTGCTTTCATTTTGCTTGGATACCATAAATGTAAAATTAGTTTTGATTTTTCACAAGTGCTTCTTAAATCACTGTAACAACTGTAAAGTACATTCCACGAGTCACATGGCAACTTCTTTGAAAGTTTGTGTTTTTTCTGTCTGTAACATTATATTCTTGAGAAAAAAATTTACTTGGCTTTTTTTTTCCTCTCTTTTTTTTTTCCTCTCTCTTTTTTTTTCTTTTTATTTTTTCTTCTGTGGAAACAAAACAAAGCTCTTGGCAAGGCAGTCTGCACTTCAGCCCTCTTCCTTCTCCTTTGTGAGGCGTGATGTCACCACTTGGCACTGGGCAAGCCATTGTCTCGGTGAGACTCCCATAAATGGCCTTTCTGTGCTCCTGATTTACATGTTAAGAAATCGGATGGGAATAGCTTGCTGTGGTGACTCCCACTTTCCTTTCAGTTAAACATGATTTGGTAGTAAATATCCACAGGATACATTGTTATTCATGGTACATCCTGTCTACCACCTAAGCACTCTCTTTTTTTTTGTTGTTTTCTGGAACTCACAATTTGAACGGAATTTGCAAAATAAAGCGCTTCTTCCCTTCTCTCCTTTCTCCCCCCTCTCCTTCCAAACATTACAAATGTTGGCTCTGATATTTGAACATTTCAATCCTAGAACAAAGACAACTTGTTTCTTTATTTCAGAAGTAAACTCTTAATGGTGGCACACTTCCAGAGTGGTGCACTATTCCTTACAGAGTCGTATTTGCTATGCCTCTGATAAGTCATGGCAAAGCTATTCTATTTTGAGATTGCTCAGGATTGATTCATTTTTTAATGAAGCATTCCCTTCTGGATTAGAAAAATGTGTGGGGTTAAATTAGAAGATAAAGGAGGTTTTGTGATTAAAGAGCTCCCCGCAGCCCTCTCTTAGGCTTTGGCAAATAACTTTATCTGTTTTTCACCTGTAAAATAGGGAAAATACTTCTCTCTGCTTTTGCTGTGGGCGTTTTTGGGTTTGGGTTTTGTTTGTTTTTTTTTTGTGATCGGTATTTTTTAAGCGACTTGAAGCTTTTAGGAGCAGCGAAACCATGTATGTACAAGAACTACCCCAGTGGATTCCTGATCTCAGATGAGCACTCCATGAGCCATTGCAATAAAATAACTAATAATAATCAAATCCCAAAGAACTTTAAGCTTAGTGGAAGTTCATATCTCATCTGAATAATTTTCCTCTCTCACAGAAAAAGCACATAGTAAACAATGGCAAAATGCCCTCTGACTTCCAGAAAGTCAATACCACTCACCAGTGAGCCACATCATTTGGAATGCTACTTAGATCTGTATTCAGGATTCAGGTGGTTCTCAGTTGCAGGAAAAAGCTTGATGATGTGATATCTTCCATTTTTTTTTTTTAAGCTTTTAACATTATGCCAGTGATGAACATTTACCATCTGCATTTGTTAGACTGTGATAGGCAGGATCCCTGGTTGATACAAGTCAATGTTGCCCTGATTTACACTATATTAGGTTTGGCTTTCTGCCTTTTAAATAAAAAGGGAGTTCAGATATTGTTGTAAGTACTGCTGTGAGCTATTTTTACTTAGTCAACCAAGAAAAAATATCACTGCTCTAAATAAAGAGAGTTTTAACAAGTCCTGAGTAGGTACTCCAGGGCTGTGAAAAATCTGTTTCTTCTCAGTGAGCATCTGGAACCCCCAGTGGAGCTCTGGCCTGTTCCCATACGCTTTTCTTCCAGCAATAACACTGGAGAGTGGTAGTTTCCCATCAGCTCTGCAGAGCAGAACTGTAACCTCAGGAAGGAGTGAATAAACATCATTGCCAAGCAGCAGCTCCTGAGGAGAGGGGTGAAATTTCACGTGTTTAGTTCATGTGGAGAAAAGAATGTTGACCGATTTCATCTGAATCATTGGAAAAATATCCTGGGCTTCACTAGAATTACTTTCTCCTTCTGAGGGCTTGACAGCCACTTTCTGTTTCACGACAGCAACATTTTCCGACAACAGAATTGCCAAATAAGGCTGAAGCAACCTTTATGAAAAAAAATTATTAAGCAACCGGCTTATCATTAGCTAAACAAAAGAGACACTTTTTAAGACACGCTTTACATTGTGAATACTGGATAAGACTGTAATTTGCGTTTTATCAGACAGCCTGTGTGCCTAAATGCAATACCAATTTAATATTCAAAAACCTATTTAGTGTTTTGAGAGCAAGATGTTGATATCCTTTACAATTATTAAAATCCAGCTAATGTAACTAAATGTTATTATTTAATTAATAACTTCACAAAGCAAGACACATTAGTGTATGCAACAATGTCTTCTAGCAGATAATGCATTTTTCCAAGTGGGACCTCTGAAAGGATACAAATGTACTCATCTGAAACTTGGAGTAAAAAAAATATCAAGACAACTAAGAGAAAAAGATAGAGAGACAGTAACCAGTGAAAGAAAAGCAGAGAGTGAACAGATATGGTAGAAAAGGTTATATATAGTATGGAAAATCAGTTACAAGGATCTGAAAACATCTGGAATACATTTCTGGAATGTGTCCGAAAAACAAAGCAAACCACAGGAGGAAAGTCAGACTAAGCGTTACTCAACTCTTTTCTTCCTTTCCTTTTTATAGAGGGGGGATGAAAAAAATGTTTGATGTTAATGGAAAAATTCCTTCCAGTATATGTGTTCTGCCTTCATAGGCCTCAACTGAGTAAGCACCAACCTAATTTTATACATTTCAACAGCTCCTTAAAAATCAAGGGTATTATGCTTGTGTTAGAAATAAGGGTATAAAAGGGCCTGAGTGAAAACCTCTTTCCTGTGTTTTTGATGAGCTTTGGAACAGGCTGGCTCCAAGTGCCTTGCCTTCAATGTCCTACACCTTGAAATCCACAGATTTAAAAGTGGCTTTTTCCAGCTGAACAAGAACTATAGAAATACTGAAGTCCAGTGAAGCACAGTTTTGTCATTGTTCAATCTCAGTATGCAAAGAGTATTAAGGGTGGAGAGGTTAGGAAAATAAAAAATTTGCAAAGTAACACTTAAATTAACTATCAACTTTTTCTATGAATGAATGGAACAAGCATCTAAAAGTAAAGTTATTCAGATCTGTAAACTTGGTGCAGGTGACATGTGGTACTTAATTTTACAAGTATACTTTGTGTTGTTCAAAATTTAACTGCTGCTGAGATATGTATCCATCTTTAAGAAAATGTAGCAATTCTGGTGTTAGCCGGAAGTCAAGGTTTTATCTAAAACAATTACTTGAACCTCCTCTATTCCATTCTTGTGAAAAACAAGACTAAAACAACAAAAAAAGAGATGTTACTCAGGGAGAGGCCATGAGTGCATCAGCAAAGCTGATGTCAAGAGAAAGGGATCAGGCCCAATAATTCTGAGGTCATCCAAGCTGGAGAGTTTGCAAAATACTGTGAATTCTGGACCTGAAACACGCTGATGTATTCCAAAGACAGTAAGTTTGTTCTGAAAAACAAACAAAAGTAGTGCAAAAGTAACACTCTAGGGAACTTCGTATCTTCTTACTTCCCACGCTTCATTATTCCCAACCCACTGTCCCCTCATGGAATTGCTCAACTCTCATGATCCCTTAAAAACAAGGATGCTCTATTATCAGCAGTAGGAAAGGGTTATCTTTGTGGCCTTGCTTGCTAAGGTCATATTTTTCTTTTAGACAACTTGAACACAGAGATCTGATGCACGAACATTGTATCTGACCTTAGTGGTGACCCTACACCATCATCTGTGTTTGAACCCAGGCCAGTCGCAGCTCTTGTAAAGAGAGGAGGCATTCTTCAATGCATCTGAATTTTATATTCTTCTTCCCTAAATGTCTTACAATTACTATCCAAAAGAAAAAAAAGTTCTCCCTGTTAGACAATTATGTGATTCATCAAAGATTTCTTTTTTTTTTTTTTGAAAATGACATATTTAATCTTCAATACTATAAACGAGGACACTGTATGAGGTGAAATTAACCACCTTCCATCAAACATGTCCTATAATAAGGTTTTCAGCCCTTAAGAGAAGAACCCAGAACTTATACTTACATGGATTCCATGTACATAGAAAATTTCTGTGGAAGTGATGAAGTCATTTCTGCACAAAAACTGAGAATTAGAGTGTCCTCCCAAATTAAAAAACAACAACAACAACACACACACAAACAAACAAAAACAAACAAAAAAACCCACAAAAAAATGAAGAAAAGAAAAACACCAAAAAAGGGTTATGGATCAATCCCCTATTCATTCTCCAAACTTCCTGAATGATGAAATAACAGTCTCTTCTGAAGGGCTGAAAATGACAAGCAGATTTGTTTTGATATCAGCCAACATGCAGAAGACAATTTCTTTGACCAGAAAGAGGCAAAGAGTTTAGCTGTTTTGTAGCTAGAGTTCTCACAGGAAAATCTCAATAATTCAAGCATTGTTGTCAAGTACATTAAGCTGAAACTGCATAAAATTTATAAGGAGATGTTCTGTGGTCGGCTGTAACCCAAATGAAGATATTACTTACAAGTTCTTTATTAGTATCTTTTTCAAAGTTGCCAGAAGATAAGCTATTGCACACTTTCTACTAGATCTTATTTTGACAATACATCACTAAATATGTCTCAAGAACTAGGCATAACCGTGCAATATTTTAATCAACTATTTTTCTGCCAAAATAATCTTTATGTGCTTAATTCAGTAACTGAGCCTGGACATAACAATTAAATAACTGCAGTGTAGTTTTATTCAACTTGACAATTCCAATTATGAACCCTTCTACCCAGGATTTTTGGTGATGTATGTTTAAAGGAGACAAGTAGGTAAAGCAGTGTACTCAGGGCAGTCTTACTTGAAAAGCAAATTTAATTTGCATTATTGATAGACAAAAAAAAGTACAAAAGGTTTAATGGAGTTTAATGAGTATACCTTGTGATTGCAGCATATTCCTGATAGCTTGTGTCTGTTATCTCAGCATTATAATAACCCTAGGAGTCTGTTAGTAGAAATGTGTGAGCTTTTCCCATCTTCTCCCTTTCTGTTTTTTTTCATCCAGTGCTTTTCTATTGCCTTTGGAAGAAATAGCAGCTTCTCAACTTTCCTTCCACTCACTGACTCCCACTGTGAATCCTGCTTCAAACTACAAAATCTAATCACAATGGGCATGAAATTCTCTTTCTCATATCCATTTGCCAGGTGCAGTAATTGCACGATGTGCATGAAATACCTGGGGAATCCTCCTATAAAGTGAGTATTGAATGGACAACAAGCATAGATGGCAAAATTACAGTTCTCTGATCCTAACACTCCTGTCCTTTCTGTGAGTTAACTAAATTATTTCTTTTTCTTATCTGCTACAGAATGGGTGATTATGTGTTCCAATAAAATGGTGTACTGAAAAATGTAATCTTCATGTCAGTTCACAACCAGTTAGGACAATCTTCAATTCTGATGATGTTTTTTTAGTGGTAAGTAGTGTACAAGAACAATCTACATTCATGGCTAGTTGTTTAATAGGTCACTCCCATGATAGCCTAGATTACTTATAATTTCTGCCATTGGTACTTGTGCATGTTATGTTGATATTTCTGCTGTTCTCACTTCTACTTTTCAAGAAAATAACATGTTTAAAGTATAAAATAATAATAAATACACTTATGCAAAATCTTTTATGGTAAAAACTTATGAAATTAATGAAAATGGACAAGTGTATATGCTATATTTTCAGTCACCAAATAACATAAGAATAGAATGGTACCTCTCTGTGTGCTAAAAAAATTTCTGTGGAAAATAGTTTCTTTTCAGAGAATAGCAACTATAGAATGTTTTATTTCTTTGGAATTTTTTTTTTTTTTTTTTTTTTTTTTTTTTTTTTTTTTTTGCGGTAGGAAAAATTTAAAAAAATGGGGGNAGGAAATACTGGAAAACTAGGCGGGGTTTTTTTAAGAATTTAGTTATTTCAGAGGTGTCAATAGTATTTATAGAACTATAATTATATCAGATTTTCATTCCCTTCTCTGAATTGTTCATTATGGTAAAATGGGTTAACAGTACTGTCTCATTAAGGGGAAAATGCTGTAATAACATTGTCTGATATGTCATCTGACTGAAAAATATGTGACAGAAGAATATAGTCATGGTTATAATAGTGCACAACCATTCTAAACTAAAATTTTAGACTGAAAATTTTAGACTGAAAATTATTAGTGTTTATTTTTTCCCTTTTAATTAAATATGGGAGCACGGTTGAATATTTTCTCTAGGGATAGGTAAAGGAAGCATTTACCTTGAAGATAAATGACAATTCCTGACAACTCCTTCTTCAGTATTTAGCCACTGTTATACATTGAGAAACTTGGTGAATTGAAGAGACAGATGTGCTGCAAGTGTCATGTTAATCAGCAATGTGGCAGTACATATTAGATTGAAAATTAATTACACTGTAGAAAAATGTCAATGAGAAAAGCTGAAGTCTGCAGGAATGACTTTTATTTATTTGTAGTACAAATTTCACTTGGTCATTCAGGTTCTACAATTAAACAAATTAAGCAAGACTTCAGCTCAACTTGAGTTTAATGGGAACAATATCTCATACTGGGGATAAAGCTGAGGCAATATTATCCTAGATAATATTTAGATAATGTCTTTGGCAAACATTGCATTAAAAATTAGCCTGGAAGAGGCACTGATCTATTATAAATTTTGGGTTTTCTGTCAGTTAAACAACTTCTACTTCAATAACTCATATGTCAATCTGGCATCTTATTACTGGTGATAAGACCATTCATCCTGCATTGGTTACTTTGACCCTTGAAAAAGGAACTCATATCAAATATGTTCAATTTCTATATTATTTCTCAACAGGCAATTTAGATTTGTTGGTTGTTAGTCACTGATTCACTCCCACAAAATGAAGGAAACTCTTAGTACAGAGCCGAAAATACTGTTGGGTTTTTTTCTTACACTTAATTTCTTACACTTCCAGGTCTTTAATTTGCTATTTCTGGAATAACAGAATTTAGTAGGACAATCTGAATTAAAATGTGCAATTCATTATTATCTGGACTTCTTTATAACTTTATTAATTTTAAATAAATGGCAAGAAACACAAAATAATTCCGCTACAAATGAAGTAGCTGATACTTTACGTTTATTACAACTGTGAAATCTTCAAGGTAGATGAGTGATAAATTTTCACAACAATAGTTTTACAGAGAATGCTTGGAGACTTGCAAAGGATGATTAACTGGCTGTGCATTCCAATTTATTGGCATCATGCTACTAATCACTCCAAAATAAGTTTGCCATTCACTACAAACTAGGAAACAAATGGAAAGACTTGGCATTTTGCTCAAATTATCTGCTTTCATAACCATTCATTTTCAAGTCAAGGCCAAGAGTGTCACAAAAAAATTGTGTCAGTCTACAGGCAATATTTACCATAAATGTGTATTGTGTCTGAAATCAAGCTTTTCCATTAAAAATACAAAATATTTCAAAACTAGAACACAAACTACTAATACAGTAACAACAACACATGGGGAATGTTTGGATCCACACATAAAGTTCTGTTGTTACAATGTTTGGAAAATACAACTGATCATGAAAAGTAAATAGCCTTGTTTTTTGTTTGTTTCCTTTGGTTTTTTGTTTGGTTTTACCTTTTTTTTGTTAGTCTTTTTACTACTCAGTGTTTTGTATAACACTAGCATGAATAAAGCTAATAGAATATGTTTTTCCTAAATTTTAACCCCCTGCAAGACTTGTAGAAAACATAGGTAGTAATATTCAACAGTGGTCTTGTTAATCAGATCATTTTTACAAAATTACTTCAGTGATGTGAACCCAAAAAGCTCATAAATCATTGTCATCAATGAAGTATTGTCATTGAATTTGAGTTACATTACCTCTCCCAGACTACAATTTAGAATAGAAGAAAAAAAAAGGACAGCTCTGCAAAAATCAGTTGTATTTGAGAGGTTATAGAATTAGCTGAAAAACTGTTTAAGCACATACCGGGCAGACTGAAGCTGAAATTCACGCAAAGATTGCCATTAATATCTTAAAGGAGATACAATTTGAAAGGTTTATGTACAACTCTACTCAGAGCTGATATAGTGGCTTTATATTCATAATGTATGTCACAAAAGTACTTAAATAAAACAACTCTTAGTTAACATGTCTGACTTTAAATTCAAAGATGATTTAGTCTAGAGAGGCACTTGGTTTAGTAGTATGTGTTGGGAATGTGCTAGCTCACAGTTTTCTCAGAAGAACATTTTTGTGAAAAGTCGAAGAAAAGGCAGAGATATAAATCTGGAAGACGGTTTCAAATGCAATTTAAAATTAATAATGGAAAGATTTGAGATGTTGCAGTGGCTTTCAGGAAATCTGCTACATCCTACCTCAGGTCCACTGAACAAGTTCAAGTTGTTACAGCTTGAAACAAATCTCAAAGCTCTGAGTTTCTTGATTACGGTCCAAAAATATTTACATTGACTTTGTGAAAATAACAGGACTGTCCACAGAAATTCTGTGGGAAGATACTTGACTTGGGATATTAAATTTCCTTAGGAACATCTAGGTATTGATTATGCAAACAGCGCTTGGCAGGACTGGTTGTTTCCCAAAATATTGTCTTAAACATTGATCATTGTGATCTATGAGTTAAATGAAAAATGGAGTCGGCAGGTTTTCTATCCATACACAGAGCTGTTATCAATATCATCTGGAAGTTGTAGTCTTCTAACACATTCTATATGCATATTTTATGGCATACAATTCTTATAAATAAGAATAAGTATTCTACCCGGGAGGGAATGGTCTTTTTAAGAGTATTTGCTGCAGCTGGTTAAGTACAGAAAATCCTCTTTTAAAAAATGCAAGAGATTCCTATTTTAATGCTGAATATTTAGAATTCTTTATACTGACCTGAACAGCTTGTTGCAATAGTGGTACGTGAAGCACTTACCTTTCTTTAAGGGTGTAGAAAAATTTCTATACCTGTGAAGGATAAGACCTAGAAGCAATGGATATATTCAAGACTTACAACTAAGAGTGTGCTTACAGGCATCTTTTCAACTATTTAGAAAAGTGAATAAGCACATGAACTCTTGCAAACTCTTTTTCTTTTCCACAGTAATTCAGGGGAAAATAAGAATCACAGCTATTCCTAGAAAAATATTCTCAGGAAAAAAACCCCAAACAAATGGATAAACTTCTCAGTGAAGATAATGACTTTATTTAAGAAAGATTCTTCTGTAATAAAGGAATGAGATTTTTTTGAATTGATGTGATTTTTTTTCAAATGATGAAAACACTCCTAGTTTTTTCATTACTATCGTAGCTAGGAAAACATTATTTGCAAAACTTTACAAGATGTTTGTATATACATATATTTATAAGATTATTTGGAACTTCCAGTTGAAAACTAAATAATAAAGTGAGATTTTTCCCCTGGATTTTGTCACTTGTGTGTCTTGCAGATTTATTAGGATTCGTTGAATATCTCTATATTTATTTTCTCTTTCTATATTTTCACTTCTTTTAAAAAAACTCAGGATACTTACTTGTTCCTTCTTCCCTTTACACTGTCTTTATATTTTATTTTATTTATTTCTATTACTTATGATGAAATGTACATGTTACATAAAATTTGAGATAGGACTCAATACCATCTGCACTTGCAAATCCTAGGGTCTTGTTATAACCTCAGATGAGTAAAATCATCATCACAAATAAAACAGGACAGATGTCAGTAGACTTCTGTGCATTATGTATTACAGGGATTTAATGGGTCACTTTTATAGAATAAAGAAACAGAGGAAAACAATCTGGTTTGTTGAAGTGGTCTTTTATTTAGGTCTTTACCAAAATTATTAATGAATTTAGAAGTCAGCCTTCAAGATAAAATTTGATTCTGTTTATCTCTATCTTCTCTTCCTCGTCCTGGAAAAATCACAGGATTCAGTATTTACTACTGATTCATTTCTAAGTATCATTCAAGGTGTAGTTATTGTGTACTGCAAAGATCTTAAATTTATGGAATTTCTGCATGTGCAGTGTGTCAGCTTTACTGTGACTTACAGCACCTTTGACTGTTTTGGTTTTGTGGTAAGTGGCTCTCTCTCAAAATGTTACCTTAAAATAAACTCAATGAACATCTACATCTTTTTAATCACCTATTCATATATTTTATCAGAGCACACAGAATTTGTGTCCATTTATACATAAAATTTCTTTTCTTGCTTTTGTACTTTTTCTACCAAACATGCTTCTTAAGTTTCCCAAGGCAGCTTCATATCATAACCAGAGCCATATCCACTGACTTAGCAACATTTTCAATAACAGTATTTGTTTTCTTAGAAACTTCCTTGTTAGTGCTTCAAAGTGCTTTATGAAACCTTAAATAGTACAGTCTGCTGGGGTTAAAATTTCCTTTGTTTGTTTAGGTACTTCTCCCCTCTTCCTCCCCTATCCCCAGAGATACAGGCTAACTAATGAGCAAATGGGGAAGAGGAGACTGTGGCCATGCATTTCCCCCAGCCCTCATTAGCCACAGGGCATGTGTGTTCCCATGTCACGGGTCATAATCCCAGGAAATGCCTTATAACCCCCTACCCTCTGTTAGGACCAATCCTGTACCAATTCTGTATCTATTCCTGTCTCAATGAAGCTTATGAATAGATGATTGCAGCAAATATATTTCACTTCTAATTATCATTTATTATCTGTAGCGGATATAGCAAAACAGAAAAGTTTCAGCTGAAAATAACACTGTGAAATGAAGAGTGAGATTGGCCAAGTCAGTTTTCTGCTAAAGGATACATTATTATTTTTTGGTTATTAAAAATAAAAATATTCACCTCTTGCACAGGATAGCATTATGGGAAAAGACATTTTTTTCCCTTGTAAAGAATAACTTTCAAAAAAGAAAAGTGGCTGTAAGGCTCCCATAATGTGATAATCAAAGATAGGTTGGTAGAGTACTTTTCTTGCAGAGGTAAGATTTTTGCTATCTATATGGAAAATGAACAGCTGGAAAAAACTGGCCCCAAGTTCCTGAGAGGTCTTAGGAAGTGCATGATCCAAAAATGCCAAAGACCGTAGAGATCTGGATATCTGTAGGACAACAGTGTTTGAACTCCTTCCTGTTTTCAGAGAGGGTGGTAAAATAGGGTGGCACTTGACGAGATGGTTTTCAGAGTTCTCAGGAGCTTTACCAAAAAGTTAGAGGTGGAAGCTACTTTGGGTAAGAGCTGGGTAAAGACACCTGAACAGGAGAAAGCACGGAGATAGAGACAGGAAATTAAACAGGGAAACAGGGAGAGCAACTGGGAATTGATGGGTGTATAAATACTATGTGTCTAAGTTCAGATAACTAAGTTTGAGCAACTCTGCTTTTATAGCATGTGGAGGGAATGAAACATTTTGACTTCCCTGAATAGACTGCTGGACAGGGTAGCCAGACTTCTCCCCACCTAAGGGACTTCTTCAGATTTAGGTACCTAAAACTGTGTGCAAAAAATGAGAAATTAGACAAACCCAACGCTAGATTGCCAGATTTCCCCATACAGATCTATCTTTATGATTAAGCTACATTTTAGCTGCACTTTTTTTTCTTAAGAACCCGCTTCCTCTAGTACAATGGCAAACAGCAGCTTAGGAATGGCAAACAGCAGCTTAGGAATGAATTAGGATCATGCAGGAAATCAGTGTGTTGCAAATTGGCTTCTTGCCTTATTACATAGAGAAGTCCGATGTTATGTAGTAAATGTAGCAAGAGAAATGTTGAGAAAGGATGGTTGAATCATTAAGAAAATTAAATGCTGTGAGACTACACATTTTGGCATCAGTGACTTTTCTGATGGAGACAAGCAATTCACTTAAACCAAATTTTTCACCAGTAGCCACTGCTGTACATTACTCATTTTCTGATTGCTCAGTTTCAGTCATATGGGGCCAGGTTTTCCAAAACTGAGCACTCACAGCTGCAAATGAAGTCAGTTATGTTTGAAAAGTGTTCTAAAATGTGTTGTTGTTCCTGAGAGTGTGTGCTTTAAATAGGGAATCTGAAAGAAGTTTATAAACTTGCCAACATTGAAGTTTATCTGAGCCTCAGCTCTCTGATCTTAGTATATGGATAATGGCTCCATTAAACTCTCAGGTGTAGTGTGAAGTGAAAATCACCTCTGGTGTAAAGTGTGTCACTTCCTCTCACCAAAGATCACAGAAATAGCTATAATGACCTTATATTTCCTTCAGAGGTTAGCTAGTATGCTCTAAAAAGTTCTAGAGCCACATTGCACCAGGAGAATAGAAGGAAATATTTAATAACAATCATTCACTGTGTTGGGCTTGGAAAAGAATAAAGATTTAGCTTGAGTCTCTAACTGACACACATGCATGGACAGGCCAGATAGAGATGATACTGACAACTCCTAAACGTTGTTTATTTATTTATTGTTTTCATTTTCTTTCAAAATTATATGTTTGGGTGTGGTACTGGTGGTACAAACCTTTATGAGGTTTGTGAAGGTGGGAGACTAGGGGTGATTTTATTCTAATTTTTTTTGCCTGGAATTTCAGTTCCATTAAGGATTGTGGTCATAAGATTTGGAGAACTCAGGTCCCAAATCCCTTTTCCACTCAGATTAATGGAAAAAGCACCGAAGGGATTTTGCCTTCTCTGCAACATGGCAACAGTCAGAGATATTCAAGGGAATGAGATAATTCTGGAACTGGAAGTGGAACAGCCATGTCAGCACCAACACAGGCCTCGTACCAGCTGTAGGAAACACACAGCAATCCTTGGGCTTTGCTCGGCACTGGGGAGGCCTCGTCTGGAATCCAAGCAGTGGTTTGGACACCACCCTCCAGGTGAGGTGCAGAGACAAGCCAGAGCTGAACAGCAAGTTGGAGAAATACTGGGAAGAACCAGCATTGTGCAGTCTAAATGAAGGGAGATTGAGGGAGTTGGTGTAGAAAATGAGTGTTTTAGGTCACTTAAAGGATCACTGACAAATGTATCAGCAAAAGCAGCTTTAACATAAAAGTGAAAGCATGACAAAGTAAGTTGGAAAGGTTTGCTCTACTACTTACTAGATGGTTAAAGCACACAGAGAAAAAGCAAATGAAAATCTGAAATCAATCAATCAATCTAAAACACAAATCCACACAAAAACTATCTATGGCAGAATGAGGAGAAGGGAAGGGCAAGGATAGAAAAAGGTAAGGATAAAAAGGAATAAGAGAGTCCCTTCCCTTGAGTCACACAAGTAGACCCAGTTTCTAAACTAATCCTTTTTAGGCCTAAAGGTTTAATAGCATTTAGTTGACAGTTTAAGGTAAACAATTTAACAAAAGGTTCTGTAGAATTGACTATAGCACAGCTGTAACCCCCTTATAGGCCTAACTTACAAATACAAAGAATTAAGAATCTAGGAACATTTGTTATAGCATATTCAGACTCACAAGCACACAGAACTAAAGAAATGTGTACAAGATATATTTTAGCTGTGAAAAATTCCCCTCAAGCTCAGTGAAGTACTCATGTTGGATGCCTTTGCATCTTCTCAACAAATGAAGAGTTTATCCTCGAGGAGTGAAGGTATCAGCCCAGGCTCTGTCATCATTTGGTGGTGGTCATAAAAGTATAGCAAACTTGAGAGTTTTCTAGTTCTCAGAGGCATCTCACTCAAAGGGAGATGTTGGTCGCAGCCCATTGTGGTCCAGGAGACCTCAAAGGGTCTCACTTAGGACTTGTCTTTATAGGGTCAGAAGAGAGTCGGGTTTAGTCATATTAATTTTCCATCCTGACTGCAATTCAGGTAGGTAACTTTCTTTGAACATTCGATAACAAAAATGTTATTCCACTTGAGTTTTCATTCAGGCAGGAAAGATAAGTTTCCTGGGCTGTTCATTAAAAAAAAGAGCTCAATAGACAGCACTAGTTCCTGAGAGCAGTGTTTCTGATAAGCTCCAGAGAAGCTGAGCCCAGGTGTTGTTCATAAAGGCCCAGGTCTAATGAGCATTTCTGAGATCATAGTGTGGCCTGAGGGGGGAGGTGGGGAACACACCACTACAGTTGGGGTTTAGGGTTTGAGTACTGAATACATAACATTCTGCTACAGAAGAGTGGGAGAATTTATTCTCACTTTGCAAGGCAAAACCTGCAAGAAATACATGAAATTTAATTTCAGCAAGACCCATTTTAGATATCAGGAATAGTGTCTAATGTAAGCAAAGCACTAGCAGTGCCCATGGCACTTTGGAAACTTCTGTTGCAGTAAATTCTTAAGGAAAAGTTATAAAAGTATCTCATGATGGCCAGGGGGATGGATGAGGTGAGCTGTCCAGGACCTGCCAAATTTATCAGTCCATACTTCTGTGTTTCAGCTATAAATCTTCTGAAGTAAAGTAAATTAACTTATGTTAAAAGCTGCACTGTCATGATGATAATGTTTCAAGAATCCCAGATACTTTGTAATGGAGCTGCAGAGATATGAGCTGTTGCATTCTGTAGTTACCTTCAGTAGTTTAGGAGCTATCACACAGAATTAAAGCTTTTGCAATTTAGTTCCACTTCTGTATAGTGGTTGTAAACACAAACTACTATTAATGAGTAGTTTTTAAGAAGAAATAATATATATTTACATGAAGATATTGATATACACATACTTATATGTACATTTATGTAAAGATAACAGATCCTTTGAATGGGAATCAGGGCTGAGCACTAGTATGATATTTGTTTATACTGTTCTGGTCAAATATAATTTATAAACAATGTGATAGTTAGGGAGGGGAAAAAAAAAATCTCAAAAATGCTTTCACATTTTGGTGCCTGCACAGTGTTTTATACCAAGAGCTCCCTCAACACAAGCAATGGGTATTAAGCTTACATTCAATAATGAAGAAAAACAGAGAAAATGCAAACCAAAAAGCTCTTAGGAAAATGTTTCTATATTATGAGCACAGCACGTGTTAAGGCACTTCTGTCTCTTTAAGTTCACACAAAGTGAAAGAAAACCATTACTTGAGTTCAGTTGCTAGTTTAGTATTAACTGACCATGTCAGAACACTCCAGTGAAATCAGCAGCATTTATTTGGTTGTACAAGACAGCAGTATTCAAGTATATTAGAGTTAGAAAGCAAACTGATGAAGGGAAATAAGCTACACACATTAAATGGATGGAAATTTATTTCATAAACATAAAACTATACTTTTAAAATACGTTTTATTATTTTATTATTTTATTTGTATCTTCAATCTATACTTATATTCATAAAGTGCATGTGAAGTTCCTCAGAGGGACTTTTATCATGTGAAAGACATTTCTTTAGTCACCTATAAAACCTTTTGACAAGTTTCTGGTGTTCGCTGCTTTCTGTTTTAAGGGAATCTCACTGTGGTTAGAAGTTAAATTTGTCTCCATTGTTGCTTCTGCCTTTCTCAAGTCAGTAAGCCTGAAAACACTTGATCAATTGGGCAGCATCCTTCTAAGTGAATTTTCCCCTCTGAATACAAGACAACCTGATATACTCATTCTTTGCCTAGCTTTTAGATCAAAATTGAATCTTGAGTACTTAAAATTCATATATGCTTGATAATATATTTAAAGCTATGCACTTAAATATACTAATTAATAATATTACTAAATAATAATAATTATTATTAATAATTAATTATTATTAATTAATAAGAATACTAAATTAAATATAATATACTTAAAGCTATGCACTATTCTTTTGGAAACACTTCATGTTTCCTACACCTCTTCACCCTATCAAGATTTCATAGAATCACAGAATGGGTCAGGTTGGAAGGTACCACAGTGGGTCATCTGATCCAAACTCCCAGTTCAAGTAGGGTTATCCTAGAGAACAGTGCACAGGATTGTGTCCAAATGGTTCTTGAATATCTCCAGTGAGAGAGTTGACAACCTCTCTGGGCAATCTGTTCCAATGCTTGGTCACTCACACAGTAAAATTTTTCTTCATATTCAGGTGAAACTTCTTGTTCATCATTTCTTCCCATTGCCTCTTATTTCACTTAGTGAGAACTGAAAATCCACTTTCACAAGACACTATATTTCTACCACTGCCTATTTTGTTTATTGTGTTTCTACATAATTCAAATGGAAGTGAGATAAACCAAAATACAACACTACTATATTCAGCATTACATAATCTCTCCATGAGCAATTGCAGTTAAATAAGTAAATAAACTTATTTCAGAAGGTGAAAGAAAACATTTACTGCTTGTCCTTGGTGAACTGGTTCTGAAAACATGACAGGAAAAGCTTTTATAGGTATTTGAAAGCAATCAGCTCTGAAGATAAGACTAATATTTTTATGTACTTATTTAAATAAGGTATTTCAGCAGCATACAAGTGCAAGAAAACTTTGAAAATGGTGTATTTTAAATTACGAGATCAAAATACAGTGTCTAACTTCCAACCCCTCCACCCTCAGTTTCCTCTATTTGCAGCTAATCACAAACTAATGAGGAATGTCCTGAGGCACTGAAATCCACTTTACTATTAACATTACATATGAAGTAGCAGTACCTCTTCAGTGTTCTGATGTGTTTATGAATGTGATCACCAGAGCTAAAATCAGTCTTCTCTAAAAAAAAATAAAAGGTGAAAAATTACAGCTGCTGTTATTAGGGCTAAGAGAGAACAGGGAGTTGAACCAACCAAAGTGAGATTTGTTACCCTAATGTCAGCATCTGGGATCTTTTACATCCTCCTTTACAGTCAGTGCAGCATTTGGAGACCATCATGTCTTGCCCAGTAACAGAGACTGAGCTGTGGGTGACCACCAGCTCCTGGCTGGGGCTGGGGAAGCTGTGCCCCCTGTCTTGTCTGAAGTCCAGAGAAGGGCCTGGCTGTACAGCTGTGTGCTGGCTGGGAAGGTACCACAAAGGGTGGAGGTTGTTCCTTACATGTTAAAAAAAAAAAAAAAAAAATCGTGTTTGTTTCACAGCTAATAATTAGAGCTTACCAGAGTTCCTAAAATGATAAGAAATTTGAAAGATGTTAGTGTTGGCTTTGAAGGAATACAATTAGCTCGGTGCTTTCCTTCAGTTGTTCTTTTTTGAAGTCCTTTGCAGAAAATGCTAAGCAATTTCCTTTCCCTTTTAACATCAATAACCCTACTTGGTAGAGGATTTTGTTTAAATTGTTTTCTGTTGTCTGCAAAAAAGTCAAAGGAAAATAAAGTTAATTAACTGAATGAAAGGGTGGCTGAGGAAAAAGTGGGTATTAGTCAGGGGTGAGTCTTTGAAATGTTGATTGCATTTAGATACTTGAGCAAGACCTCTCTGACCTAAAAAGCTGATACTGTGACTGACCTACTGCCAAGACCACTGGTTATATGGTAAACCTCAGGACAAGCTTGAATAACACAGTAGGTTCAAAATAAACTGTAACCTTCTCCTGTGTAACACTCTCGTTTCAATTTAGGTTATGTGAAAAGCAGAGCTTGCGAGATCCTTTCAGCTTTTACTGTAAAGCATGAGGTGTGGAGAAGGACAATCAAATGTCCCTCTCCCTAGAAATTGCACCTGTGACTCAAACTCCGGGTTATCTGGATCTGGCTGTTATGAGTACCTCTTGGGAAGTACAAAAGTAACACTGACTGCAAAAATGGCTTTATTAAACAATGTAGTCTTTCCATTCCTTCCTGGAAAGGAGTGGATTTTTACAAAACAGTTTAATTTTCCTTGCACAAGGAGATTAAATGTGCTTTGCTCTGCCTTAACTGTTTAGAAGAAATTATATACCCAGTAATTCAATACAGAAGAAATTATACACATACTGGGTTCCATATTTTCCCCTACAGTACAGAAGCATGCTTCAAAAGTGACACATCAGTGTTGTCCATGTGTTCATGTGGCTCAGGTAGTGAGATTTTTGGATACTTTTGATTTTCAAAGAATGAAAAGGTCTCACCTGCAATACGAAAGCTAAAATGGCTTCACATGTTATTCCACACCTGTAAACTGTTGTTCTCTGGGGATGGTAAAGTTTTCCTTCCCATAAGTATTGAAAAGGGTATGATGAATTACTGAGAGGGTTTTCTGAAGCACTAGCAGAAAAGTATCCAAAGGAAGGATCAGAAATTCAGGTCCTCCTGGCTTTGTTGCTGTCTCTCTTCCCTAGATGTGAACTGCACTGTAAGGCCATTACAAGATAGAAAGCATTTTATTACCCAGAGGTTGACACAGTATTGTTTGTTGTTTAAAAAAAAAAAAAGAGAGAGACACAATAATTTGGATTAGATTATGTAGCATGTTTAGGTTCCTTGGTGTAATATATAGTGTATGTAAATATATTGGTGTAATATAGTAATGATATACAATCCTATGTTGCAATTGCAACATAGCCATGACAATGTGATAATAAGCAATGGTGTGATTTTAAAGAAAATTACTCTTGAAAGTAAGAATTTTATTCTAATGTCTTAAACTATGTGTTTAAGAAATATTTAGTCAATAATTAACTCGGTGAGCAAAATTAAGTTTTGCAGTTTTCATTAAAGTGATCTTTCTGGACAGGATGCTGCATGCATTTGTCAGGCTGAAGTATAAAACCACTTTGATTTCAACAGAAAAGGATGATAATTGTGCATCTTCATTTCTGTTCAAGCAAGACAGTGTCTTTTTGTGATGTTTGTGTGGCTAATCAGAAGTGAACCTAGAAAGGGTAAAAAGTATTAATTGGACCCTCAAATTATAGTGTGACCTGAGAGTATGAGAGTGCAGTATTAATGTGTACAGAGACTTCAGTTTCTTATGTCTTCATTTTTTAAAAAAAATTCTTTCACTTTTCTGTTTATACTTGTCTGCGTGTAGCTGAGAAATAAGCAGGTCTTTAATCACTGAGGACTGTGTGATTCTTATCCAGTCACACTATCCATTGATGGTAAGTGAAGAAATGTGTCACAAGTCCAGCTTCAGATGCCTGGTCGGTCAGTGCACCCTTACCCGTACAATGCTGTGTCATATGGCAACAGTGAAGCTGTCACTGTGCAGCTCTTCTGGAAAAGATCAACATGAGTGGGTGTGGGCTGTACAGCAAATCACAACCAGAGCTACCTCAGAAATGAAACCAGAAACAGAAAATCTGAGATACAGCTTTCAAAATTCTAACTTCCTTTGTCTGCAAAAGGGAAGTGTTGGGGGAATCAGTATTAGAATTAAAAAGGAAAATAATGCAGAAATAGATGTTGTGCTGTCTTGCCTCCTGTTTCACTGTGTACGGGTTGGTAAAACTCCTTGACAGAATTAACTTTAGCAGGAAAATCTAGTATAGGATTGATTTACAACTGTTGGATGAAGGGACATCTGCCAGTTTTTGTCTCTATGTTAATATTCATAATGTAATGTGACTTATTTTGGAGAGGGAAAAACTTGTGGGCCCATTGAATATAGGCTTAATTCAGACTAGCACAACTCTCTAACTGTCTCAGAGATTGGCTTGATTATAAAATTAATCTTGATTTTAAACTGAAATCTCTCAAGATCAGGTTTGTCATATTTGTATGTACTAAACTGCCTTGTAAAAAAAATATTCCTTCTCAAATTTCAGACCAAAATTATCATTGGGGTGGGGACAGAGAAGTGGGGTAGTTGTTTTTGAGAATTATTTTTTTAAGACCAGTTGAAAATAGATAAATTTCAGGCATCAGAGGTGAAATTTCCTGAAATCTTAAATTAGATAAAGAAAGTTTAGCGCTTAAAATCTCACAAAGCTTTTAACTTCTAAAGGACTGTTGGATTTTTGTATGGTGAAAAATATTATTTTAGGACAGGAGTTGTATGCCATGTTGTATCCATGCAACATAAAGTGGAAAATATTATTTTGTTGTTTAAGACTCTGACAAAGCTTCACCTGGTCACATCTGCTAATATCACTGCTTCTACATGAATGTTGTCCCATGATTTTGAAAAGATGTGTTTAACATCTATGATTAAAATTAAACTAAAAATAATGCTATGCTCATCACAATTTTCCCTAAGCATGTAGTCAAGGCTGATTCAGATGAGAAAACCACCTAATGAATCATCAGACTTGTTTCCTGCACTGCTTAGGCAGGCCATGCTGCCTTTTCATTTCAGGTTTTGCTACAAAATAATTCTTCCACATATGAGACAGACTGGAATAATAACTTGGTGTTGGGATTTGCTTTATTAAATCTGACCTGGTCAACATAGCTTTCTTTAAAGCCAACAGAGACCTACAAAATATAGTCAGTAAGAATTAAAGCTAAGTTGATCTCACCATCAGGCAGGTAGTTATGCTAGGTCAGATGGATTGCTCCCTAAAAGTGAAATGCATATTCTTTTGTATTGCTTACAAGAGTCACCAGAGGAGCAGCTGAGCTGTGGATGATGCAGCACGTGGGGTGAACAGCCTTCACAGTATCAGACTCGCAGTACATCTGTCACATCTCCCTTTTCTCTCAGGCCTTAGAAACATTCTGTTAGAACTGAATACCTCTGAAATCAAAAGTTGTTTCTGGAATTTCACATCCAGGGGCTGGATGTTTTTGTGGAATTCCTCCAGAGCTGAAATTTCCTTGTTAGTTTTATCAAGCATTTCAGCAACATCACTTGTTTTCCATACTTTATTAAATTTTGTAATTTAGTCAAATGTGATAATTTATATATTCTACTTTAAGTAATCTCCAAATCATAAGACCTGAGAACCATTCTTTTGAGAATACCTTGTTCTTATCCCTATTTTACTTGAGTATGTATGTATATTTATATATACATAACTATATAACAATAATTGTACAGAAATACAGAATAATAAAAAAGAAAAAATAGGGACTATTTAGAGAAATAAAGGCTGAATTTTGTATTATGTATATGTATAGTTATACAAATGCCATAAGTTTTATTTAAAAGAACAATGTCACTAGATAAAAAACAAATAACTAGATTTGGTAGGATGTCAGAGGATAAAATATAAGGAAACCTCTCCAATTTTGTCTGAATCTATAGGAAGACTTTCAAAAAATAAAAGAAAGCAAACTTTGGAGTTACAGTCTCTTCATCAGTCTATGGGAAAGCAGAACAAAGAGATCAGAAAATGTATGCTTAAAGGATGATGATTCAGAGCTCATAAGGGAATATGTTATTGTAGTGTGAGTATAAGGTCTATGGGAAATATTTTCCTTGGGAGAACAGGAAATGCCTGAAAAAACTAAACCACAGGGTGCATTAAAGAGAAATGTTTCCCTGGGTCACCATTCCTTTTACAGAAGGAAAGAGGAATCTATTAAGTCAGGAATGGACAGTAAGATCAAGGGAAATTAATGAGCTGGAAGAGAGCCTTTTAGAGTTGTAGTAATGCTCAGACCTGTGGGCTGCTCTGAAATAGGATTCTGTTTTCCTGAAAACCAGTGATAACTTCACGCAGCTGCTCATTAGATAGTGCAGATAGCAGAGGAGAAATTGAAACCCTGGATGTGCTAGATTAACATTTTCCCTCTATTTCCTCCATTTATTTTCCAGATGGCATACTCTTTCCCTATTATGTTTTTATTTATTTATTCCCCTTCCAACTCTATTAACCTCAGTGGAACAACACCAGAAATTACTATGGCCCATTGACTACAGAATCTTATTTGATATTGACTGTTTTCTTTAGGATGATTTGATTGACACAAATTATTGCAGCAGATGTATATTGTAATTTGTAATGGAACATTTTATCTATTTGAATCCTGATAGTCTTTCTTCCATAGTCTTCCTTTGCAATGCCCCTTATTGGGATCCTTGACTCTTTGTTGTATCAAATAGCAGGTATCTCTAGGGGAGCTAAGAGCGGTGGAGGATTAATGCACAATCCTTCCACATCTTGGTGTTTTCATCTTGTCCCAGGTCATCACTGGGAATGAAGTTGGTCACTTAACTCTAGTACATGTTTACAAAACTGAAGGAAGTGTCATGGAATTTGATGCGGTTATCAGTGTCACTTCAAAAGGGTACCAGAACTGAAATGATAGAAATCTTGTGGACCAGGATTGAGGTACTTTGCAGGACTAAAACAGTTGTCTAACACTGAGCTCCACTACATTTTTTTCCCCATTATTCTTTTTTTCTCAAGCTCTGAGTTTCTTCATCGTAAATATTAAATATGTATTACATGTGTAGAGAATGTGGTAGAGGGAAAGGGTTGTGGAAGGGATAATACTTAACATTGGGTTGTTTTGAGCAGGACTCACAACACAAATAATTGCTTTAAAAAGTTACAGAAACTGTATCAGCTTTTATTTGAAGAGCAAGAAAAACCCCATTCCTTAGTTTGATGCTTTGTGAATTGAAGTATGAGACCTTTTTCTCAGGTATTGAATCAGGGCAATGCATGCTCATGACGTGGGGGTACACAGAATAGAAATCAGACTGTCTCAGGTAAACATGGCCTTAAGTTTGGCCACAGAGAGCTTGTCTCTACATCCAAGTAAACAGAATTTCAGGAAAAGAGAACAGTATCCAGGCTGAATGCAAACAGGTGTCAGGAGAGAGAGGCAGCACATTGGGGCTGCCGCTGTGCCCTGCCCTGGCACAAACCCTGTGCTCCCCTCAGGAGGTGCTGCTTGTCGGGGGCAAGTAGGGAAAGACAAGCCTTAATTGCAGCTGAGAAATCTGGAAAACCTGTAAAAACACCATGCTGATGGTAACTTACTTCTTAAAAGAGCTCTTTATCTTAAACACTCCCTGCTCATCCTGCTGCCAAGGCAGCGGGGAGCCCGTTCCCACAAACTGCTCCATGGCTGATGAGAGAAATCCAGGATCCCAGTGTGCTACAGAGGTGTGGAAGAATTACTATGCACTATAAGTGATGAACTGCTTCTGACACATGACCAAGATGTTGTTTTGGTTTGATCTGAACTATAGCAGTTTAATTCACCTGGTTTTCTCATCAAAATGAGAAAAAGAAAGGAAAAAAACAAAACAAAAAAAAATCTGAATTGTTTTTTCTGTGCTGAAAACCAAATTGGTTTTTATTTTAGTGAGGGTATTTTTTTCTCTCCATTGCTCCTGTTTTCCTTTCAGTTTGATTCACTTCAGTTAAACTTTCTGTTAGAACATTTAAACAAGAGAGAAAACACTTTGTATCAAGTAAAATGGTCTGATTTCCTCTGGTGTTTTTTGTTTTCCTTTTTGGTCCAATCTGCTAATTAAAAAGCACCTAAAATCACAGATACTTTCTCCTACACACACACACACACAAAACAATTTCAGTGTCTTAGCAGCTTGAAGCATTATATTTTATTCTATACAAGAGAATCAAACATAACTCTCCTCAAGCAACCCCTTGTGTACTTGAAACACATGCCTTTTGCAGGGATAATACCTGTTGATAGCATTGCTCAGATATCACCAGACTTCCTCTCCTTTCCCATATCAGCCTCAGAGGACACATAAATACGTATTATGAAATTTATGGCTATTTCACAGTGTATTAAGGTAGCTATACTCCTTCACTTTACTAAAAATCTTTCTTATACAGAGTATTCTCACTAAAGTTTTCTAAGTAGGGTTTGTGTGACTAGAGGTTCTTTGATAGTTTTCTTCCTGTACGTGGTCCACCAGCAGTTAAGCAGTGTTACATTGCACAGCCTACTTACCACATGCATAGAAATAGAATATGTTTATGTCATTAAATATGTTTATGTCATTAGTAGCTGTATTTTGACCTATGTTATAATTATTATCAAATTAAAAGTAAAAAAAATTAGCAGCACATCACTCAATAAGCAATTAGGAAGAAAGGGTTTCAGAGATCTGAGACACCTAATACAAGCAAGGAAGACTACTTACTTTTGACATCCTAATGTAACAAAGAATATATGGTGTTGAGTGACAGGCAACAAGAAGTCTGCTTTAGGTAGATGTAAGAGTGATTGTTTTCCCAGATNGTTAATGTAACAAAGAATATACGGTGTTGAGTGACAGGCAACAACAAGTAAGAGTGATTGTTTTCCCAGATGTTAACATTAAGGAAGCCAGGAATTTGAGAAGCAGAAGGCATCCATGCCTATGTAAACTACAGGAAAATATCCTTTTCTAAGTTGTTTTCTCTTGATGAAGCAAAAACTAATAAAAGTAAAAATGAGAGATAACATTATACCTCTGGGTCATACCACTCAAAAGTCACTCATTCTTATCTCTCTCCTAATATGAATTTCCAAGTGGCAGAAAAAAAATTCTGATGGGTGAAAAATGAAGGTAGACAAAACCAAATGAAAAAACGCACAGTTTTTACAGTAATGAAAAATGTGTTCAGATCACCCCTCCATGGAGGAATTAAATGTTTTAGCATGTTCTTTGCTTACAAAAGGTTTACCTCTCTTTCCTAAATATTGATGATACCTAGTAGGAAGGTATGCCTGGATCATGTGGTGATGCAGAGAATGAAATGCCTTTGCTCAGATGTTGCCTTTTCCCTGGATACCTGAACACCTTGGGATGGCAACTCCATCACCTTGCAGAGGTCCCCGCTGCCTGGGGTGATGTGAGCATTCCCAAGTGAAATTCTACTGTCTGTGCTATAAAAATAGCATACTCACCTCACAGATGAAATGATTATAAGGTCTCCTCTCACTGTGAAAATCCATGAATCCAGTAATCTTTACAGGACTGAGGCAATGTTTCTTTGGGAGAAAGCTCTAACCTGTTAACCTGCTCCCTTCATTCCTGTGACACAGAGGCAGAACATGCTTTCTTTGCCATCTTTCATAGGATTTGAAGCTTTTGTGCCTGGTAGAAAGCCAAAGCTGAAATCCTGGGTTAATCCTGTTATCTGGTACACAGCTTGTTTTGCAGAATTCACCTCCATGCTTTCCCCATATGTGAACAATTTCAAAGGTTTTAAACTGAAACGATAATTACAACTCTTATGTCCCTCCTTCCTCTTCCAAATTACACTTGCTTTTAGTGTCCCCTATCTGTGCTGGTCAACAAGATTGAGTTTCCAGACTCCACTAAAATAAACTTATGGAATAAGATATATAAGTGTGCGCACAGAGCATCAAAATAATGGGTAAGCAAAGAAATCCAAACAAAATGGTAATGAACTACCACCATTTTTTTTCTATAAATCTTGAAGTAATTTTTCTCGAGCATTCCAATAAAAATTCCAAGATAGACAAGATGCTTCGCTGGTTTCCAATGATGTTTTTTCTGTGAACCAGAATTCACTGTTCTTCCTACGTATACTTCTCATGGAATTTCAGTGGCGTATAAGTGCAGGTGGAGCAACAGGTTCGTAACCAAAGGGTTAACAAGCCAGAGCTTCTGTCAGAGCTCTGTTGTTACTGGAAGGAAGTCAATTGTATAATTTGGTGAAGAGCAGATCTCTATTTTTAAGCACCTAAGTGCCTCAAGTGGGAACTTGGGTCCATTATATAGTCAGTGGAGAAATACAGACACCCAAATTAGATGTTCTGGCTTAAATCTGACTCTACCTCTCTAGAGTTAAGCAACACTAATATTTCCCTGGTTCCCTTCTTCTCCTGCTGAATGGTATAAGTTTGGCTTGAGTTGAATATAAAGAGAATAGCCTCGACCACTGAAAACGTGTACAGGATCAAAATCCCCTTTCTTTTTTCTTTCTTCAAAGTAAGCAATACTCTACTAACCAGCACAGCCAACCCAAAGCCACTCTCAGTAAAATATTCAGAATTATCCACTCTTTTTCTCTTCCTGAGTACAGCGGGCAAGTAATCATAGTTGCAAAGTGCTTAGATTCTTAGAGTGGAATAAACTATGGAGACATACAAAACTGAAATACATCTCTTGCTGTTGTGCCTTCTCCTGTAGCAACTGAAAATCTAACTGAGGTCTGTTGTGCAAAGCAACACATGCCAGCATGGTGGAGGACAGCTGGAAGAAGAAACGCATATTGTGAATTGTAATAACAATGGACAGGTGTATGAGAGATTTCTGAACTCGGGAACATGTCCCCGAAACTTGGCTCATGTTGCTGTTTGCTCCTGGGCTGGCATCCAGCAGAGAGTGAGAGGAAGCGAAACTGCTGCCATTAGTTACACAGTGTGCACACTTTCAGATTCACTAGAAACCCAGGTATACCAGAGAAACATTTATAAATCACGCTAGAGCAGCTGCCAGACAAGAGACCATGATCACATGTTTGGTGGAAATACAGGCTCTTTAAAAAATAGATGGGGAAGGTCAGATTTACACCAAGGACAGTGACAAAAAAAACTAAAGATCACCAAATCTGCTAAAAAATAAGCTTTACTACCTCCGACATTCTTAATAGTATTTAGATAATTATTTACTTAAGTCTATATTATTTGAGATTCAGGGTAGAAGTTGAGCATTTTTTCTATGTTAGATATACAATGTGTAGCACAGCAGGACAGGTATCTGCAGAGCTCAGATCTGCCCCTCAGTCCTACTGAGCAAAGAGGGAGCCCATATATTTAGTTCAGAGATACAAGGTTGAAGCCATATGAATAGAGCTCCCAAACTGGAGTAATATCTAAGCAAAAAACATGGAAAAGCACCATTATGTGAAAATCATAAATGAAAAAAATAGTGGCAGAGAAAGTCACTTTTTTTGTGCCTGTAATAATTCTTAGAGCCTGAGTATACCCAGGCTGGATTACATTCTCCTTTTATTAAGCAAATTTTGTTGTAATTATAAAAATCTAGTGTACTTTAAATCTGGCTCAGTAGATATGGGAATAAATTTATTTCACCTACTCTTGTTAGACATTTACAGTTTAGATCTTTCATGGGTCAGGTGAATCCCACTCAAAGCATCTGTCTGTCTGAGACAATTTTCTTAGTCATGTTTTCAGACAAATGCACCCATATTTAAAAATAGATTTTCCGGTTAAATAATCTGAACAAAATGTTTCCTGAGACTTTTACCATTGACTCCAGGATGAATTCTAACCTTTGAGTACTCAAAACTCAAAATCTCTATCCTCTAATAAAAATAAATCATTAGATAAAAAAATAACTTTAACATATTAACACATATGCTATCCATTAAAATCTAAACAAAAATTGACCTGCTCTGTTTCTCATATGCTCATGCTTCTCTGGGTAAATCTAGAAATGCTAATATTTAAAGAGTATATTAAAAGTATGGAAATGAGTACAAATGATGCCTTGGGTACAGGCAAAGGTTGGCTGCAGAAATCAAAATGAAAAGAGAGAATTAATATCCTAATCAGGAAGATACTTAAACACATTTTCAATTTTGAATGCCCAAAGGAATTAAAGATGTGCCTGATATTAAGCACATGCTTTAACACCCGTCCTAACTGTCAGTGTTTTCTTGAGCTGAACATGAGCCTAAGTCTGAAAGGAAGAAGGTGGTGAAGGTGGATGTCAAAATAGAAAAAAATAAAATAAAAAAAAGTACACATATTTTATTCTGTTTCTCTTGGAAGACATAGAGGTTTCTGGTATCACACTTTTAAAGAAGAAACACTGGTACAAAACAAGCCATTCTAAACCAGAATGTGAAAATCCCTACTGATGATATAAATGTTGAAGGATCTGTCCAAATAAATCAGGAAGACAGGGGAGAGCACACAGGCCTAATCAGTGTGAAGTAATTGTGTAAGCCTATCTTAGCAGGCAAAAACAACCACCTTGAGAAGGGGTTGTTCTGGTGGGAAAAATATAAAATAAAATGTCCAAGATGCAGCAAAGCCTTTGTCATTAGTAAACACTAGGACGGGATCCAACTGTCTGATTTCTTTGTTAATCTCTGCCTCATTCTCTGTGACATTAATTATCTGCATTTGACTGGCAGTCATCTATTCCCAGTTTGGACAGTTTCCCCATTAGCCTACCAGGCACACGGCTTGTACAGTAGTTATCAGGCAAAACTGTGACTACATTGGACTGGGCTGGAACAGAGTCCTGACTATATGAGTCAAATATCATAGGAATTTGTTTGTGTGGGGTATTTACCCAGGCATCTCAAGCTCTGGGAAACACATGGTAGGGAAAAAAATACAAAAAAAAAAAGGTCAATCCCTTCATTTTGTAAGTCCTTGTTTTTTCACCTGTAAGCAGTCCATTACCAAGGCATTAGAAAAAGGATTCTTTTCCTCTCTTGCCCAGTGTACAATGTGCCCCAAGACTTATTAATTGCTCCTGTGCCAGGCCCACAGCTGTAAAGTACAATCACTGACCTCCAACCTTCTGCTAGCCCAGAGTTATTTGTGTATCTGTACATATACACACATGTACACCCATATACAAATATAGGCATGCAATGATTGTAATTTTCATCTATTTTCCTTCAAGAAAAAAAATCAAACCCACAAAGTAATCATGAATAAAAATCTATTTGAAGGAGTGAAAATTAAATCTTGGCATTGTTATTAAGGTGGTGCTCATATTTGAGAAAGAAAAAAAGAAATAATTGTTCTTTTGAAATCCATAGTGAGGCCAAGCACACATGGACAGAGAGATGAAGCTTGAGGCACAAACTTGGAGCAAATCACACCATGACAGCAGCATACAGAGGACTAGGTTGTGCATTTGAAAATGTGAAAAAGAAACATGCTGTGTCTGGAAAAGTAAGTGAAAGTACAACAAACGTAGTTCTGATTGATTTTGTGTAAGTTTGCAGGTAAAAGGGCTAATTTGTTTCTAGGAATTGTCTCATGTGCTCAAGGTTTGACATCCACAGTTTAACACTGTGGTGTACAGCTCATCATATGCTGATGTTTTGCTCATCCAAACCTCTAGATCCTCTTCTGTACATATTGCAGTTTTGCTTTTCGTGGGATATAATAGAAAGAGAGTGTTTTAATCTTACAGATTAAAGCCCAATAAGTGGGCTGTTGTTTGCTCTGCAGATTATGTGTAGACCCAGCAATTGAAATTGGTCTTCATTCTCCTTAACTGTTCACAATCTGTAAGAAAATACTGTTGCTTTGGGATATAATGTCATGTTGAGTAGAACATTAAATATCACCGTAAATATCATTAAATCAGCATTAAATAGACAATTCCCACTATGAAAATAACCAAATGAGTTTGACTGCATCTGGCTAGAGCATGTAAACAATGTCAGCTGTGTAATGAGGATAAAAGGAAAAAAGAATAATATACTTTGCTGCTTCTTAGTGCTTTCTCCTGGTTTGACCAGTTTATTCCAGCAGTGTTTTTTCTTGGCAATTTCTGTGCTGTTCTATCCAGTGCTTGAAAGAAACACGTGTTCTGTGCATGGGGCACATGTCAAGTGGAAAGGAGCGGAAAGCTACAGCAGCCATCGTGCAGGGAGCCAATGCCTTCCAGAAACATATTGCTGTTTCTGGAAGTGGCTTTGTCTGTCATGAGGCAAATTATTTAAAGGGTAATTGTTTGACTACGGATATAAATAAACATGGCATTTTCCCTGCATTGAATCAGACCTGTAACCCTCTACTTTAGCCCTCTGTTACTTAAAGGCATAAGTAGAAGTCTATTTAGAAAGTTACAAGTAATTAGGAGATAGACCACTCACAGATAAATTATTTTCTAACAAAAGTGTTTGAAAGTTGAATTAGAATAGATTAATTCAGCTAAGTGACTGCATAGTAGGAAGGAAGAGTCATGGACACCCTTTAGAAATTCAAATTTAACAGAGACCCCTATATGTATCAGTCAAGCTAGCATTACAGTTAACAGGAAATTCATGATTTGGCACCTACCTCTACATCCAGTAACCAAAATTAACTTCTTCTGTAAGACCTGGACAGAGCACAGCCAAACATAGATAGTGGAAATAAACAGACAAATAGCTAGGCAGTAAATCCAGCCAGATATTAAAGATGCAAAATAGCTGCATGGTTTACACAGAATTGCATATTTCAGGTCTGTTTGTTCTCAGTTAATAGCAACTTCATTTCTCTCCACTGTGAAGTAAAGTGGATACAGTTGAGATGTCTGTTGCTGTAAAATCACAGGTGGTACTCACTTGCCAAAAGAACACTATAACTCTCCCAGTGCCTTTATCCAGTGAGGTTGTCTTCAAGCTAACTTAGGATCTTCCAGAACTGATGAACACTAGTGACTGTGAAAGTTAAGTCCCTTTTCTTGATGACTCTCCCTGGTAGGTTTTGACACTGATACTTTGCTCAGGGGTCACCTGAGGAATGGTATTTTCAGATGGCTTCAAACTACATCACAAACAAAGGAAGAATGGATGTATTTTCCAGGGCTCAATGAAACTCTTTAAAGCAAAACTGTTCCAAGCTAAAAATCAGTATCTCCAAGGTACATCCATATGAGTTTTGAAGGAAAATGCCATATACATCAAATGATACCTGCAGTGGCAGAATTCATTGCAGAAGTGCTGAGATAAAACCAAAATTATCAGCATAAAAATACATAGATGGATGTTTGAAAGAAATGGAGCCATTTTCCTTTGCTATATTAATGAAATGTAATATAATCTGCAAATATGATCTGCGTTTTTTCATATCTATTTCTAAGGGTCCTTCGTACAGATACCAAACTCTCATGCTGACTCACCCTCCTATCAAACAGATGGATGCATTCACTTCCAGGAATGTGAGAGAATGAGGTTATTTCTGAGAGCCAGATGGATGTAAAGGCAAAAACAGCAGCAAAGGAGAAACTTGGTGTTGCACTATACAGTTTGTTTTTTATTTCCAAGATAACCTAAATGGCAAATCCAAGGAAAGGGGCAACTGTAGCAGAGATTTAGCAAGGGCATCAGGTGAGAAAAACCCTTCTGGGTTATATGACTGCTCTCACATGCAGATGCCTCAGACAGGCTGTATTTCACTTAGCTACAGTTTGTTCAGCTGGTGAAATTCCTTACTTGTCCACAAGTGAGGATTTGACTACTCTTCTGGATACACTTACACTATTGCCAAGTAAGCTCACAGCAATAAGATTAGCATTAGCAGAATTTCTCCCATACTGACAGTTCATCTTCTCATTTTCCCCATATGGTAACCTGATATCTTCACAGCTTTTCTGCTTCAACAGCAAAATCTTGTTTGCCAGCATACACATGTTGGACTGCAAGAAGGAATTCCTCCATACTAGACTAATACCCCTGAAATAAAAGAGTTCTGGCGGGCATTTCATATTACTTTTAAGAAGACCAATCAAATATACAGACAGCTGTCTCTTTGAAAATCTTCACAGAGATAGAAAATTGTTAAGAGAAAGATTAGAAAGGGCGGAAACTGATTTCTGAATTCCAAGAGATAAACATCAAATCTGTTCATTACTTAGTAATATGACCTTATTTAAACATTGTTTCTTACTGCATGTTTTTGTTTGGTTCGTTCTTTTTAATATATTAATCTCAAGAAAACTTTTTTCTGCATGGTATCTATTCAGCATCTGCTTTTTTCTGTCACTTGGACTCTACAAACTTTGTAAGGAATGGAGCCAAGTTGAATAACTTTCTCAGAAAATAAAACTTGATGGAATATTTTATGAGAGTTTTTCACGGCAATGAAAACCCAGTATGCCCCAGAGTGCAGCACTTGGCACACGTAAATAATAAATCGTAAGAGGAATTACCATCTACTAATTTTACAAAAGTCCACTGACATTAAGAGCAGTGCTGCTGTCACCAAACCTCAAGAATAACATCAGATTAAAATGAAGCACTAGTTCCTCTTAAGTTGAAAAACTTTTGTGATAAAGATGTGTTTTAAGTTGAAAGATTATCATGGAGAAATGAGGGGAAATGTTTTCATGTTCAGAGCTGAAAAATGCTGCTTAAAAAGCAATGTTTTTGAAGAAGTTCGGGTGTTGGTCAGGTACAAGTGCTTTGGGCAGTCATTTACTAAGGGGTTATAGCAAAATAGAAGTAAAATTTGTCTCAAACTGACAGATGAATTTTAGTGCTATAAAGACATTGATAAGAGAGTGTGCTTTCCCAGAACGCTTCTGACTTCAGGAGGACTTTATTCTTGGTTTTTGCCTTGGGGCATTTGTTTCAATTTTGTTGCTTTCAACAAAATTGTTCATGTGAGTCTGGGTTATTCACATGCCTTGGAGTTATTGGTCTCACCTAGACTTTGCAATCAGCAACACAGATTCTGGTACAGTTGATTGCTCACAGAACTGTGAATCTGAAAGTTCATAAGAACATCAAAATACTTTACACAAAGCAGAGGATCTTCTGATATATTTATGCAGTTAAAAATTAAAAATTATGTTCATTAATATCTTCCTGGGAGACAGGTACTCTCACGTTTCAGAAAATCCCCCTCAGTACCGTTCTGTCCCTTTGAGTACCTGAGGACACTGAACCATAGCTTAAAATCAAGAAAATATGGAAGTGCTTTCAGGAATAAGTATGTCTTTTAATTCACTCCTGTTGAAAAAGGATGAAAACTGTTAAGTATGTTCTGAGGAATGGAGATGAGAATAAAGGCCCACCATTTAAATGCATAATAATACACTGATAAAAAAAATTTACTTAATATTTTCTATAATTTCTATGTAATTCTCTCTATAAAGCATTTTGTGCCTGTGTTACATTTTTATTTGATTGATTATTCTTATCTTTTGCTTATATATCCATCTAACAGTGGTTAAATGGATAAAACTACTGTTACCTTGCCTGGGGGGGAGTTTGTAGAACAGTATCCAGCAGCAGAGAGAACATTCTGCCTTTTCTAACTCAGAAAGGAAGGGAAGTTAACACATTAGGTCTAATTTCCCATATTCTGGAGGAATATCTTTCTTTGCTAATGTCAAGTCTCCCTCTTTTGTCAGTTGCCATGGAAAACCCCATTTAATAATATAAACGCCCCATATAATAATGATATTATTGTATTTAAGAACTCTCCCTTCTTGACTACTAAAAAATGGCAATTGGTGACACATTAAAAAACCCCAAGCAAACAAATAGCAAAACCAAAAACCAACTAAACAAAACATCCCAGGATGACAGGTCTTCTAGCATACTGTTTTAGAAAAGTGTAAGGGTTTGTTGTTTATTTGCTTGTTTGTTTTATTATGGATCTGAAATGATGGTTCTAGTCTGCTGATATACTTCCTTTTTTTCTTTTTTTTTTTTTTTGTGTTTTCTTCTGCTACAGTGAAATTAAAATAAGTTCTGACAATTCACATAGACTCCAAAAGTGAAGATCTTGTTCTGAGTTAGCCTGTATTTTTAGTTTTGCTCACCACAATGTCTGATTTTCTAGTTAAGGTTACATATGTCAGTCTGGAAGTTCTCCTAAAACTCAAAATTAGTTTGATAATCTGTGTTGCAAACACTTTAGGTTGACATCCCAGAGGCTTTGTTGCATTGCCAGATATCAAGAGGTCTCATCTTTCTCTTTTCTGTTGTGTGTGTAAAACTGATACAGACACAGCTTTTGAGGAACAGGATTTCCATCAGTTGGACTATCGTCTTCCCAGTCTCTGAAAGAGCCTTTCTGAACCAAGATTCCTCCTTTTGTGCATAACAATAAGCAAAAAGGGGAGAAATATCATACTATCATTCTGTAAATCAAAACTCCTGGAGAGGAATAAATTCCTACAATCACACTATTTTCAATGCATAAGAATAATATAAATGGTTTTGATATATGCTACAAAATATTATATAAAGACTTCATATATTCAACCTGGTTAATGTGGTCTCAAGGTAGATCTAAAGTAACAACATAGACTTTACCAGCTCTTACTGACAGCTTCCTATTTAATTTAATCTCTATCTTCTTACATATGTAATGTTTTGTGGGACTTAATCAGTAGGTATTGAAATATTGAATATACCTATTGCCATCAATATCCTATTATTAGTTCCTTTAAAGTTTAATTAAATGCTTCCAAATTAATAATAACACTAAATCAATCATTATACAGGACAATCATCCCTGTTCCTGAAAATTTAAGCATGAATCTCAGAGCACTGCAAGCATGGAAGGCATAAAAACCCCCCATGATCAATGAATCCTTCACCCAGGATTTTCAAATATTCTTACTTAATTATGTTCACAAAATACTGAACAACAGAAAGTAAGAGTGAACAAAAAGGTTATTTACATCTTACCCACAAACCTTTTCATTTGTTCCTTTTCATTGCCATTAATGTTGCTTTTACACTGCTTTTAGCCTATGAGCCTAGGCATTTGAGCATCCATCTGAGTATGGTCTGCTGTTCTGTTGTTTTAAAAGTATTAATACTGCCAAACTTTCCTTATGAAACAAATAGATAATAATGGTCACTCATGATAGATAGAAACAGCTAATGTGACCATTCATTTTTGAGGTATTTTAGAAGATTTCTGCTTATAAAAAGGTAATTATGAATGGGGAAAGAAACCATAAAAAGTAAACATAAAACCTGTTACAAATCCAAAAATGTTTTACCTGAATCTACACCCTTAATCAGTTTAGAAGCTTCTTCCTCTTACCCCCAATAATACCTCTATTTTTTTTGTCCAGGATTTGAAGCAGATAACCATGAAATCTTCATGAAATAACAATTTTCCTTATTTTTGATGCTTAGAAGCAAGCAAAATCTTGTAAGAAAATTTCAGTTTATTAACTGGTTTTGTGTTTGTTTGGTTGTTTGGTTGTTGTTTTTCAGAAATAGTAAAGGAGAGGGACACTATTTCATTTCAGATAAATACTAGAAGAATTTTGCTACATGTCTGAAAATCATCTTGAGAGAACCTATTTGAAATTTACCCTCTGTGGGGAGTGTCACGCAAATCTTGCTTTGAACCATAAAGGATATAATATACTGTGTAAAATGGATGACTCTTATTTTTCCTCTTTTTTCTTCCAAGTCCAAAATCACTACATCTCATTTCTTATCTGCTCACATTTAAGTCGAGTATCTTGCCAGGCAGCTGTCACTTCTTACAGCTGCTTTGAGAGAGCTATGTCAGTATGGAACTGGGCACAAGCACGCTGTGATTTATAGCAGCAACAGCAGCCTGTTGGCAGAATTCATTTGACTTAACTTGCACCATCTACAATGTAGGGCCCTTCTCCAGACTTGTCTTCCAGGAGCCCATATTATCTTTGGAAAGAAGTAGACCTCTCTAGTTAGTGATTTATCTAGTACCAAACTAGATATTATATAACTGGGGAGAAACATACTCCTTTTCCTCCAGCTGCAGTGGGAACACAGGCAGTTGCTTAAAGCAGTAGCATCACTTTTATGTGGCAGAAGTCTGATGGAATAGTTGCAGTCTTCTTTCTTATTCAAATGGCTACACACGTTCTCAGTCAGAAGTGTGTCTTCGACAGTATATATATATGGGTTAATATATCAGTTCACAATCTGCTCAATTCATATTAATTATAAGCCCTCACCATGCATGGTCATGCAGGAGACAGTAATGCTGCCTTTGGCTTCCCTGCATAGAAACAGGGTGACAGAGAGCTGTGAGCAGACCAAAGCCCCTTCTCTTACAGACAGAGGGCCAATTTTGTTGTCTTTGCCATAAATTGAAGTAGCAATGTGGCCCATGAGACCTTTCCATCCTTTTGATTGATCAGTAAAAAAATGTTTCAGCTATACTGATCTCCTTTATCTGCTAAATATGAGGATGTGGATCAGGGAAAGCTTGTACAGGGACAGAGTGAGGAAGGAACAGGACCTGCTTTGTATGCTGGATAGTGAAAGAATGGAGACAGAAATTCTTGCAAGTTTATTGTATGCTAGTCCTTGTTATAAAATGTGAAACAAAAAGAAAGCCAAGTTTCACTACATAGTATGCTGGGATCTGAGGCAGGTACCAAGCAGGCCTGTGTTTTGCTTGTTCTGAAGGTTCAGGAAAGGTTTGCTGAGTGGGTGCACAGAGGATATGAGCCAATTCAAGCTGATTATGGGTCTGTTGGCTTCTTAAAGGTTTGGAGCTGTTTCTTAGCATTTCAGTCACCTCTGTTTACCCACGCAATGCTCAAAAGGACAAAGAGGAAGCTGTGAGTTCTGCACAATGCACTCCTTGTACGGTGCAGACAGGTGGGTCCCAGATAATTATTTCTGTCTTACCCTGACACATCAAGACAGTCTGTCACAAGTTCCACCTTCCCCTTCCTCCATCCTTTCAAAAAAATCTACCACCACTCTTCCTTAAAACGGCTCAATGATGGCATTTCAGGAGTGGTTACTGTCCAGTGGCCACCTGTGACAGCCTGTAGCCTGTTATTATTTGCAGTATAAGTCCATCACCAATATTTTATGACTGCATCTGCAGTTACTGTCAGCTGAACAGTATTTAATTCCTTGACTCACAAACTTGTCAACAAGTACGTGTTCACAGGCCCCATTACGCTTCTAGTGGAGCTTGCAGCTTGCTTTTTTTTTCATTTGTTCTGCTGCTGGAAATCAGGGTTTACTGTAAGGTGTCCAATGTTCATAAGCAATAAAGTCATAAAAGAATTAAAAAAGGTGATAAACAGATTAAATTCTTGTCTGGTACCTAGGTTATTTAAGAGAAGGCAATGGGCTTCATTTACACTTAAAGAGACATACTGTTCTTTCCTATCACACAAAACCTGTCTGTTGACCTAAGCAGGGCTTCCCCTTTCCTCATCACCTAAGGATGATGGCAATCCCTAATTAAAAAATATATGCCATTATAACTTACTTTGAGTATCACCTTAGTGTTAAATGAGTTTTAGAATGTGCTAAAGTTTAAGGTGGTATCCATTTTAATATTTCCTAAACTCAGCAGTTATAGACTTCGGTTTGTTTTTAAAATTAAAATTAGAATTTTTATTATTGCAGTTGACTTTTAAGCATAATTTAAGTGGTAAACAGAAAGATCATCTTTTAGAAGCTACTTGTGGCAAAAAGAAGGCAGAGAACTTCAGGAAGTTTTCTAGTCCAGTAGCTACCAACTGATGGACCCCAGGACATAAGAAATGGTCCACAGAAAATTCAAAAAATACCCAAGCCCTGCTCATAGATTTATGTAATCAAATTAAAGAAAATAGGAAAATTAAAAGTAATAAAGTAATAAAATCTCAAAGAAGAGCTTTTTCTGATCATAAATGGAGATGAATATTGAAGAAACATGCAAGATGCTCTATGGTTTTATGTGAAAAAATATTACATAGCTCTTAAATGATTTTCAGACCATTTATGTGATGCTTAAATAGGCTGAACAAAAGCATAAAGCTATGATCTTTTACTACCTAATGGAATTTCCACAAATTCTCTGAGCATTCTGTGCCAGTGATTTAGCATATCCTAATAGACATAAGATATAGCTGTTACTGCAACTTGGCCCCACCACTTCTTGTTCATTGTCTCACAGATATGAAGAACAGTTTATTCCCTCCCCTTTAGCAACTGCCAAAAATGAACATAAGATTCAAATTACTTGTGTGACTGAAAATGCCCATTTACCAGAATGTAATTATAAACCCTTATCTTGCATCTCGTAAGCCAACTGCTTGCATTTGTCTCAGTGAGACTACAGAGGTGATAGAAGACAAAAAGTTTGAAACTTGTTTAAAAAGAAACTGTATACTCTCAAAGAAACAATCTTCTGCCTTTATAGAAGGATTCACATTTGTCTGGAGAGAAGTGGAAAGGTCTCAATTATACTAATTTAAAACTTTTTTAGCAACACCACTGTATTGCCTCTGGTAATGTTCCTGTGATGTGCATATATATTAATATATATATTTATTTCAAATTACTTCCTCTTCCCTCTAATTCTGTCCTGTAGATTTTATGCCAGGTAATTGCCTCTCTAGACTCTTAAAAAATTGTTAGGTTTTGTCTAAAAATATGTTTAATTGTAAATTTTCAGAAACCTTGCTTATTGCTTTGAAATTAATCAGTAGAATCAGGGAACTAATTTTAATGATGATTGCTATTTTAATGGGTGAATATTTTTAGCTAAATCTAAAATGCAAAAAGGCTTTATGGTTTGGTGGAACTTTAAGTGAGTACAAAACTGTAATACATCTACCAAGCACAGATAACAGATTATCTTAATTCAAATTATGAAGGTATTTATAGAACAGACCAGCAAGTGGCAGTACATGTTGTGCATAAATCATGAATGATAAGACTGAAATCTTTAAAATGAAACTAAGTAGACAGTCAAACAAGCTTTCATGTACAGTCTTATTCATTTTAAGTGCCCTGCCAAGAATTGTAAATGCCTCATTCCACATGACCTTATTTATTTTCCTGGAAATAATAAGTATCTCTCAATTTTAAGAAAGAAAGGAAACAACTCTCCTGTAACTGCTGGGATACATTTGTGTCTCAGTTAATCAAAATATATATACTGTAAACCTAATGTTGGCTCAGAGTGGAAAATGGAATTTTCCAGCAACCATAGTGTTATGAATTGCCATGACATAACATATTCCAATAAATAATCACTGCCTATGGGTAGTGTATTATAATGGATGTACGATGCCTACTCCAATGGTCTTTGACCCCGGTACCTTTTATGTGAACTCCATTTTAAGCAGTTTATTTTCACAGGTAAAATATTAGAAGAAATCATAATATTTACTATTACAGATTTGTTCAAAGTCAGTGTGATATATTGCTAGGCAACATTCAGCACAGAAAAGGAAGAAGAAGAAAAGTGTTGCCTTCATGAAGTGACTTAGCTAAGAGAACAAATATTAAATGTGTGTGTTTTGATAAAATGCTACTTTGAAATCCCTAGTTATATTGGTAAAGTGCTATAAATGGAAGCATGTTTTTCTTCCCTAGAAATATTTAGATTAATGTGCTGTGTGGCTGTAACGACTGATATCCTCTGAGGTGAAAATATTGTCCATATCCCAAAGATGAACATAGAGAGAAATAACAGAGGAAGCCGTTGGTATTTCACAGGAGATCATCTCTGACCCAGAGATGCTACTAGTAGGGATGAAGGGGGAATATTTGTACTCGGCCCCTTTAAACCCCTTCCCTGCCAGTGTAAGATATTAACTGGACTGCTAAATGTTGATCCTTGCCAATCTGAGTGTTGACACACTTACAGATTGTGTGTTGAATGACACTGGCACTCTTTACCACTTAGCTTTCATGGAGAGGAACAAAAGTTGCTTTCCTTTTGCATTCCTGTTCCTGAGGTTGCTAAAGCATGATGGCTCCACTTCTTTCCTTCATAAAACAAGGGTGTTCAAGCAGCATGCTGTGGCATTTGTTAGTGAAATGCAGTTAGAATTGACCGAAAAAATGTGGGCTATATTTTTTGAATTTCAGAAAAAATTTCTACATTGAAAGCAGTGAGTGGTGTCATTCTCCAATGAAGCAGTCCAGAACGGAAGGCATAAATTCAGGTGAAGGAGAGCTAAGATTCAGTGCCTTTTCTCAGTGATGGATTTTATTTCTCTGTTTTCCCCCAGAACTGTGTCTTTGCTTTGCTGTAGCATACTTTTCAGTGTGCTTTCAGGTGCTCCTTCTAAGGATGTTAACTTTTTCTTGGAATGACTTTTGAGAGCAGAAAGGACCAAAGCTTTTCATATCATAAATGGAAATCATTAGGCTGAGAGGGTCACTCTTACTTGAACAAGACTTTATCTCATGCAAAATGAAATATGCCCAGCGGGAGGAACCCAGAGATGTTCACCTGCATTGCATATACATAAATGTACTGTGTACATTATCTCTGTGCACTTAGAGATTTAAATCTCTGTCTCACAAGCTCTTGGGAGAAGATTCCAAGAAGGGAGTTGGATTTGGGAGAAATTTTGTTTTCTGACCTCTATTGGAGGTATTCCTCTTACTGGCAGGTGATACTTAAACAAGTATGAAGACGCACCTATGAAGTACAAAGCATTAAAATACAGCAACAGGACAAGGATGTTCTATACTGAGCCTTGCCCAGTCTGGCTGAGAAGCTAAAGTGATGGGGTTTTTTTAATGTAAAGCCCTGTTGCAAGCAGATGAGACAGGTAAGGCTGCCTCTCTCTTCTCCTGCTTCGGAGATTCTTCTCCATAAAGACTATGATAGAAACATTTTCCGCACGGTTGTTTCTTAGTCTTCCCAGCATCTATTATATGGGATTGCTATTCCCTATGTATGGAACTTTGCACTTTTATTTTTAAACATCATGCAGTTTCTGTTAGCCTGGTTCCAAGGTTTGTCAAGATCTTTGGGGCTGAATCTCTGTTGTTATTTGATGATACTTTTGGTCCCAGGGCTGCCCCTGATTAACACCAGAATCTACTCTGAATTCAAGATATATATCTTGTACTGAGTTTCTGCAACACTGGTATCTTCATATTCTCAAGTTTGCTACAAAAACTACATAGCCTGAAAAACTGAGGCAAGGCTGTTTTGAACCATATTTTATATCTCCCTCAGAAGACAATTTCTTTTCTAGGTAATCTAGGAGAAAAGCTCTGGTTTCCCATTTGACTTGGATTTGCAATTTTTTTACTCTAATTTGAACTCCCTAAACAAATGGTCCTTAAACAAAAGATTGGCAGCATAATGCAGTTAAGTGTATTCAGAGTATTTCTATTCACATAGACTTCCCAAAGACTGACTTTAAGAAAAGAAAACTCGAGGAAGAAATCTAGATGATCGGGCCAGGCATTAAGTAGAATTTTACTTATTTACATGCAATTCACCACCATATCTGGTTGCTACTCCATTGCAGAGCCTAAGGAACTTAGGTCTGGTTTAGCCTTTATTTGACTCTCTTCTCAATGTGGGCATTGAATCCCTCCTCAGTTGCACTTCTGTTACCTGAATTGTAAAATAGAATCATTGCCTAGGAACTTTCTCAGATTGAACTTTAGTGTTATATCAGCAAACTCCTAAAGAAACAGCCCTTCTTTTTCTGGAGCTGTGTAGACATCTACCTACTCCTGCTGTAGACTTTGGCTAAAAGACAGGACCTAGTCCACAATGACTATATCTAATGGGTTAGAAAATGTCAACATAAATAAGATTCAGACAAAACTAATGCAACTCTGCCTAGAGGGTTACCATTACCTTAGCTACAAAACACTGGGTAACCAGTAACCATGGCTGTAACGTCATAGTGAGGACTTCAGGCTTGGGGAACAGAAGATTTACAGCACCAAATAAATTCTTCGTCACTTGTTCTTGTTTTTGTTTCCTCTTATAAAGGTAAGGGAATCCCCTGAGTGTGTGGTAACTGGCAATGTTTATTCTGGGATTCGCTGTAGACAGTATACCCAGCTGGAGTTTTCAGATTCAGAGCTGAGGTCAATAAAAAGTGATGGAAAATGTTAGTAAAGTCTTGGCCAGATTCTCTCTGTGCTTTTAGGAATTTGAATATGACTTTCCTACTGTTACAATATCTTCTTTGTTCTTTGCCCAGTCTCTAACCACTCTCTTGTTACATGGCAAAGGAAGATTAAAAGGAGAACATATCCTCCAGTTATTTTCCTCTGAAGTAATGATGTAATAGGAAGAAAAAAACTTAAATAATGTGGAGGGGAGTGAAGCAGAAGTGGAACAACTAAACAATTATAATTTCTTTGTTCAGATTCCTTCCACTAGAAAAAAGTGGGTTAAAATGTTTCAAATCAACCACATCAAATATGGAAAACACAAAAAATTCAGGAGAAACAATGAACAATACTCATAACATATCCAGAATTTTAACTTTCTGACAGTAATTAAAAAGCTATGTGACTACATTTAATCTCTCTTTTTTTTTCTTTAATCTCTCTTTTTTTTCAGTTTAAAACAAACTGTGCCTTTCTGCTCAAGGTTGAGTTCTCTCAATCCTGCAACTTGGTGGACAAGCAACAAAAATGTTTAACAGAGGATGCTTTAATGAATGAGAGACCAAGCAACAATCCGCTACTATAACAGGAAAAATGGGAAGCCATAAATAGAATTGTAAATGCTAACTCCAAAAACAGCTCCCATTCTTGCAGTACACAACAATTGTTATCTGAGCTCTCAATAGGTGAAAAACTGAAAGTTTTTCATTGAGTGCATTCGACAAAAAACCTATGAAAGGTAAAATCACAATCAGGTGAACTGCATGATTCAAAGTAAATAAAAAGACAAAAATGTCGTATTTTAGGTCAACATGTAACAACTATAGTATAGTCTGCTGTTTTCAAATAAAAGAAAAATAAAAAAGGAAAAACAAATTGCTGAAAGACAGGGAAAAAAATTATTCCGAGCCTCTAAATATAGAAATCTCTCCTCTGCTTTTTTAGAAAAGATATGACCAGCTGCAAGAGTCATCCAGATCAGCACATTTTTTTCATGATGTCTTGACCTTTTTCCTTTTATTGAACACGAGTCCCAAAGCAGAAGGGATATGTGTCCTTGCACATGTCTAATAAAACTAATAATAAAATAAAGTAATAAAACCAAATAGTAGTAAAAAATAATTAATTATTGATATATGAAAGTCCCTAAAAAAATATTAACTTTAATGGCTACTACAAGACAATCTCTCTTTCTTTGTGAGAATGAAGATGTATTGAAGAAACATTATTAGTTTCAGTTCACTCATATATATATTTGATTTGTCTTTGCTTGTGTTCTGGTAGAATGTATGTTCTTATTCTGGATTTGCTACATCTGTGTTACTGGGCACTTGTCTCTATTTGCTTTCTCTTAGAGTATGTCAATCTAATTTATAAAGCTTATTTATAAATTTCATTTTTATGTCAATTCATATATTTAAAATTTTGGGAAATATGCTTCTTAAACTAAAAGGTAAAATTAATGCCATAACCATATATGAGGACGCATCAATTTTTAAAGTCCATATTTCCTCCTCTCTCAGAACTGCACATTCCAAAGAAAATAGCACCTGCATAGCCTGGTTGAAAAAATGGAGTATATGGTTATAAGAAAAATATGTTTCATAATATAAATATGATCCACTGCAAAAATGATCAAGAAATTAAGGTAGCAGAAGAGATGAACTATAAAACATCACACTTGCTGAAGAAAGGCTCAGACACTGAAACAAGGCAAAAGATGTTAAAATATGCTAAGAAAGGCAAAAGGAGGAGAAAAAGATAATTACTCAAGGGGTTACATTAAATAATAAGTAATATTTCAAGTATATGAACAACAAGAATTCAGTGACAGAAAGCCTAGTGTTTCTAAGAGACAGAAAAAAATAATTTATTAAAGAATGTTCAGTTGAGAGCAAGATTAATAATTTTCCCCATTGTTCACTAGGAGGATGAAGAGATGAAGAGATCATACCAGAAACCAGCATATTATTGCCAAGGGGAGGAGGAAGATATACTGGTATTATGTATGTTTTAAGACTTACTTTTCTCCAAATCAGTGGTGTCTTTTTCAGAAAGCCATAAAATGATAAAAGACACATAACTGCATTAGTGCTCACTTGAACTTGGAAAACTTTATGCCATGTTTAAAATGTCAACTTATGAAGTACATCAGAGTGTAATGCTTCTTAACTCAAACACATCTTCTCCTCCATGGATTCAAAATTTTTCTCTATGTGGTTTTTTTTTGTCTATGCCAATTTTCCTACCCTACTAAGCATTAGTTTTTGTGACTATTAGAAACATATCTTGTCAGTGGGTAGTAGATATAAAGGAGAAAGAACACTTCTATTTTGTCAAATGCCAAAGGACTTTTAGTAATTAAATTTCATTAAGTGATTATTTAGATATTAGTATTTTGTAGGGAAGAAAGACACAGAGATTAAAGTAGACATGAATTTAAATTCTTCTCTTTGTTTTTTTGTTTGTTGGTTTGGTTTGGTTTTGGTTTTGGTTTTTTTTCCAATTTGACCCTAAAAGTGTTAGGGCACCTTAAATATGTAGATTGTCTTGATATATTGACTTCTATACATATATTGCCTACTTGTTGGATTTCTTGTGTATAATATGAGCCATCTGAATTTCTACAGACACTCCAGTAATGTTTGTTTTTCTGGAATGTTGCTTAAAATGACTGGCATGCTTTTGGAAAACACACATTTCTGTTAGGTAGGAATATAAGTAGAAAACAAAGCATGATCATGAACTTAAAAGCTTATCTCAGATCTTAATCTCAGGGGTACATACACAGCTGTTCACACTGAACATGCATATCAAGCAGGTGCCCACAGAAATTCAAATATAGGTATTTTAATACTTGGAAAATTTCGTAAAAAACGTAATGATGTACTGACAATTATTTGTGGAAATTCCACAAATAGGTGAATGCAGATTACTGTGAACTGGGTTCTTATCTTTGAAAAAAAATTGCACAAAACCCTTAATTCTGTGAGGAAGGTATAAAAAATATACTGAAATCACCACAGAAAAATAATTAAGTAGATTATTATTTTAAGAAATAATGCAGAAATTGAAGCCTGTTTTAGACTGGTACAATACCATAGCAAATCCAAACTAGGACCCACCATCTACTGTGTCAGTTGCAAACTTCCATTAATGTCAGTGGTGCAAGATAAAACTCCTGAAGCTTAAACACTTCAGTCAATATGTTGCTAGTGATCTATTTGTGCAGATAGCAAGTGAGCTTAGATGAGGTGACCACTGAAAAGCCCTGTTATCACCTCTCATCTTTTTTACTCTATAAACCAATGTCATGTGAACAAAGAGTCAACCATAAACTGAAAAAATTTATGGAAAGAGGAACAGAGAAATCAATAAAAATGTAAGATGGTAATAAAAATCAAAATTGCTTAGAAAAGGAAAGACTGGGGAGATATAGTAAATACCTTAAACACATCAATAAAATGAAATGTATACTTCAAAATAGGAATGAGAATAAAATAAAAGATTAAAAACATATTTCAAAATACAGATTTGAAAACTTATAGTATTCCTGTATTTTCTAGCAGGAAGGACCCTGAAAATGAGATTAGATAAGTTTAATTCAACTTTAATCCCCGCAAAATAGAGTCTTGTTTTTGTTCGAGGAGTGGGTTTGTTGCTTTGTTTTTGACATGGTTGTTTGTTTGTTGTCTTTTTTTGTTTTTATTTGGCTTTGGCATTTGGATTTCATTGCAAGAATTGTGTCTGGAAAAAAATGACATTAAAAAGTAAAAGCTGAGTTTCATTTACAGTTTCATACTGTTAAAATCTGGGGCTGTAGAAAAAAAGGTAACACTACAAATCAAGTGCTAGGCCCTGTGAAAGTTAACCCAAAATTTTAACTTCACTGAAATACTATTTTTGTGGTAAAAGTGCAAGACCTGGTAATATTGAAGAGTCTCCAAGGTTTTTTTGATTAGCAAAGTACTCAGTTTAAAATTTCAAATCCTAAAAATAAGCCTGCAGATGGCTTAGGGCTGAAACTGTTGCTGTTGAGCATTTTAGACTGTCTTAATATTAGATGGGTTAGGAACAGAAGTCATTTGCATAGGCCTGACCTTATTATTTTTAAAGTGTTAGTGTAGAACTGGAGGAGGTTCAAGATTAAAATTGAAAGCTGTTCTATTGAAATATATATATAAATTACTATAAAATGAGTAGAGATAACCTACCTATAAGGTACATAAAAAAAAAAAAAAAAAGACCATAGCTAAAAATTTGAGGAAGACATAGTAAAGGATTTAAATAAAATATATTTATATAGAGAGTTTTAAAATGAATTTTCTTCCTAAAGAAAATATTTGTTAGAGTTTACTTACGAAGAACCCTGTGAGGAAAATAAGTTAGGGGTTTTATTAAAACAGAGAACAATCTCCTCTCTGCTGTACTTGGTGTTTCATGCTGAACAGTGACAGGAAGGCTTTTCCTTCACTCTAGACAGACTGTGCCTTAGCAGAGGGGGCCACTGTCTTTGGTCAGGTTACGGCACTGGGATGGGGCTTGGAAGAACTTGCAGTATTTCTGCAGCAGACAGCTGGGGAGTTCAGCAAAAAAGCAAACCTCTCTAGAGCAGCAAGAAATGGTGGATGGCTGCAACTGATCTTACACTAAAGACGTAAATGCTTTCTATGATCTGTCTGGTTTGTTCAAAATAAGAGGCATCGGCATCTAGCAAAAGCTCAGGGCAGAGACAAACTGTCTTTAGATTTGACACAAATCTTCTAAAACAGCTTAAGCAGCTTCTGTATTATCCATCCATTGACACTGTGTTGTCCTATGTAGTACTGAGCACAAGGAGCCCTAAATGCCATTTGGCACTCAGGAGAAGTGTATAAAATTAAAAGAAAAATAAAAAAAATAGCAATAACCGTAATAGTCTATTCACAATGTACTAGTAAAATCAGACATCTAACTGAGTACGTTTTATGAATAAGTAATTAGCTAATATCATTAGCTTGTAGCACAGTTTTCCTTAGAAGATAATGTATACCCTATCAGCAGCCGGAAGGTTCATGACTAGTGGGGTTTATGTATTTCAGAAAAGGCCAGAAAAAGGAGAAATCTGGCTTTTTTATCCTGTATCATCAGATTTCATACTACATAAGATCAGTGGAGATATGATCACTTTCCAGAGAGAATCAGATCAAAATCAATTTCAGGAAAATAAAATGTATACATCTTGAAGACTACCACACCATGAAAATTTTTTGAATGACTAGAAAATACACAATATCGATATTTACTGGAGAGAAACACATTGTATAATCTGTATTGACATGAGGACAGACTAAATGGCAAATTATGAAGGCCTCAATCTACAATGTCTATGAACCTCTGGCATCATGACACCTTCTATATGAGATTTAAAAGATATATTTAGAGATAAATTTAAATATATCCAGATGTATATATTTTATAAGGGAACATAAATTGAATTCTAAGACATAAGTCTAGAAGAATTAAGCTGAAGTTAAGTAACCCCTCAGATTTTACAGCTGTGTATTCCAGGAACATTTTCAACCCCCAGAAATCACGTTTGTGTATTGCAGTAACATTTTCAAATTAAGCATATACAAAGCAATAACCAACAAAAGTCACCAAAGAACCTTTAATTATATCAGTCTAAGGAGAACTTCAAAAAGGTAAATGGTGAATACAGTATGTGTAGCATGTTCTTGAAATTAAACAGGAAAATCCTGTTTTGGAAACTATGTTTGCAACAGGGGAAGCAGTCCTCCACAAGTGTAGACACACACACACACACAAATAGGTCATTTATACCTCTATGTGATGCACAAAAAACAACAACAAAGTAAATTAAAAGAAAAAAATTGCACTTAAGGCTATATTTACAAAGGCAAGTTATCTCAGTGTCTTTCTAATAAAAAATGGTGACAAATTATGTGCTGATGGTAGGGACTGAGATAACAGTCTGTCATCTATGAAGGGAACATTTAGAAGTGTCCTTGTCTCTCTAGTGTTGTTATTTGTTTTCCCTGAGTATATTGGGGGTGGAGGTGGGGGCAAGGGAAACTCTCATCCTTGTTCATACAAAAGGATTTCAATTGTGAAAATTAGGAAATGCCATGCACCACATACAAGTGTTTTCGTGTTGGAGGCTGTTCTTGGCTTTTACTTTTGCTGTGAATTGTAAGGCCATAGGGAGGGAGTTCGTGTGCAGCAAAAGAAGAAAAAACATGTCTTGGCACTAATATACTTTTTTTATATATATATATATATATATATATATATATATGGATGTGTCCATATACATTTATATATACATCTATTTATACACATACACACACACATATATATATACACACATATATATGTTTACTTCAGCAGCAAGCCAAGATGGGATTTATCTGACTACATGTGCACATGTCCAATACAATCACTCTGAGCTCTCTTTGTTGTCCTTGAACATAACAACAGGAGAATAAGTTCCATATAAGACACAATTTATCTATCTTAAAGTAAATGCCTAAAACACATTAGATTAATCATGCCTTACAACCAAATTTACTATAAAATGAGCTTACAATATTGTCATCTGCATGTAAATGTGTAAAACTCTCTTAGTAAAATCCTTCTTGGCAGCAAATATTTAGACATATCTTGATTCCTTATCTTGGTACCTTCAGTAAATGATTTTTTATGGGAAGAACTTCTTGGGCTCTTTCATCTTCTTGGATTTACTTTTAAATTAAAGCTGGTTGTGGGTCACTTCTATTTATCAAGAGCACATGCAAAGTTTTGCCACTTATATTCTTTCTTAGAAAGGTGAGATATATGGGAAAGTTTAGTGCTATTTCTTATTGTAATGTACTTTATTAGCTGTGATTTGGCTTCCCTCTTCTGTCACCTTAACGAGAGAGGTTGTGAAAAGTGTTGCTGTTCTGTATCCCGGTGAGCTGGATAGGACAAGATTCCTTTGAGTGCTCTCCAATCACTGCAAGTGGGGATTTTGCCAGCCCTCAGAGCTTGCACAAATGATGTAGTGCTCTCTGCTCTGGGTATCAAAACCAACCATCAGTCATGTAGCAGCCAAAATCTGAACCCGATACTATAGAAGAGGGAAAGGAGGAATGCAGCCATCCATAACACTCTTCAGTAGTAATTCTCATGGTAATGTATTTTAAAGTTGAAATGTCTTTGTCTTCACCTTCACAGGGTGTGCAAGTTTGAGTCCCAAAAGCTTTGTGTTCCAGACAAATATCTGTATCCTTTTGACATAAGTAATTGGTAATTTTGTGCAAAAACCACAAAACATTACTGCTGGCTCTGCCCCTATTTAAAACAATATTTCACGGCAGAGAAGTTTCTTGGTTCTTTTATTTTTAGTCAGAAAGAATGTTTTAAAGAATTTAGTACTGAAGTGAGAGCTTGACAGACTTGTGAAATCTATAAAATTAGGATATACATTTCTTCAAAATTGCAACATTACCCTGCTTCACAAGAGAACTCTAAAAATAATCAGTCAATAGTGTAAGATGACGAAAAACTTCATTGGAACACAAAGAATATGCGGAATTATCCTTTAATTTTAGAGTATTATTAGTAAAATCAGATCATGTCTGTTAAATTGCCTCTCTTATTGCTGATTTTACAGGAATTTAATTTTGGCAAGCATTCCTTACCTGAGGGATAGCTTTTTATAACGTGATTGTCCCTCTCTGATTATTAAGACCACAGTTTACTTTTAGCTAAGATGATTATTGAAAAAGGTTTGTTTAATTTCCTGCCTCCAATCTGTCCAAAGGGATTAAAAACCAAAAAGACAAAAAAAAAAAAATCCCATTGCACTTAATTTGACACAAATCAATATGATTGGCAGGGTTTTCTACAAAAGTGTCTAATTTTAAATGCACGTGATTCCTGAATTTTCTCTAAATGCCTCTGGTTTAAGCTTGTCTCAGTCAGGGTAGGCACATGATTTCCTAGGGAATGTGGATTATAGTTTTGGCAGTAGTCCTAGTTACCCGGGTTTCCTCTTGCAGGTCTTCAAAGGTAGGACCACTTCTATAAAGGCACAGTCAAATAAGGGCAGTCGTGAATGATCAATCCTTCTGTAAGATCAGAGTAACCATTTCCTAATGGAGCACCTGGAATAAAGGAAGTACTGCAGGATGGAATATGCAAAGGTCTATTGAGTGATACTTAGTAGATGCGTAGGGGAATGGATACAGAGAGGCATTTAAAGATGGAGTTTCAGAGCTTGAATTATTCAGCATAGAAAAATAGCTGACGCTACTCAAATTATAAAAGAAGGTGAAGAGGTAGGAGAATAATTATCTTTACTGGAAAACTGGAGAACCTAGGGAGTGAGATAGGGGTGGAGGAGACAGAAGAAAAGTAGGTGAAGGGGTTGAGGGAAGGGAAAAACGCAAATGATAAGGTTAAAACATCAGATGTTTTTGAAGTATTTAGCAATTAAGCAAGAATCAGAGGGAGATTTAACTAAATAAGGATGCTGAAAAAAGAGTCCAATGAGAATATCATACCACTGACTTAATATGAATAATTTTGATTAGTTGTGTAGTTCCAAGCTATTGCATCAAGATTTGCCTTCTTTGGAAAAATCTATTGAAATACAATCATGCAATTTAACCATATCCTGGAGCCTGACCCAGTGTGCCTTACTACTTATACAGAGAATATTAAAGACCTTCAATCCCTGTGTGCTACTGGAAACACACACAGGATAATTTAATCTGGATTTCTACAAAGGAAAAATTGGGCCAGGAGTGACAAGGGACTTTGCACAAAGCTCCAAGCCTGCAGTAGTCTATGGACATATTTAAAGAACTAATGACATTTGATGTACTCCAGTGCTTTTCAAAGACAAATAAAATTGCTCTTTAGAAGAATCTTTATGAACCAAGGAGGATTTACTGGTAGAGAGAGTATGATCACAATAAAATGTAGGGAAATCCTCTCATTTCTCCCTCTCCCCATGCTTTGTTGTGACATTACTGTCAAGTTGAAAGTGGAGATAGGCCTGTTCTATACTGAACTTCTCTTTGTCTTCTCCAGGCAGAGAGAATATGTTAAGATGCTTAGGGAGAATCAGGTCCTTTTTTTTTTACTTATGTCTGACATATTGCATTTCATGCAGAAGTAATGACCTCATCCTCCCTCTTGCAGTACCAGTTTAGCACCAAGGTTATCAGCTCCTCACCCTCCCTAAGCACAGTTTTATAGGGGCATTTTCCCTTCATAAGGCAATTGCAGTTCCTGTGCTATGTTATAACACACCAGAAAGCTCCATTAGCAAGCTATGGAGTAAAATCTGGTTCCAAATAACCCTGTGTTATTTTGAACATCCTTCAACTGTGTTCCAGGTGTTTTTCTTCCTGATTTAGTTATAGAATAAAATATTCCTGCAGGAAATGGCCTGTGCTGATCTATACAGTCACACAAATGTTCTATTGGCAGAAGCAGCAGCTACAGCTGTTATGATAAAATGCTCGCTGTGGAAACATTTTTCAAAGAAATAAGATGATTTAAATGTATTATTCCCTATCATTCATGTATACCATTAACTATCTGAGAAGAGATTAGACTGCAATGCATTCTGTGGCATTTCTTGATCAAATCACTGGCTTCAAGTAAGATTTTTTTCCAGGGACTCAAAATTTCTATGTTATTTCATAGCCATGTAGCTAAAATTATTTGTAAAACAGCAGTTATGAATGGAACAGTGCTTTTCTCCTTGATAGTTTTAAAAAATACAAAAATTTGTTATTTTTCTAAGCTTTTTTCCCCGTTTCCTTTTTCTTTTTTCCCCCAATTCCTTTCCCTTCTCCTTTTATTTTTCTTTTTTCATTTTCCTTTCCCCTTTCCTTTTATCTCCTTTTCCTGCGTCCCTGCTTACTATAGTTCTCCCTTCCAAAGGCTTCACAGGATAAAAACCAACCCAACACATAAGTGAGAGGAACAAAGCCTGAGCTGTGATGCCCTGACTGCTTACTAGAAGGCTGCAGAGTGGCCTTGAGGCTACAAATGTTCGTCTGCTGGAAAGCCAGTCAGGAGTAAACCCGGGAGGCCACATCTGTGAGTCTGTGAATGGAGCAGAGCTGCCCTCCCACACAACAGGAATGCCATCAGAAGGATGTGCTCTGTATGGGAGGAGAAAAATTAATCTGTTTGGTACATCACTACGGAAACCCAGATACAGTATCACTGCCAAAGTGCTGAAGACAGTACAGTTTGTGACTATGACTCAAAATTACTAAAGCAGAGATCTTTAAATGATGTTGATAGAGCAGGAAAATATTAAAAAAAGGAGAAACATGCTTTTTAAAAAATGAACCAAAGAAATAGAATATTCCCTTTTCACATCAACAGGAAATATGACTACAGGTTAGTTCATTGCCTGCAGTGCATTGAGGTTACAGAATCTGGAAAGGAATGAGCCTCATAGAGCATTATATAAATTTCTAAACTGTAAGCAATCTATTCTCTTCAGAGATTCAGTTTCAAGAGGTCACTTCTTTTTTTTGTGATACATAGGAATTGTAATAGGGTGGAAAGAAACATTGTAGGGCTGTATGTGTAAATGCAAATTTCCTCTGGAGCACTGGTTTGCCCTTTGCTTTGGCTATCATTTTCCAAACTGTTGAGATTATAAGGATAAAGACTGCACATCTGCATCCTCCCAGTTGTGTTACATAAAGGTTTCAGCCATAGCTTAATCTCAGACTGTTACTGGATTAAGATTTCCATGCATAATTGAAGAAAAATGATTCTCTGAAACACCTGAAACATTGCAGGATTTATAGATTACATATAGTTTGCTAGAAGCCATGATCTCTTCAATACAATCTCAGACTCAAAACAAAACCAAAGAAACAGAGCAAACACAACTATTAACCCTATGGAAGACATTATAGGATTCTCTTTGTTAAGGAAGTTCTGCTCTGTTCATGTGATCTAAAAGAATGCTCTTTCATTACAAAAGAGACAGAAATATATCTTCAAGCTATAGTTTCACTTTCTCCTTCCCCTCCCAGCATTGTCATTTATTATTTACTGCAACACCTTAGTCACAACAAGAAAGGAAGTGTTGAAATCTACAAAGATTTGTCTACTTGAAAGTTGATAATGGGAAGGAGCATGTGGACATAGCTTTTATAGCACTCTTTAACACAGCAGATAATCACCAGTCAGTAAATTATTGGATAAAATTTCTACCAGTAAAAAGCTTATTGGCCAGTGGTGGGTCTGTTTATCTGTCCTTGTTAACAGAAGTGCAAACATCCTGAAAAATATTGTTTTGTACCTTGTAACTGTGTATATTGTACATTTTATTATTTAGCTCCTTTGGCTGGTAGCTTGAAACAGATGGGACTCCTAGAAAATAAATATTTAACCCAGCAGGCCAGTAGCTAATGTTTGAAATCATAGCTAGTGAAAGTATAATAGCATTTATGACATCAATAGTTATACAAACATTATGTCTATAACATTTTTCCCTAGCCTTCCATTTTCATTTGTTCATAATTTTATGAAAATGTGCCCTTTGCAGCTAAGCATTTCCTTACCTTGTTGAACTCAAATATATTCTTTATGGAAGGTTAAAGGAGAAAGAAAAACCTTTTCAGCTGTTTTTAAGATATGTGAAGTCAGAAAAATATTCTCTTCTTTATGCATTTTTATTTATTTTTGTATACTTCAGAAATTACTACCTTTTGAAATTAAAAAAAAAAATTTAAAAAAAAAAATGTGCTCAGTGAAATGGCACTTTTCCTAACTGGAAAAAAACCAATCCAAACTAAACCAAAAAACTTAAAGGCATAATTTAATAAAATTTTAAACCACTGAAATTCTCATGCTGAGCACCTCAGTAGATACAAATAAAAAGACAACTATATTAAAAAGGCCAGCTGATGCAAAGCAGGATGACTGCAGAGAACCCACAATAAATATGTCAATTTACATATTGAGCTGAGCTGAGTCCAAGGGCCTGTTGAGCTTCCTCTCATTTGAGAACACCAAATTACATCTCTTCCTTTGTAACAAAATGCTTCCATATTGTCAGGATTTTGCATCTGTGATGTTAAGGTTGTGAGTGGCTTATTGAAACACTTGTAGAAAATATTTTTTGAGAGGTTTAATTCAGGTAATGTAGGACTCTAAGGAAGTGAGTTCTTGCCCCATAATATCACACCACTGCATCATTCAGATTTCCATTTTTCCTGGGTGTAAGGCTCAACCATGAACAGAAGCTCTCTTACAGGTCATGCATGAGGCTGGGAAAAACTACGGTAGTCAAGGAGTGCTGGAGTGTAAGGGGGATTGTGGTAGGTTTCTTCCAGCAAAAAGTGACTACTGAGTTCTCCAGTAGTCATCATCTCTTTCCCAACTCGTGTCAAAGAACCGGGAGATTGGTGGTGGAAATCTTGACACCCCTAATATTCCCCACAATGTAAAGTTTAACTGTGTACTGAGGTGGTCAAACTTTCTGCCTTCCAAATACAAGCTGGGTCTAAATGTTTAGACATAAGACAATAGAAATTCCCTAAGTTTCATTTTGGAGTATGTCTTGTACTTTGCTCAGATGTTACTACAATATTGAACTCGCTACAAGATTAAAACCTTCACTGTGTTTTGAACACCACAATAAAAAGTTTGTTTGGTAAGTGCAACTTTAAAATTTCTTATCGTATGACTCTGACAATCCAGCAAGCTGTGACGCAAATGTTGCTGAATCCTGTATAAAAGTCAAACTTTGATTATTTTATTGCAACACTAGGCCAAAAATTGAGGGAGATAGCGAGGAATCAGACTTCTTCCTTGAACTCACAGTGGGTGCTGATTGTCTTTACAGTTACTAAACTACCCATTGCAGAATAAGTTCCAGGATAGTATTGATTGTCAGCCCAAGGCTGCCAACTGATGCACTCATCACACCTATTGGAAGAATTTTAAGTATAAAAGGACCACTATCTTTTAAATGTATGGCCCAGCAGCTGGGAAATTGCCTTTGCTCAGCATAATTCTTTCATCTTGTTTTCTTAGCAATAAATAATGAGCTTAGAAAGAATGCCTTATGTTTTCCTGCCTCCTTCATATTTTGAATTATTGAGCTTGTACACCATCACAGCACTTGCATACTTAGTTTACTGTGCAGTCATGTAAAAGCTTATTTGTTTACCAGTTAGTGGAAACCTTTTGAAAACTTCAATTTACAAAAATAAAATGCAATTGACAGAGAGTGAGACAACCATACAGTAAAATTAAGGCTACAGAGACAATTTTCAAATGCGCTGAGAAACCAAACTAGTTGGTTGAGGGTCTCTTTAAAGATTCTGCCACCAAATGGTGGAAATGGCTGGCCCAGTATGGTAGGTGTGTACAAAACGCTAGCAGTCTACATTAGAAGCAAATTCAGAACATTTTCTGTATGTTCAGGTAATGAGATATGTAACATAAAAATTATGTTATCAGTGTTTTTACTATAGGGGGGAAAAAAAAGAGAAAAAAGGGAAGAAACCATTCTCAAAATCTAAATCTGCACTAGTTAAAACCCCTACAGAAGTCTTGAAAAATTCCTGCTTCTTATTGAAATCTATAAGCTGGCATTTGTGTCAGTATAAATGGAATTGTGCTGTCTTCACTTAGAGCATAGTGTTTTGGTTCTCCAGGGATATACTTCACTGTCAATTCATATTAAGCCATTAGAGCAAAAAGAGCTTTTCTAACTTTGGATGGAAAATAATTTCCTACAGTTGTTTCTATGGCTAATGTACAATAAAGAGTTTGGCTTTGAAACATGGTACATTTTTCATCAGTGACTGATATTGTATGCTATATAAACAGCCAGGTACACAACAGGCTCACTTCTCTTACCTCTTTTTGTGATAGTGTCATATCCTTGAACAGTGAGTAACATGTCAGTCCTTCTGCCTCTCTTCTCATCAGCATCTCAATTCCTGTTATCTCAAGAGAGAACACAATACCACCAATTATTTGAACTTTAGAGAATAATAACTTTAAATTCTAACCCCTAGAGTTAAGGTTTCTCGTGAAAAGTATTGCCTACTTGCATACATCATTCTTGCTATTCAAAATTACTAGGTAAACTAAATGAAATCGAATATTTTGCTGTGATCTTGGTACGTTTTTGAAGATTTTTACGTAGCATTCTCATCATGCATTTTGGATTGGTGTATATCTGTTATTTATTCTAGCAGTCATTTAGACCTCATAAATATAATAACCATAACAGGACATGACTCACAACTGTAAGGCTCATAAATTAAAATAACTTATCTTTCCCCCCCTTTACAGGATATTTGCTGCTTTAAATCACTGCACAAGGTTTAATTTACTGTATATTTTTCTCCATTTTCACAAAGAAGTGTTTTTGTGGGGATGAGGAATATATGAATGAATAAATTAACACAGAGTACTTGCTTCAAGGGAAATTAACAGTTTTTTTCTTGCTGGGAATAATAGAACTTATATCCTTCCTAGACAATCACATATATTATGAGGATATCCTAAATCTACTGTTATGAGGATATCCTAAATCTAACTGCTCCAAGTTTTAAATAGAAATGAGCAATTGATTTTTATGTTTGCAATTTTTTTGTCTCATAAATTGCTTTAGAGAGATTTTAGTGTGCAGTATGTGAAATGAAGCTTGCTTTACCAATATGCTAAAAGTAAACTTGGATAAATTATTCATTGTAAAAATATTTAGTTGCAAATGTAGCCCTTTTCCTATTAATTAATCATAGACACACTAGTCCTAATTTGTAAAATATATGAACTAGGCCTAATTTTCCATTTTGTTATATTAGTTGTAGGCTGATGTGCTAAAATAGAAAATACATTTATAATAACATAAATTTAAGGAATTATTTAAAGAAAAAGAATTATTTTTGTTCATTAAAGCTTCCTAAAGAATATTTATTGGACTGATCATTTGTTTGTAAACTGTTTAATAATGATGCTTACAAGTCAGTGCTTTTGGTGAGTGCAGCTGGTCACTTTGTCTCCAGAGATTCTCGTTCAACTCTATAGATTGTTGTTTTCTATATGAGATCTTTTAAAGCTAGAAAGAAGTCATTAGGTCCAATAAAGACCCTTGGAGTTAGTTTTCCCACGGATAGATTTGTTTGTGTTTAACTGTATGATTCAGGGCTTTTTCTTAATGATAGAAGCAGTTCTGTATGAATAATGGCTGCCACAATCTCACAGAGCAATCAGATCCTCAGCTCTCGCCTTTTCTTTGCAAGAACATGTGTGAGCCAGTTTTTACACTGTATGCAGTTAAAAAGAGAAAGGGAGAGACAAAGAGACCGAAAATAAAGGAAAAGATTGAGTAGTCTGTTATTTACTCTCTGTTGGCATGTTTTATATATAATCTCAGCAGTTGTATCTCAGATGCTTAGCTGTCAACACCTTAATGAAATATTCAGTAGATCAAATTCTGTCTGTACCTTAGCACACATGCAAGCAAGGATTTAATCTACATCAGTTTTACTTGTAAAAATGTAAACATTTTCCTCTCTTGCGATTATTATTATTATTATTGTTATTATTATTGTTGTTGTTGTTATTACCCTAAAATGAAAGCTAACATGAAACAACTTGAATTCATAGGAGGTCTTGGATATAAAATAGAAATGATTCTTTCTATTTTGTGGATTTTTCCACAAGCACTATTTAGGAACAAGTAAGGATTTAGACTGTTTCATGTGTTGGATTTTGACTTCTCATCCTGTATCTGTTGGTGGTATGACAGAGTTCCCAGTAGTATATACACGAAGCACGATACAATCAATTCCTGATTCCCCTTTTGGGGGACAGTCTGCTAGCAGCTTGTCATGAAGTACAGGTATGTCATTTGCCCTGTGGGGAATGAGAAAGAGACTGACAGATCTATAGCTCCTACCTCCCTCCTCTGAAAGTAAGGCATTAATAACTTTGCAGTTAGTCTTTCTTCTACACTCCAACTTGACTTTGTGCATTATCGAGATGCATATTCGTGCAAGGGCAGGAATATTGGCAACATCCTTGCCTGTTTCTCAAGACTAAAAAACTCATTCTGATAAAGGGACAAAAAAAATGGACTACTAATTGCATTGTTAAAGCAAAAATGCCTGAGGGTTATTTAACACCTAACAGTTGTTCTATGCAAGAGAAAGAATGTGAACTTTTATTGTTTACTTTAGAGTATCAACAGTTCAAACAGCTAAGAAAATGTACTATGTTACACCTTCCGAATATAGATGGTGTAAGTACACATTAGACACATACTTTGAATTACTGATAGCTTGGGCTTTAAAGAGCTGAAGAACAAAGAAACACACTGAGAGATTGTCTGAATCATGTTCAAAATAAAGCACTCCCTGTACTTAACCCTAGAGATTTATAGTTGCATTCTTTAGTTTATCCCAATCTTTGGCAACGTTCCTAATTTCTGAGTTATACCCCTGCAAAAACCTTGAGAGTCTTGCTTTTATGCGGTAAGGTTAGTCAATAATTCATGAAGGAGATTATTTCTTCCAAAGACTTTTTTTCCCCCCCCAGGACAAAATTTTAAACCCAGAAATATATAGATTATAGATTAGCTAAAGCAATATAAAAATGTATAGCTTTTTAGGCTGTGTCTTAGTATTGCTGCTGTAACCAAAATATCCTGTAGCAATAAAAACCATTGTTTTGAAAGTAGAAAAAACACTGAAATAGAAGTTTGCTTTTCAGGAACGCTGAGTACTTACAATATAGTAACTATGAGAAGTGACTGCTCAGTACTGTTGTTTTGAAAACTGCTAAAGTCAGAGACTATGTTTGAACAATCTGCCCCTCAGAATCCAGAAGCAAAGATGAATAAAGGTCTTCCTCCAGTGAAGGAAGCCTCTTGCAAGTCTCACAGAGGGCTTTCAAACCTGTCATATGTGTAACAACTTCAAATTCCCCATCTCTCTTCACAGATGAAGGAGAACTTTGAAGGGAAGATGAAGGTCAATGGCAGCACCTTTCTTTGTTTAGGACCATCAGTTATGAACTTTTTCTTCCATTGGGAACTTAAGCAAGCGGATCATTCCTACAGAGAAACAAAAGAATACCAAATGCCTGCCTGCCCCATTTTCTCTACTTCAGTGTGTTTAATTGTTGATAAGATGAATAGAAATCACTAAGGAGGTATTTTAAAATTGTCCTGCACTTCAAAACCTCATTTCACCCACCTCAGAATAGTAATTTGAATCCAAGTTTCAGATGTCCTAGACCAGGAATTTAATCTGCAGAGTATGAATTAATTCATACTCTTTTGCTCCTGAAGTGTCTCCTGTTGGATTTTTTCCACACCATATAGCAGATTAAATATTCATTGGTACAAGAATCTGAACATTTATTCTTGTTAATAACTTGCCTTTATGTTATATAGTTACATACTTTCTGCCTCTTCTGGCTACCACTCTTTCCCCTCCTCTCATTTTGCCAGTCAGTGATTATTTATTATTTCATATCAATGTAAATTCAAGTGGGATTTGAAGAAAGAAGTGCATGTGGTAGGACACTTAAAAAACCACTTCTTGCTTAAGTCCTTCTGTGGATCTATCTCTAGATAACAACATTTCATTGTAAGTACCACGCTTGCAAGGAGTTTAAGACAAAGGATAGGACAATAATTACTTTGTGAATGTGTTTTCTATAGCAATTAAAAAGAGATTTTTCTCTTTTTTCTTTTTGGCATATTTCATATTTACTTGTAATGTTTTTCATAAAAATCCCCAAAAGAATATTATAATTGTATGCAAAGTGTGAAGATAGCAGAATTAAGGATGTCAGAAACAGATACCATTGACATGGACAGTAGATTAACATTCTTTGAAGAGGTGTCTCCCTTCCCATTTAGTAATGACATTTGACAAGTAACGAGATGTTTTGAATGAGGGAAGATACTATGATCTAGCAGATTATTTGAAATAACATTTGAAGTTTGAATTAAAGTTCTTCTGAAGTCAATTAAAAGACTATCATTGCCTCAGAACATTATGCATTAAGGTCCCCAAAGCTGCCACTGTTCATTATCATCAGCTCAGTATTTTTCACATAAAAATTATAATGCTTCAATTGTTATTTACTGTAAAAATTGAACTAACATTGACTTTAGTTTTAGGGAACTTGCACTTTTCCTAGACCTTCTCTGCTGTCACTATCTGTTAATGCTCCAGGTCGTGTAAGTAGCTAACCTCAAAACTGAAAAAGCCCAAATTTTCACTGAAAATATGCAACCTTCTTCCCTAATCCCAAACCACAGAAAACCTTGTCTAGGTCAAAAACTTAAAAGTCTGATCCCTGAAAATTCCCTTAAAAGAACAAGTCCCATCAGAATCCAAAACTTCCTGAAGTCCCCCTAAAGCTTCAAGGGCTTCTATACTCCTTCATGTATGGAAACTACATCTGGTAAGTCCAAGGGCTGTTATAATGTCATATGCCTCCAGGAAGCTGCCAGAGTCACAGTCAGAATTCTCTGAAAGTTTATCTCAAACAAGGTGTTTCATTTTCTGTACTGGCCCTTAAAAAAAATTAAATGTCATTCTTTTGGAAAACTTCTGTCTCTTGTAAAAAAAAAGATTGCTGTGTAATTTAAGTAATTTTCCCCATTTGATTCGTTTAGTCTGAAAACATTAACACATGCTATTGCTATTTGTTGATCTTCAGTGAGGTTCATTTGAAATTCTAGTCAGGTGTGAGATCTAAGCAAACCTTTGTGAAGAAACAAAGCAAAGAAAAAATAATATACATTATATTGTTTTCTCAAATAAACAACCAAAACAGGTAAGTCTGATATACTACAGTACAGCTTTTCCGAAGATTTAATAGCTTAGCTTATTCTTATCTCAGTATGAACATTCTCTATGACTGGACAAGACTTTCACTACTCCCCAGACCAAGCACCCATTGCACCAGGAGATGAGTAACACAGAGGAACTTAATCCCCAAAGAGAAGTGGGAGCAGGAGAGACATGAGCTGCAACTTTCTTGGCACATTTAGGTACACCAAGGTACTGCAACAAAATTTTGGGATGGAAAACTTCAGGTTTTGATTGGAAAAGAGGCAGGTTTATCTAAATTTTCTGTATTTAATATTTGTCTGTAAAGAGTTAATAGATTTATGGGAAAATATGTTAAATATACTTATTTCCATCAAAATGGTCTTCATCAGTAACAGTAATAATTGCAGTCCACTTTATGGATCTGCAAGAGAATAGGAGTTGTCTAACTCTGGTTTGTTAAAGTTTTATATCCAGTATACAGTAGCTATTATTCAGACAATTCCACAAAGTATATATTTCTAGCTTATATTGACTAATAAATGTTTCTTTCTCATATTTTCATGAATTTGAAAGTTACTATGGTAATTTTAGTCCATAAATGCATGTTTATATCTATGAAATTCTATCCAAATCAGTTAAGAAGTCTAAATCAAAGTAAATATCTTTTCTGAACATTAAGTTTCTTGTAAAAAGTGTCAAAAATTGATACCAGCAAAATATTTACTTCCCATTTTGTTACTGTTTGATCTGTAAATACATGTTCACAGTGGGTCTAGGTTTCCCTGACTTGAATAGCAAGAAAATATGATTTGTTCCATTGCTATTTACATAACAGAAGCAAGCATTTGGACAACTACAAGAATTTCCTAATTAAATTGTAGTAATTTCTAACTCATGAGCTTGCATAGGATCAAAACAGGATTTGAAAATACTACAAATTATTGCAAACATTTCCTCAACTGAGTCTGCAGTTAGGAATTTCCTAATAGAAGACATGTAAATCTAGAGCAATCTACAAAAGGAAAATGTTTTTTATTAAATTCATATGGAAATAGTTTCTTACGAAAACTTTTTAGTCTAGAAATTACTATACAGAGGACACAATTACTTAAGACAAACTTTTAAATGCCCCAGAATGTTTTCCCATAATCATTACCAAGTACTCGTGCCAAGAAGTTAAACACCACCAAATGTTGTTGAAATGTCCTTTGCTTAACTGAGCTGTTGTCTTTCTTATTTGTGCTAGATTGTTGTTGTATGAATCAGAAGTATCACCCTATCCCTGCTGCAGAAAAAGGCTTTTTATCTCTTTTTTGAAATTACACAGAACCATTATTCAGTTGATGCAGAAAGATATGAAAAGCTTATTCCAAATCCAGGGACCTACATTTGGACCTACATAAGGAAGCATTGTTGCTGGCCAAGGATATAGGATGGAGACTCATCCAGTGATGATTGGAAAAAAAACTGTGTTGAAGGAGGCCAAGGAAGAAGGAAGGGCAGATGATCCATGCCAGAGTATATTTTTGCAGTTCTGATGTTGCATACAAGTTACTTCATCACTGAATTCAATTTGTGCTGTATCACATCATGTTTCCGCTGACCTCAGTGGCTGACTGACACCAATAAATCAAAGGTTTAAACATCCTAACCTTCCACTTGAGCATTTTGTGCTTAAAATTGCCAACATTACTATAAAAAAAAATGATTTTTTTCCCCGAAGTAGTTTATCACCTTTGCAAAGGCAATATTTTTGGCTGATCAACATAGCTCAAACCTTCATAAAGTTATCTTTGGAACCATAATGCTAGTATCTGAAGGATTTTTCTCTTGCTTAGTTTTAACCATGTAGTTGTTATTTGTTATTTGTTATTATATAACAGTTGTTACTAAGTGTAACTGAATCACCTAATCCCCACTATAGTCAACAGAAAGAACATTGACCTCCTGATTGCCAGAGATGACATTACATGTATCAGTTATTGTGTTCTAAAATCAACTTTCAATCAGCTAAAATTAGTGAGAAGAATTCCTTGGTTTGCAAATCTAGGTCCTTATGTCTCCTATTTAATGTAAAAAGATAAAAGAAACCTGAATCAAGTCATATGACCGACGCTCAATTTGTTTAAACTTATATCTGCTTCAGTCTGAACCTTTATAATCAGTGGAAATTGGAGCATTGCGAAGGCAATAGTCATTAAAGCCAAGGATGCTATTTAGTTCATTCTAAGTAGGCAGATAAAGTAGACCAAATGGACTATGGCCTAAAAGCACCTATATCTCTCTGATGATTATAAGGGGAGCCTGAGGGACCTAAGCAAGTTCCCAGAAAATATAAACCAACATGCACTGATATTGCTCATCAATTTCTCTTGAAATTCTTGTTCAAATCCTAAATACCTTGAATTCCTCCTGGCTCTCACATGTATCCCTCCTTTTTCATGTTCAGTCTAGTTAAGATAATTAAATAAGATGTGAAAGGTGTGGTGTATAAGTATGCCTGGAGTCAAACACTGGAAAAGCTAATGCTTAAAAACATTTTCTCTTTTTACTTATTAGTACTACAATAATTATGAATACAAAATGATAGACAATATAAACACTTAAGAGAATCGTGATGAGTACTCTGACGATAAATCCACAGCACAAGGATATTCCTTTTTAGATCTCTGTTTTCTACTCGTTATTCTGCAATTAAAAATCATCAGTACAGTGAGAATAACTGAGCAAATGACCATTTGCACAGGATATGGAAGACATTCTGATAAATATTTACTTAGCTTTTCAAAATTACTTGTAGACAGAGAAAATATGATGACCAAAGCCATCCTTTGCAATTGTCACAAATGCATTTAAGGTGTTCTAAAAGCAAGCAGACATCTGTTTTTAAAGGGAGCAGAAGTATTGAATGGTGGTAACCACTACTCCTCCCTTCAGGCACCCAATTCCACCCTGATAGAATTTCTGCTAAGGAGATTGTTTTGTGCGATGTTGGAAAGTAAAGATGCATAAGTAGCAGATGTGGATTTTTACATTTGCAATGCCTTTCCGTCTGAGTAGTGATAGTTCTGATAGATATTTTGACATGACATGCTGACAGAAAACAGGGAAACGTATGCTAGGGATGAGCTGGAAGACCACTGAAGTAATTTTAAAAAATAAAGACTGTCAAAAGCAATAACATGAATACACTGATCTCTATTACAGGTGTCACAAGACAGTCAAAAGATATTGTGTGTCAGATATCCAGAATAAACTACTTATGTCTCTGTGTCAGGAGACACAACCACAATGGCAGTCTTCCAAATGTCCAAAGGGTCTGTAAGGTTGACTGGTTGCATTAGCTGGGATAACAGTATGAGTTAATCTTTATGTGAGTTTTCTACGTCTTGTGCTGCATTCACTCAGATAATCTTGCTTTAGTCCACCCGGAGCCGCATGAAAATTAAAAAGGTTTTGCATAATGAAAAAAATTGACACAGTATGGTTGAGCATGAGAATTCAGAAAATCAGAAAGACATCCCAAAATCAACAGTATTATTTAAGCTGAATTGTTATAGTATTCTGTAAATTTTTTTAATTTGTTTAGTTTTCTTTTCTTTATTTCTCTTGCCTTCAGGAAAAGGTTACAATTGAGAAAAAAAAGTAACTTAGCTTTATTAAATGAAAGCAGAAGCTCAGAAATAAAATTCTTCCAGAAAGAAGGGAAAAAATGCAACACTAACTGAAACAGAAAACTGACAAACACTGACAAAAAAATTCAAAATTATGTCATGTTGAAGAAGTTCTTGACAGAGTAAAGTAGATGGATGTACCTGAGCCCCACTAGTTTTCAATGAAAACTGGATAACTAACTGTTCTTTCTGCCTTTGAAAATGTTTCTATAATCAAGCCTCTAAAGAATTTGCATTCTGCTACACATTTTACTATAAAAAGCAATGTACCATGTACTAATTTCTTACATCTTCTCTACGATTATTTGACATATTTGAAGATCTTTTCCTGTTCTGCTCAACTTTACAATAAATTCTTTAAATGGACTTGCTATTAAGAAATCACAGTTTAGAACTTGGATTTTACTTTAGGGTCAAATTGCAAAGTACACACATAGCTGATGATGAAAACAGATGCTTAGTGTAAGTGTACACCTGACATCGACAAAAATGGCAATCAAAGATAAAGAGAGAAAATCATAAAGTTTCAGAGAAATTTGGACACCAATATTATAGAAAACTCCAACAAGGACTCTTAACAGTTTGAGAATGAAATGGTCACTAAGTGGAAAAATTCTTATTGTCTTCAGAGAGCCAGGATTCAACTTGTTTATTTCCTTTATTAAAGGAATATATACTGAAATAATTCATTTAAAAGAAACTTGAATTTAGTCTTGATATTATATGTATCTTACCTGGTCCTTCATTCAAAAAAGGAAATCAAACACATTTGACCCAAATAATTGAAATTTCTTTTAGGCCTGCTTGTGGCCAATGATGTCCATGGCATGGTATGATCACAGAATGAAATCATAATGAAATATTCTTAAAGTGTTATCAAAATAATTGTTTTGATTTTCCATGAGTAGTTCACAGGTGACAAAGTGTTATTACTTCATGTAAATGATCCAGTGGAGAAGATACCAGTTATTAGTTAGGTATGCAAATGAGAGAAAATTCTCAGGATGGCAAAAACTGAGATTAGGTCATTAATACATAAAAAACCCCTATTATTTTCTCTCTATTGCATTGCTGTGTTTGTTTGCCTGCTTTTTAAAAGCTGAGGATAGGGCCCAGAAACAGTAGCATGTGTACATAAAAACAGTAAATCAAAGCGAGCTAGGGAACAGATTTTTATAACAGATTATGATATCCTATTTGAATATTTCATAAATCCTGCTAAGAAACCTCCTATGTAATTCTAGTCCAAGATCAATAAAAGGAACGTGACATAAAAAGTATTACAAGAGATGATGAAAATGTGATTTCTGGCTTAGTAGATGGATGAGAAAACCCATTATTTTGTCTTTAATTTTTAAAAAGTCACAATGCCATGCTAATAAATTGGTGTGGTCTTCGAAGGATACTCAGAAAACTTGTCCGCTACAGTTCATAAATCTCCCAAGTGTCCTGGAATTACCAACGCCTTCAGGATAGAGAAACATAAACCACTGGTTCAATGTCAGTTCTGAAAAAAACCTGTGAATGTTTAAACAAATAATGAGATAAAAAGTAATGCATAATTAAAGGGTTTCTTCAGAAGAAGTCTGAGCTATATTTATTTTAAGGAGGGCAGTGAAATACATTTGCACCTGTGTATGCTCCAAAGGTGTCATTTTCACAAGTCTTAGCACATGAAGAAGGCCTAAGCACATAATACATTATTTAAAAGATTCTGCATTTCAAAGAGAATAAAACTACATGAAAATAAATCTAATATTTAATTTTAATAATATATCAGATTTTCTAAAATACTGGTCCAGAAGAAACGATTTAAACAAATTATCATGCAACATGGGTCAGTGGTTTGTTTTGTTTTGTATTGAAATGGTATTTATGAACAGTCTAACAAAACATCATGTTGCACCTGTGTAATTGGCCCTATTTGAAGGGTGACAAAGGTAAGGGCTGTTCTCTGCTTTGCGGTTTTCTCTCGTGAGGATACAGATTTGAAATTGTATATTATATTAGTACTGCAGCAGCAATATTTGGCTTCCCTGGGCAATCCAAGCAATTTTTAGCTAAGTCAGTAGCATAAGGGATATGGAATATTTGCCACAATAGGCATCCAGCTCAAAATACACTCCCTCTCTAATGCAATATATCAGGCAACATAAACTGACTGCCAGGCAGTCAAGGGCCTTTTTGATATAGGTAAATCCCTAAAAGGCTCTGCAGATTCCCTCAAAACACAACATAGGAACCACATGACTGTAATTATTTTAAGGTACTTCACTGTGAAGTTTAAATTAGGAAACTAGTCCCTTTAGTTACTTTATATCTAATTAAAAAAACGCTTTTATGTCCAGTCCACAGACACAGAGTGGTGATGTGTGTATGCCAGCACATAGTGCAGGTCTAGAGAGTAAAACACTTTTTACCTAGACCAGAACAAACATAGAATCACAGAATGGGTGATTCTGTGACCAAGGTGGACATTTGGCCCAACCTCCCTACTCCAGCAGGGCCATCCTAGAGCACATTGCAGAGGATTGTGTCCAGATGGTTCTGGAATATCTTCACTGAGGGAGACTCCAAAACTTCTCTGGACAATCTGTTCCAGTGCGTGGTCACCTGCTTAGTAAAGTTCTCTCTCATATTTAGGTGGAACTTCCTGTGCATCAGTTCCTGTCTGTTGCCTCCTGTCCTGTTGCTTGGCATCACCAAGAAGAACCTGTCTCCATCATCTTTACACCCTCCCTTCAGACACTTATAGAAATTGCAAAGGTCTAATCCAGACTAGCTGCGTTTTGGGGGTGCAGTTCAGATTACCTCTGGTCTGATTCTTCTAGCTATGTACCCATTAGGAGCTGGGAATCATTGGAAGTCCCTCTGGAGAGCATCTTCTGGTTTAGTTTCTACCTGAAAGGGGTCTGGTCCCCAGGTTGTAAGAGTTTCTCCGTGATACAAACACCGGTGACCAGTGTCAGACCATAANTCTGTTGCCTCCTGTCCTGTTGCTTGGCATCACCAAGAAGAACCTGTCTCCATCATCTTTACACCCTCCCTTCAGACACTTATAGAAATTGCAAAGGTCTAATCCAGACTAGCTGCGTTTTGGGGGTGCAGTTCAGATTACCTCTGGTCTGATTCTTCTAGCTATGTACCCATTAGGAGCTGGGAATCATTGGAAGTCCCTCTGGAGAGCGTCTTCTGGTTTAGTTTCTACCTGAAAGGGGTCTGGTCCCCAGGTTGTAAGAGTTTCTCCGTGATACAAACACCGGTGACCAGTGTCAGACCATAATATAAGGACTTGTAAGGATCTTGATCACCCGGCTCTTCTGCACTGCAATGTGTCACTAAATGGCATTGCCTCCTGATATAATTAAAGTGCTGTGAAAGGAACATACTCAGTTTTTAACATTCAATCTTGTGTTTAAATTAAAAGTTGTTTCAAGAGGCCTCAGCTGACACTGGCTAATGCTATAAGTGTTCCATAGTTTAATTACATGAAAATCTAAGATTTCTCTTTCTCAGGAAGCCAACCACCTAGGCAAGATAGTCATTATCTCTTCAGATACCAGTAGTTAAAAATTAAGATTCAGTGTTATTGTCTGCCATGCATTCCAGTTCCCATAATGCTCCGGAAGTGATTTTGCTTTCTACATACCTTTTTTGGTATCGTCTGATTGCTAACTCAATAGTTCTCTTTGTATTATTTACTTGAAAACCAGCAGTCCAGTTGAGCCAATCATATGTGAACTGTGGTTCTACACTACTGCCAGTATTAGATGGTGATCTATAGTCAAAATGTAGGAAGAAACTGGTAGTGTCCTTAGACAATTGTAGAAGGAACTGGTTTTGAATTACGATGATGCTTTTTTATTTCTGTCAAGATTTCACATTTGGGACCAGTTTCACCAGATAATGACACATTGCACAACAGAATGACACAATGCACAAGGAAAGGATGATTCCTCTAACAAATACAAATTATTTATTGCAGATTTGAGAGAGATCCAAATATTTTTGGAAACCCAGAATCAGAAGTTGCTGGAATCAGGAGGTGCTTTCCAAGAAAGAGCCATTGCTGTGTATCATTTATTGATTCAGCCACTCAGTTTGCAGTCAACTTCTTCAACAAGCCTTTTATAAGTGTTTAAATAGGAAGTGTATTGTGCCCTTTCGAAAAGGAGATTGAAATACAACAAATGCAGTAGGAAAGCATATGAATACTCCAGCGTTATCCCAGCCTCTAGTCCAAGTTATAAATTTATTGTAGTAGCAGTACTATCCATGTTTTCCTGTACAAGTTTTTAATTTTCTGAAGATGGAGAGTGATAATGTCATAAATGTGGGTAAAACAAAACTGTTTCTTATATTAAGAGTATATGTGAACAACATCAATCATGAGTGATGATGATGTCAAGGAAGATGGAGATTGTTAAAACTATGTAACAATGAAATAAAACTATAATTTTAGTGTCCCAAACCCTTTCAGAAGTTTGGGTATTTAAACTATTTAGATGTCAAAGCCAGCTGTATTTTTCTAAATAAATTTTTGGATCTGGACCACACTGTTGTCTTGGTTTTGTGGCCTTGATCCCATGGGCATGAAAGCAAATAATACTTTTGGCTGTTCCATACCCTGTTTTGTATCTAAAATAACAAAGAAATCCCATATAAAGTAACCCATTTGTTGCTCATACACACAAATAAACAAGAAAAAAACCCACTCTGTTTAGCTAACCTGAAGTCCCTAACATAATTAATTTTGCACTTAACTTTGGAGCAACACATTCAAACTCTCAGGTTCCACAATAAATTTTCCTCTGGGTTTATAAATAAACAATTGTGTTTCTGCTTTCAGAAGGGTTCATAAGAAGGCAAAACTCACACACTTTTGTCTTATATAGCATTCTGTGTGCAACACAGGATGGAAAACACATCTTAAGAAATAAAGTTTGTTAATTTGTTTGTTGTCATTTAAATCAAGCCTGGAATGTATGTAGTCTAATAAAGGGAATGTGCTGGAAGTGAAAGGCAAGTCTGCTTACTGGAATTGAATTTACAGCCACATTTATTGAGAACGTGTGTAAGCTTGGAAGTTTGAGTACATGACATACATCCTCAGGGAAAAGTGGGCCATTTGACCATATTTTCAAAGGATGCTGGAGCAAATCTGAGCTTATGAGTGTACTAGTCACACACTTAGAAGTTGATACTTGGTGAATAGAAATCTAATAAAAGAATCAATTTTAAAGGTTTTTCATCCCAGTCATAAGCTGACAACTGAGGCAGATGTTGGTAAGGTGTTACTATGACACATTTAACTGGTGCTTTAGGGTTAAGAATAGATAAAATGAGGTTCAGAGTGTGTAACTGGGAATGTTCAACTCAGATATTACAATGATTAGATGAATAGCTCTTGTAGAATATGCAAGTTTGGGCTGAAAGATGTTTCACATACTTTAAGCCATTTAAAAGTTAGGAATTTATTTGAAAATGCAGGGTTCCTCTTCAGCCAGGAATAATCAGGCCCAGTGAGATTTATCCACTAGCCCCAGATGTCCTAATATGAGGAAGGACGAGCCACCCAGGCTTTGGCAGCATCTCTGCCTCAGTTGACTACAGAGGGAGCTAGACAACCAAAATAAGTAAGACCTCTCCACAACACCCAGATAAAGCTGGGTAAAGGACAGCCCACATATGGCACCCAGAGACAGTCAGATACTTCTGGGAAGTGTCACACAAGCCCCAAACAACTCTGAATGCTGGCTGGGGGGAAGGGACAGTTGGTGTAGAAGCTTGTTTGAACTTCTCTCCCTCATGATGCTCTGACAAGTTAGGGTTCATATATCCCTGTTACCCTGAAGTCAAAGTCTTCATCAAAGCCATGTTTCTGGTCATGAGAGGTGTTGTGCTGACTAAATCTGTCTGGAGCAGGTGCTCTTGCTGCTTTTTTTTAGGGGAGTAGTCTAATGTTTGAGAAGGTAGCTGGGATGATCCTTCATACACCTGAGCCTGCTTAGATCCTCGCCTTCCTAGCTATCAGAGTGCAGAACAAGATAAAAAGAAGGAGCTTCCACAAATGCTGAAATTTTGCTGAAGAGAAAGAGAGAACTAGATCAATTTTTAGACAGATATTTTGCTTGGGGGGTTTTTTTTGGTGATTTTTTGTTTTTTTTTTAGTGTTTCCAGTCTACCCTCTTTGTCTTTTTACCTGCTGTTTGACATAAAACTCTATATAATGTAACAGAGTAAAACTTTCCTGAGGGTTTGATCTGGTACTCGGGTCTCACTGTCTTTTGGACAAGTGATTTAATTGCTAAACACATTCCTGAAATGGCAATGAGACACCTATCCCTTTCACATTCTAGGCTGTGTTATACTTCATTGTGCATATTTCAATATGATTAATTACGTTTATTTTGCCACTTAAATAAAAATAAAACATTTCCTAGTTTTCCTCCTAAAGGTAACAGTGGTGTGCAAATCTCATCATTTGCCCACTTGTATTCACTCAGTGGCTTACACCTGGGATCAGTTATGCTGCTCTACAGAGCTTCACTGAACTTGCATTTACAGATCTTTTTTTTTCCCACAGTGCTATATTCCAATTCCACTCCATGGAAAAAGTCTGACCATAATCTTTGCCATTATTATTTCTAATTTTTAAACTACATTAATAAATGTTAAGAGAAACCACTATGATCTGATTCTCTACTTAACACAGGCCAAAGGACTTCAAATGTTTGGAAAATGTCTATTACCAGAGAGCTTAACACTTTAAACAGATGGATAGATTTATATCCTCTTTTTAAAAACTTGAAAATGTGTCAAACACAGTTCTAGAAATGTATTTCTGAGTGGAAACTCTTTGCTTCTGTGTTCATATCGAATGTCAAGGTCCAGATGATAATTGCAGGCCAAGTGAGGAGAATTCATTGTTCTTGTAAAGAAAGTTAGAAACACTGACCTCAACCTTCCTCAGACTCTGAAACCAGACACATTTTTAAAGACATTTTCTCTACTTAAGTGAAATAAAGCAGAGCTTATGTTAGTTTTATTATTGGTTTCATAGTGTCTTTGATCATATAATATAAGAAGGGTAAAGGATTAGATAATACCTTGTACATCGTAATATTTTATACCTGAAGTCATACACAGAGAAACAGCTTAAGAAAAACAACAGCATCCTTAACCACCTGAACTCCTTTAGAGACACAGAAAACCTTAAAGCAGTACCAAAACCTTATGCCAAAGGTATTTTTTAGTGACTGTTCTCTAACACCTTGCATATTGCAACCCTAATGCTCTATTTGTGAGGAGATTCATCATGATGAACAAACACATCAGCAACATAACTACATGTCTGATTTCTCATGTCTGATCAATCAATCAGACAAATCAATGATTTACATTTCAGATGCAAATGATTTTATACTAATGTATCTTCAGATTTAGAGTTACTCTAGTAATACCAAGTGTAAAGTCAAAATGAGATTAATGCACATATCTATTTATGTCTCTTTCATCTCTCTGTATCAAGCAGTCTGCTCGTGCATGTGAAGCAGGTGGATATAAATAGATGAGCTTTCAAAAACAACTGTTTCATTATCAAGGGATGGATTGAACAGACTGAAGAGTAGGAATTAAATATTTATTAAGTATATATAGAAGCCACTCATGGTGAGAAGTTTGAGTTTGCCTGCAAGCAGCCTTGCTGAAATGAATCCTTGATGCTCTGGAGTTTTACTATATGTTGTTTGTTTTTTTCTGTTATTTTTCCAGCTTTCCATAGGGTACATATTACCACAATCAAAGTCTCATCTTTTAAGTAACTTCTATTTAATTTCATATTTTGTTGGTGGCATTTCAGCATTATTATAATTAAGGCAACACCTGAAGGAAGTTATATTAATAGTATACAAGCATCCACCACTGTAATGTTGAGAAAAGCTGAAAAATATTTAAATTATTAACTTTTCTACATCATCAGCCTTTCAGTGATCACAAATATTGAAGGAAGCATACAGAAAAGTAGGTCAAATGACTTCAGATAACTACAGGAGAAAACCTCTAGAGACAAAAACCAAAGCTCAAAATATTAAAGAAGTAGAAAAGTCTATAAAGTATAATGAGAAAAAATGAGCATACTGTAGTAAAGATGACAAAACAGACCTCATTTACTACTCAATAGTGAAAGCTCTCAATGGATGATAATATGAAGAAGGTAGTGTTTAGTGTCATTTTTACATTTCAGTAAAATTTTTGATGGTTTCAGTTGATTTTAACATAATAAAAAATAAGGGGTAAAAAAATTAAGGTAGAACAGATAAGTGCCACTTTAGATCAACTGAGTCTGGTGAAATTCATTCTGGATTCATTAGAGAAATAACCTAAAAAGACTCTAAAATATTAATGAAGAACTGAGAAGTAGTGGAGAATAGATGGGGTTTCCATGGATAAAACTAAGGTTTTTTTAGTTCCTAACTTTAAACATTTATTGATCCTCTTAATTAGCTGTCTATATTTATTTACTACTTAATTCCAATATACAAAAGTTGTCTGTTTCTCTGTACTGTTTCAAAGAGGTGTCCAATTTGTCAAGATTCCTAATTGGGGTACTGCAGACAAGTGACTAAAGTATTCTGATGAGAGTCTAGGTTATAATATGTCCTTTTAAAAGAGAAAGAAGATGACATTCTCTGCTATTGTAGACCATTCATTTTGTTTTCATTTACAGAAAAATACTAGGTAAAGAACTAAAATTATAAAATAAAGATTAAAAAATAAAAAATAAATTGTTTTCTTGTGTCTCAGCTAGAGCAAAATTCTTAAAATGTCCTGTATGATCTTCTCAAAATGAGGCTAAGAATTTAATGGCTTGGATCTATGATCAGATACAGGCAAAACAAGATAGTAGATTGTACTTAAAGAATGCCTAATGTTGCCTCATTATTTGTGGACTTCTGGGGTAATCATTGGGTACTGCTTTGTTTTGACTCATAACTAGGATAACAGAACAAAAAGTCTGCTTATTTAAATTACAGATTACATTAATTTAAAAGAGAGTGTGACTACAATGTACTGAATTGGAATTACAGTAAATGATTGGAGAATTTCGTTGAAAAGATTAAATAGGTTGCAGTTCTGTAAAGAAGAATGTGAAGATCAAAAGCTAGGTAAGAACTGATTAAGACTGCATTTGTGCACCAAATAACCTAGGGATATAAGAGACCACAGTCAGAGGGGTTTTTGCCTGTTATTGCTTGTGCAACAACAAGCAAGTATCAACAGGCACGTGTAAACAGAAATATGATCCACAGGTAACTGTGTCCCTTTACAAAGCATTGAGGAAGCTTCATCTGAAGCATTGTGTCCAGTACAGAGAACTGCATTCAAAGATAAGAATCAAAGAAAGTTCAGAGGAATGGCATGGAACGATCAAACTTCTACAAAAATTGACCTGAAGTAAAGAAGAGGAATTGCAGTTGCTTTTTCTGAAGAAAGAGTCTTGACACATGAAAAGTTAAAAGATAAAGAGAAATTGAAGTGAAAGAGATAAACTGAATACCAAAGTAAAGAGAATCTGACTGTGAGTTAACTACTGGAACATATTATCTGGTTTATCATATAAAGGACAGTTTTAAGAAAAGGTTAGCCAAATATGTCATAGAAATGTTGGTCATGTCTGAGAGAAGGGGCTGACTTAGATGACCTTTGAGAGCTTTTCTAGGACAGGTTTTATTTAAAGCATCACCAAGCATTTTCCACAAAGAACTCTGACCACTAGACAAAATGAATAACAAAATTAGAACAAGCTTGGAGAAGAATTAAAGTCCACTTGACTCTGTTTCTTGGACACTTTTTATGCAACAGATGAACAGGGGAAAATGTCCTTTGCCTACAAATCAAAACTCTGACAAATGTATTAACAGCTTTCATTTTGTTGGAAAGTATGAAGTTTTTTAAATACCAGATAGACTTGTCTGAATATAAGGAATTTGAAACTAACTTTAGCATAGGAGAGAAAAACTGGAAAATATGACCTAAGCATAATGATACAAGCCGAGAAACCAAGAAATAAATTAAAGGAACACAAATGTGATAATGCTGGAAACTATGCATGATTTTTAAATTAACTTATTAACTTTGGTCACTGTGGATATAATGACTTTTAAACGCGTTCAGTTGTAATCGGTGTGTGGAAGGTACTAAGAAGCAGGACATGCTCAAGAAAATTGTTTAAATTCATGAAACCAGAGTAGAACTAGAGGCCAAAAAATAAATTAAAAAAAAAATTAAAAAAGGGGAAGAAAATAAAAGGAAAAAAATAATGACAAATTCGCAGATGGGAAAAGGAGTAGCAAAAAATTTCAGAGGATTAGTTTAACCAGTCCTGATAAGGATAATTTTGTCTATTGAAAAACATTCATGCTGGCTGATGTCTATTCCTTAAGACAATAGTAAACAATTAAAATGATATAAAAATACATGAACAGGCAGTGTGTCTTTTTGTTTTGTTAAGATCACGTATTACTCCATCAGCACATAAATATATAATGAACAAGAGAAGGAGGACCAAATCACTTTTCTGTCTTCTTTGTCACTGTAGACTCAGGTGTTCACCAGAAGATGAACAATGTGCTCCAAGAGCACATTGACCCAAATTGAGAGGATTCATCCTACCTTTCCTCTGAATCCACATTGTCTAAATAGTACAGGAGTCATATATGTGTAAACAACTATATACAAGTTGTGAGAATGTAGGGAGGATTGTGTAAAGACATAGTTCTGGCTATGTCTGTAAGGAGTGACCTGTCTTTCCACAATGTCTTTTTTTTCCTTTAAATGATTGCAGATAAATGACACTCATCATGATGTCCAGCTTCTTTTGTATGTATTAGTATGGGTTACACATGAATGGGGAATACTGTAAAAAATTTCAGTTTAATGCAATTATTGCCTTATCTGTAGATGTAATTATGATTCGATGAAGACATTACATAATTACCCACCTAACATCTATATTTTAGATACAAATATTGTTCAGAATGAAAAATTTTGAGAACAATGATAAATATCTATTAACAAGTTGAAAAAGACAACTTTAAGTGAACCTGGCCTGTGTCTTAACACTGAAGGGGGTGGCCAATAAGACAGGCAGACTCTCCTATTTAAGATTAATTCAACAGCTTAATGCAGTGTATTAACTATCTTTCAATCTAACAACTTCATTTCACATGTGTGGCAGTAAACATTTCCCTCAGTTCCAATGACAACCTATAGGTAAACAGGGTGGAAGGAGGAAACATTGAAAGATAAACTTCTGAAATTAGTTTTCTGGAAAACTGTGCCTCTGTTTCAGTGATCAAAAGGTTTGAAACAAGGTCCCAGACAGTCTATCTTCTTCTGTTGTGTTGCACTTTCATTTCTTCAGTATTTATGCAGCTGGAGAAGTGACAGTGCACAGTTATATGGTAGATGTCAGGGGCACAGACTATGACAACTATACTTGAAAATGATCAGTCATGGTTAAAGTGGGGGCAGAGGTTTAGTTGTATGTCTTCAGACAGTCAGATAGTTAAACACTTAGAAATGGTGTCCTACTTTATCTTCTACTGCTGTATTCATGTTCATAGTGAAGTACTTAGTACTGAACTCTTAGCAATGACCTGAGTCAAGTCCTGGTCCTTTGGGAATAGACTGGAATTTCATTTTTTTTTTTTACTTTTTACTCTGCAGGAACACAAGTTTCACTAACGGGAATGAAACTGCTGTTTTATATGCCAAAGTCAGAGGAAGTTATTGGTGGGTAACTGATGACTTAGGCCAATTCCCACTGAACTTTGTGAAATAACCTGTTGATTTCTATCAAAGCAGCAGCAAAATGTGAAAGCAAAACTCAAAGAGGATTAGTCACAACACAAGGATGGTTTTCATCTATTCCTGGTATGTGCCAATTTTCAACTAAAATTTTACACAGTTGTGTAGTTCAGGACTAAGCAAAAAATGCATTGGTGGATAAACATCTCTTGAAATTATACTTTCATAGCCCTTCAAAACTGAACTGATTTGAGGGTATTGTTGTATTTCTGAAAAATGATTGGGAATAAAAAAAAAAGTATATGTTAACATATCTCTAAAAGAGTAAAAAAGATTCTCAGGATGAGTCAGTGCCCACACAACAACAGGGCCAGCAATTAGAGGAAGATTGTCTTAACAAATGTAAAAGGCATCACACCAGATAAGTGCTTACTATGACTCAGTCATTTGGAGACCAGAAAATAATGAGGCAGTCAAACAAATAATATTCTGCAAGGGTTAAAACTAAATCTCCAACTGACCAAGGGCTGAATGGTCTTTTGGAGTTGAATAGAATTTAAAAGTTTCCAGTTAGCTAAGACAGGAATATTTCTTCAGCACAGAAACCCTTAACTGAATGCCAAATTGCCCATAGCTTTGTTCTTGTTAACCATTCATGCTAATTATTTATGGATATGTAATATCCATAAATAAAATTTATGGATTTGTAAGAGGTAAGGCCAATATAGAGGTTACCGTCTGAGTACATTGAATGAAAATATATTTATTTGAAAATAAACTTCCCTGTAGACAACCCTAATCTTAGAAATGCACATTCATTCTTGAGTCCATTTGAAGAAATGTAACTGTCCTGGTGGCAACAAATGCAATTTTGTGTGTGTTAAAAACAATGAGATTTCATTGTTATGAACTACTGGATCGCAGGTCATGTTCATTATGAAAGTAACTGCAGTTTAATTGTTATTCTAGAGACTAGATATTGAAGTTTTCCATTTTTGTCTAAATAAATATCAATAGCACCTTATTCTCCTATTATTTTATACTCTTGGTAAATGTACTTATCCTCTGTAGACGCTGAAATGGGTTCAGTGCAGTCACTTTTGGTTTTAGACAGTAAACAATCCTGGGATTCATTAGCACTTGGAGAGGAAGCTACTAGAAATCTGTGGTGACACAAGAATAGGCAAGGAGCCCCTTTGGAAAAGAAATTGTCTTTAAATTCTGATATACATTATTATAGTTTGCTTGCAGGGCATAATTCTTTTTTATACTTAATTCCACTCCTTTGGTAGCTTCTGCCAAATTCTAATCTTCCTGGAATAATTAGGAATTTTTCCTACTAATATTATTGGACTGACTCCCACTGCCTTTGATGGGTTTTCAAATAATGTCTCAGAAAGCTCTATTTCAAATTAGTTGTCCCAATAGATTCATACTCCTTTGGCTTAGAAACTGGGAAATTCTACAAAATAACTTCTTGCTAAATACTAGAAATACATTAGAAATTAATTTCTTATGTTGTTTCAGTCCTTTACTTCTATTCTTCTCCAAACCACCCCCCCACCCCACAAAACAGAACTAATGAAATTAGGAAAGTTAAAGAACCAACATTCCAAAACTCAGAACACCAGTCTTTGAGGGAACTCATTTCTTAACTTATCCGAAAGGCCTATTTTGGGTTTGTTTGCCAACCAAAGTACTGCACACTCACTGAAATTTCTGGAATTGGAGTTTTCCTTCTGACTATCATGCATCTAATCTCTTGCTTAGATGTATGTTCTGTGTAAAGATCTTCTAATATTTAGCATTAAAAGAGTGCACATTTACTTACTTATATTTCCTACTGAGTAAAGGGCCAGCTTCCAAGCATGTTTATGATAGCTGACCTAAAAAAGAAGTAAAAGGAAGTACATTTGCTCTTTTTTTTTTTTCTGCCACTTCACTGACTTGACCAGCACATTTGTAAGGCTATTTTTGAAAAGGATGTGCCAGCTGACTTTGATGTGTCTTTCCTGTTGTTGCTTCACTGCTTAAAGGTTTTATTTATTCCCTTTAAATTTATTCCCTTGGAAAAAAAGGTCTTTATTTAAGGCTTCCAAACACTGTGCTGAATTAAGGGTTGAGTTGATTTGCATCACTTTCATTAAATGCTGGGAGGCATCACTTCTCAAAGATTGTCCCCTGATGCTTCAACTCTTCAATATACATAAGTTTCCTCTGGGAATTCACATATTCTGAAATGCTTTGTCCACAAATTGTAACCATAGTAGGAGGACGCAAAAACAATTTTCTAGATATTTCTTTTCTCCAAACCAGTACAGAGAGCAAGGAATGATCATCAGCCCCTCCGAGGGCTTTAGAAACTTCTTTGAGCTGTAAAACAAGCCCTTATGTCGTTCACCCTTTAGTAAGAAAAAATGTATTTGTTGATGAATTGTGATGGAAATACACACCTTCTACCTCTGAAGTTTGGTTGTATACAAAACAGCCACTCAAAATCCCCAAGGATCCTTTGAATTAAGCAATAACCTTAACATTTTTATTCATATATTATTGGAGGCTACAGAACTGATGGATTTTGTATGTTGAACTATTTTGTGAAATTTGGTCTTAACACCTGTCATTAGGACACAGAGATATCAAGAGCCACCCTGGCCATTTATGTAATTCATACCGACAAGAAGAACTGACCCTATTTCATGAAAGGTACTGCTTTCACTAGGATCTTCAATGATGACAGCAGTTCAAGCCTATAAATCTCTTTCTGGTTTTCAGAACATCAAGACTTTCAGGCAACCAAGGATCATAGACTGGGACCTACCTAGAGCTAGAAGTTTCACAGAGAAGGATAAATGGGCTGAAAATATCAGACAGAGGCAGAGACAGGTCCTTAGGGAGCTGCACTTCTGTCTCTTCCATGTGAAAGGAGTGGGCACATAATTACGGTTTCTAGGAGCAACACTTGCTCTGTTGTACTACTGCTACTGCTTGCTGATGGCCCACATGTCCCAGTGTGGCTTTTCTGGAGGTCAGAGATAATGACAGAGCAGACAGTCAACCTTTCCTACTCCAGCAGTGTTGGCCCTGCTGTGCCTTCTTTGGTCTTTACTCCACTGAAAAATCCTTCCAATAAACAGAAACCTGATGTAGCAGATAATCTTTTTCTTTCACTATGAATGTCTATATCATATATTATTATCGGTCACAATATTGATGTCCTTTCGCAGGCATCTCTAAAAGAATAACAAAAGCAGTTTACAGATCCTTTCTGTCTCAAAAATTTATTATCAACAAAAACACAAACTGAAATGTATTATTTATACTGGTAAATAACAGATAGAAGGAGTCTACATAATGAATATAATCATTCTTCATTGTTTTTTGACCTATACTAAAACAAAAGTTCCAGTTTTCATGAGTCATCCTAATTAGAGCAGTAATTGAAATTAGATTTGTTTTTCCATCATAAATAGGTCATCCATTAGAATAAATCATTTTATTGTCTTGCAGAGCTGTACAGGAGCCATGCAGCACACTGGGTTCTTGAAGCTCTGTGTTCTGGACAATCAATAAGACAAATTTATGAACATGATTTGTTCAGTGAAGTAATTTAATTGTATGTAATGTGATCAGAAAGGATTTAAAAAAACCAAGTCAGGAATTGGGAAATGAGTAAAGCAGATGCATAGTAACACAAAAGCAAACCAGTAACATGAAACCACCAAAATGTTGATTCAAAATTTCACAGACTGGTCTATCTTCCTGGCTCAGGAAGTTTTTTGTGTTAAACTTTGGCAGAAGTTACCCAGTGCAGTCAGACTGATACTGACAAAGCAATTTGCACCATTGTGAGAATACTGGCACCAGTCCACCCATAGGGTTCCTGCTTTTTATATTTGCAGACTTTGAATGGGCAGAAAGTTGCTTTAGTTCGAGGGTCTGATCCTTACTGGCAATGTAAAAAGCCTTCTGAAACCAACTGAATTATCACACATCCCTTTTCTTTTAGGAAACATGAATAAATTAAAGAACTCGTACATACATTTTAATTCCAAGGTGCTATTTGCTGCTCTCCAGAAATAGTTTTATTGTTCATTAAAGAACAGTAACAAAATATGCACCCCCATTTCAGCAGACAGGCTCACAGGACACATCTAACCACAAGAACAAGATGAGATTTACAGTTCAGGTCTCACATTTCCCAAGAGAGTGCTCTGCAAAATACTTAAAGAAGCAGATTTCTAATTGATGTCTGCAGCTTCTACAGTGAAAAAGCCTGCAAGTGAAAATCAGCCCTTTGCAATACTTTTATAATACTAAATAAATGGATTTTACACAGATATAAGAGGAATAATCCTGTCTATCTACCAATTAGACAAGACATGCAGTATAAACGTGACTTAATACCTGAGTGGGAATCCAGCCTTCCTGGTGTGAACATCGCACTTTGGTTAAATAAGTCTCACTCTTCCAAATTACCTGAAATACCCTGCAGAGAGAGGCAGTATATTACTCTAAGAACATTACTGCACTTATTCCACAGTCCAGAGCTGGAAGCTCCCATCTAGACACCTTGATCGTTGGCAGAATAAGGCCATAATTATTAACTATAGCATGTGAATGAAATGGCATAAATAATGGAAATGCAAATTTATCTATTTTGAACAGAGCCATAGAGCTGGGCTCAATGTCACGATGATCCTTACATCCCTACAGGTCACAGAATCAGAGGATGGTTGAGGCTGGAAGGGACCTGTGCAGGCCATCTGGTCCAATCTGCCTGCTCAAGCAAGGACACCTTGAGCCAGTTGCCCAGGACCATTTCCAGGTGGTTTTCGAACATCTCCAATGATGGATACTCCATGATCTCTCTAGGCACCCTGTGCCAGTGCTTGGTCACCCTCACGGTGAAAAAGTGTTTCCTGATGTTCAGAGGAAAACTCCTGAGTGTTTGTTTGTGCCCATTGTCTCTGGTCCTGTCACTGGGAACCACAGAGAAGAGCCTGGCTCCATCCTCTTTCGACTCTCCTTTCAGGTATTTATATACCTTAAGAAGATCCCCCCTGAGCCTTCTCTTCTCCAGGTTAAACAGTCCCAGGTCTCTCAGCTTTTTCTTATATGAGAGACTCTTCAGTCTCTGAGCCGCCTTCATGACCCTTTTTTTGATTCTCTTTTTTTGATTTCTCTTTTACTGAGGGGCTCAGAACCAGATGTAATACTCCAGAGGAGACCTCACTAGTGCTGAGGGGAAGGATCATCTGTTTCTACCCTCTGGCAATTTTTTGCCTGATGGAAACAGAGACACACAGAGCCTTTTTTTGCCACAAGAGCACATTGATGGCTTGTGTCCAACTTGGTGTCCACCAGGATCCCCAGGCCCTTTTCTATCAGGCTGCTTTCCAGATGGGTGGCCCCCAGCATAAACTGGTACAGTGGGTTGTTCTTCTCCTGGTATGGACCTTTGGAGCACTGAATCTGTCTACTACCGTCCCATCTGAGAGTACAGGAAAATTGTGGCTTTCAACTTCTTGCAGCCAAAAAAGATAAGGATGCCTAAGCCAGACCATGACTAATATAGGCTGTTTACTGCAAATTCTCAGCGCGGTGATGTCTTACACTTCTGCAGAACTTCACATGTGATTAACTTCCTACTCTTGTTTGCCCATTGAGTAAAGGGACCTAACTCTGCCTTTTAAACAAAAAGGAAATAACAGATGGCAAATGGAAGGTATGGTGGCTCTCCAGGATGTACTAATGTACTGTTTACAGCTGCTTGTTGTCAAACTTTACCATGATTCCTTAATTAAAAATACATGGATTCTCTGGCACTGAAGTTTAGGTCTTACTGCCCAGACCTTCCTTTGTTTCCACCTTGGGAAAGATTTTGAAAAATCTCTTTGCAACTAACTGCCGATAGTTGCTTGTGTTAGAGCTGGTCTCTAACCTTGGCTGTGGCTCCATCCTTTGTTCCTGACTGAACCTCTAGGATGTAGCCAGAACAGGATTCATCTTTTTGCCTTATTGGAAGCTTTTGATAGACCTTTTTACCAGCCCCTGTGGGACTGTGTCCTATTGGAGAAGGCACTGACTGCCTTGCATCTGAAGATGTTGAAGAATGGACAAAATTTTTCAAATTTTGATGTGGATTTCTAAATTCACTATGAATTGCAAAAGTCCTGTGAACTTCATGTTTTCTTTTCATTACTCTACTATTGCTTAATCATTCAATCATCACATTTTATAAAATTAAAAGATATAAAGATGTTAAATAAAAACATAAGAGAAAAGATTTAAACTTTTCTGAAGAAAAGTTTATAACAGAATTCATAATGACATTCCCTTTGTTTCCAAATGTATTTTTTAACATCTCAGATAGATTTAAATGACTTTCAGTTCTTTAAGCAAGGCAACAAAATGTATGTATGGAACAGAAGAAGTGGAAGCTTAACAAGAAAAAAAACAAACAAAGAACACCCCAGCCCCCCCCAAAAAAATCACCAAAGAAACAACAAACAAACCCAAAATCAAAACAAGAAAACAACAAATTCAAAGCCAAAAAGAAAAGAAAAGAAAAAATAAAAAAAAAAAACAAAAACAAACCCCCCAAAAAACCCAAACCAGCCCCCAAAATTTTGTAATAAAAGACTGTAGGACAAATGGACAAACTTGCTTAGTTTAATAAGCTAGAAGTTGTTACACGGGAATTTAGGTGACCATTTAAGAAGGAATTTGCTGTTCAAGCAAAATGTTCAAACCTTTGAACTTCTGTGGACTGTCAAATAACTGAAACTCTGTCTTACTTCTCAGTTATCATTCTCATTGCAATTTAGAGTATTGGAGAAGCTTGAATTTCAGCATAGACACCTATTTTTATATTCCGCATCTAAATTAAAAGAAAAAAATTACNCAATGTCACGATGATCCTTACATCCCTACAGGTCACAGAATCAGAGGATGGTTGAGGCTGGAAGGGACCTGTGCAGGCCATCTGGTCCAATCTGCCTGCTCAAGCAAGGACACCTTGAGCCAGTTGCCCAGGACCATTTCCAGGTGGTTTTCGAACATCTCCAATGATGGATACTCCATGATCTCTCTAGGCACCCTGTGCCAGTGCTTGGTCACCCTCACGGTGAAAAAGTGTTTCCTGATGTTCAGAGGAAAACTCCTGAGTGTTTGTTTGTGCCCATTGTCTCTGGTCCTGTCACTGGGAACCACAGAGAAGAGCCTGGCTCCATCCTCTTTCGACTCTCCTTTCAGGTATTTATATACCTTAAGAAGATCCCCCCTGAGCCTTCTCTTCTCCAGGTTAAACAGTCCCAGGTCTCTCAGCTTTTTCTTATATGAGAGACTCTTCAGTCTCTGAGCCGCCTTCATGACCCTTTTTTTGATTCTCTTTTTTTGATTTCTCTTTTACTGAGGGGCTCAGAACCAGATGTAATACTCCAGAGGAGACCTCACTAGTGCTGAGGGGAAGGATCATCTGTTTCTACCCTCTGGTAATTTTTTGCCTGATGGAAACAGAGACACACAGAGCCTTTTTTTGCCACAAGAGCACATTGATGGCTTGTGTCCAACTTGGTGTCCACCAGGATCCCCAGGCCCTTTTCTATCAGGCTGCTTTCCAGATGGGTGGCCCCCAGCATAAACTGGTACAGTGGGTTGTTCTTCTCCTGGTATGGACCTTTGGAGCACTGAATCTGTCTACTACCATACCATCTGAGAGTACAGGAAAATTGTGGCTTTCAACTTCTTGCAGCCAAAAAAGATAAGGATGCCTAAGCCAGACCATGACTAATATAGGTTGTTTACTGCAAATTCTCAGCGCGGTGATGTCTTACACTTCTGCAGAACTTCACACGTGATTAACTTCCTACTCTTGTTTGCCCATTGAGTAAAGGGACCTAACTCTGCCTTTTAAACAAAAAGGAAATAACAGATGGCAAATGGAAGGTATGGTGGCTCTCCAGGATGTACTAATGTACTGTTTACAGCTGCTTGTTGTCAAACTTTACCATGATTCCTTAATTAAAAATACATGGATTCTCTGGCACTGAAGTTTAGGTCTTACTGCCCAGACCTTCCTTTGTTTCCACCTTGGGAAAGATTTTGAAAAATCTCTTTGCAACTAACTGCCGATAGTTGCTTGTGTTAGAGCTGGTCTCTAACCTTGGCTGTGGCTCCATCCTTTGTTCCTGACTGAACCTCTAGGATGTAGCCAGAACAGGATTCATCTTTTTGCCTTATTGGAAGCTTTTGATAGACCTTTTTACCAGCCCCTGTGGGACTGTGTCCTATTGGAGAAGGCACTGACTGCCTTGCATCTGAAGATGTTGAAGAATGGACAAAATTTTTCAAATTTTGATGTGGATTTCTAAATTCACTATGAATTACAAAAGTCCCGTGAACTTCATGTTTTCTTTTCATTACTCTATTATTGCTTAATCATTCAATCATCACATTTTATAAAATTAAAATATATAAAGATGTTAAATAAAAACATAAGAGAAAAGATTTAAACTTTTCTGAAGAAAAGTTTATAACAGAATTCATAATGACATTCCCTTTGTTTCCAAATGTATTTTTTAACATCTCAGATAGATTTAAATGACTTTCAGTTCTTTAAGCAAGGCAACAAAATGTATGTATGGAACAGAAGAAGTGGAAGCTTAACAAGAAAAAAAACAAACAAAGAACACCCCAGCCCCCCCCAAAAAAATCACCAAAGAAACAACAAACAAACCCAAAATCAAAACAAGAAAACAACAAATTCAAAGCCAAAAAGAAAAGAAAAGAAAAAATAAAAAAAAAAAACAAAAACAAACCCCCCAAAAAACCCAAACCAGCCCCCAAAATTTTGTAATAAAAGACTGTAGGACAAATGGACAAACTTGCTTAGTTTAATAAGCTAGAAGTTGTTAAACGGGAATTTAGGTGACCATTTAAGAAGGAATTTGCTGTTCAAGCAAAATGTTCAAACCTTTGAACTTCTGTGGACTGTCAAATAACTGAAACTCTGTCTTACTTCTCAGTTATCATTCTCATTGCAATTTAGAGTATTGGAGAAGCTTGAATTTCAGCATAGACACCTATTTTTATATTCCGCATCTAAATTAAAAGAAAAAAATTACATACTATATTAAATGGAGGATAACCTGTGACCAGTATGATGCATTTCCAAATTTTTATTTTAAAGGAATTGTTACTAATGAAGAAATTATTTTGTTTGAAAAAAAGTCAGCTATTAACTACTTATCTTTTAATTTATTTGAATTTTTGCATGTATTTCAGAATTGTGTCTAGGAACTTAATTTTTAAAATATTGCTTCTTAATAGTTCAGTAAATTGTTCAGTGCAACAAAAAACCATATGCAATTAGAGTGAAAAAATTCCTTCCTCTTTTTCTTAGGACAAGGCAATAGAATTCATATAAAAGGAAAAAAGATCCAAGCTAAATAAAATAAAATACATATTTAGCCTCTCATTCTGAATCACATTTTATCTTTGCTTTAAAAGCACTGCAGACATCTTTAAAAATTTGTATAATTGTTCACATTCAGTAATGAAATTAAGGTTTTAATTACAATGAAGAATAAAAGTCATGTAACTTTTAATACAAGATATAAGTGAAAAAGATACTTACAAAGCTTCTTGTAAATATTTACCTTAATGCTGTTCAAAGACTCAATAATACATGATTTCATGAAATAAAACATTTAAAATGAGAAACATATTCTCATTCTCTAACATGTATGTAGAATGTTAAAACTAATCAAATTTCTGCTTGGTGAAATAAGGCTGGAGTGTTAAAGTGCTACATTATATACTAGAGATTTAAATTAGCATATTTCTATTAAAATCACAGAAAGAAAAGATAGTGGTTCATTTGAGGTTTCATGACAAATTCAGACTTTAATTGGGCTTGCCAATGTTTTGTATAATTTTCAGTGGGCACGGGAAAAGAATCAAATTCATTTCATCTATGTTGAACAGTTTCCACCAAAGCAAGGTTAAAAAAGATTGAGCCAATTGTGTTGTCTGTGCTTGCCTTGACACAAGCCAATCCTCAGCCATTTACTAGCAAAACAAATGGTAATTTAATCAGACAAGTTCATGTAATATGCACTTTTTATGTATGTGAAATAATGGGTCTTGTGTACAACAAAATAATAAATTTGCTGGCCAGTTATGAAAGCAGACCAGCAAAGAGCCTTCTGGATATACTAGTCTCGTACTGTGTTGAAAAAGGTAACCAGGGCTTTAAAACTCACATTGCTCTTTAAATCTTATTTATCAAGAATGACTTGGACTACCTCTGCTTCGACTTCAGAAGGTTATAGTTGTAAATGCTTTTTAGTCTCATTGTTGTCACGTTGTTTTTATAATAAATTATTCACCATTAGATGTCTGATTTATTCAAAAACATATATTGTGCATGATTTTAAGAAAAAAACAATTAAGAATCAAACTGTGGGCAACTTTGTTGCTTGTGTTTGTCCTTTTAGAAAATCTTCTGTAATAAATTTTTCATGGTTAATGGTCAATACATGGATGGATTCCATGTATCACAACAGCTTTGAAAGCCATGTTGCTTTTATTTTTTTCTTGGAATGTAGATCCATGTGAGTATTTTCTGAAATTATTATGGTATTGCTGTAGAATAGAGTTTGACACTCTTTCAGAACTGCAAAATGTAAAGGTTTCAGGGTCAAACTCACAGAATGTACTTAAACATTTTTATTTTTTCATTTTGAAAGAAATGTGCCAAGTACTTGTGTCATATAAGACTTGAGTATATTAAACATTAATTTCGACACTGTATTAAATATTCATAGATCTCATACGTGACAACCATGGCTTCATGTCAGCCTTGAAAAGGGAAGTCTCTTTTCCGTGTTTTTGACATCTCCAGTCAAGACTTCGCTACATTTGTCTTTGAAACATCATCAAAGTTGCTAATTATTATGCCATAAAAATTCATTTTTATTTTATCTTGCCAAAGTGGTAAGAGATATTCATCAGCCTCATAAAATATTAACAGCTGGTCTTCATTTTGCAGTAATGGATTTATCGAGAGGTTTTAAGGTTCTCCAAAAAAAGAAAATATTTCTGAGGGGGAGGGAAGGAAAAAGGAAAAGGAAATCTAATCCCAGCTAGAAGAGATGGGAAGATTATGAGCATTCTAGACTGCATTTGTACTTGTAAAAGTCCTGTATTGTATAATATTCAGCAGAATCCTCCAGTCTTGTTTCTGTTTAGTATCTGAGGAAATAAGAGATTGACCCTTCCACGTGAAATTCAAGATCACTACTACTACTATCTTCTGCCTTTTATGGGTATGTCATTAAAAAATATTAGTTTTGAGAGCAGATAGGTAATTTCCAAGAACTTCTTTTATATAAAGGTGCTTACATGTAAAGATGGTACTTGCATTGGCAAAGTAGCAATACCTCTATGGTAAAAATACTTATAGTGGGCTACTGAATTAATATATAGACTTTTTTTTTTTTTAATAAAAGGAGATAATTAGTGACTAAAATAATCACTGTAAATTATGTAAAAAATGCCACAGTTTTAAAAAGATTTCTCAGCCCTTCTGAGTTAGGATATTCCTGGATAAAAGTTAGAGTTAAAAATGATACAGTCTTCAGGAAAGAACAGATAAAAATTACTGACATCTTAGCTGTGAATGGTGTTTCTTTTTCTTTGTTGGTTGGTTTGTTTGTTTGTTTGTTGTGGGTGTTTTTTTGTTTTGAGGTTACAATGTAAGATGACTTTTCATGTCTGTAAGCAAATATTTATCCCTCAGGTATTCTGAGAAGATTTACAATTCCTGTAGGAAATCACTTGTTTTGCAGTTTTTAATTTACCTTTATAGAATTTATTTACTTCTTGGACAGATATAACTATAACAGTTATGGTTACCTCCAATGCTAAACAAGAATTTAAAGATAATTTTTTTGAACTATTGTATTTTTCCTTGGAGAATTACCACAATCCCATTAACTTCATTAAGAATCCCATTACTACATTAAGACATATTTTTACAGTTTCAGAACCCATCTGGTGAAATGAGCAATGAGAAAAAAAAAATTGTTATAGAAGGTAGCCATTTGTTTCAAAACCTCCACCTGTTAAATTACATTCATTATTTCATGGGTAAAGTTCATTTCATTAAGGAATCTAAACTGGATGTTCTTGGTTTAGACCAGTTGGCTGATCCCTTAATAGATACTGGGGAAACTTCCAGTGAGTGATGTAAGAACCTCAGGCTGGTGACTCATTATCATCCTATGCCACATCCAAGGGAAAAACTTCTCTCCCAAGCTGTGTGAATCATCTTGGAAGTGCCTATCTTGATGGACTACATAACAAGGATAGAGGCCTACCCCACATGGGGTATCGAATTTTGAGGTGTCTCAAGTTAGGTTAGATGGCAGCTGGTGTCAGATGACTGTCAGAAGACAACCCCAAACCACATCACTACCTTTCATTTTAAAGTGGTTATTAAAATGCAGGACATTACCATTCTGTCCAGCTGAATAGGAAATCAGAAATGTTGGATGACGCAGGCTACATAACCTATATGTTTCTATTTTCATGATACTAAGAGAGGACTTTATGTAATGTGATTATTTGAATAATCCTGGTTATTCCACATTCTTTCATGAAGGACATGACTTCTTCTGACTAAGACTATGTGACTTTCTTTTGGTTTTTTTGAAAGTCAGAAATTAAGAACAGTCTGTAACAAGGGTGGTAGCACAAACCTCTTGAAGTGCATCTATTGCACAAAAAAAGTTTAAATGAAAAGTTCATCAGAGCCTCAGAACTCCTACTGAGTAATCTGAATCCCCAGATGTGAGAGGGAGACTTTTACATCTCCTGTTACTCCTGAGTCTCCCAGGTCACATCTGAAGTTTCTATGAAGTTCCCCCTTACTTTGTTCTCTGAAATTAGGGTGCATGTCTTCTGGTTTGATCATATGAAAACTGCAATATGGGCTTGTAAACTGGACTAGAGGTTATAACTAACATAAATTTGTGATGCCAAGTAATAACTAATTGACTAGTTTCAGAGATTTAGGAGTTGTTAAAAACTACAAATAAGCCCACAAATATTTCTTATAGGTTTTGATCATGGAATAATTTTTTTCTGTGCTTTATGCTTATGAGGTACAAATTGTAATGGAGAAAAAAATATAAAGAGAGACAAATACTGACCCTCCAAAAATGTGTCTTAACACATGTGTCTCTTAACAAAAGTTAAGAAACAGCTGTATGTGGTATCTGGTGAATTTTCTTGCCTATGAGTAAGAGGATATGACATGCTAATTTTATCTTAAAAGTAAAAACTAATGCTTTTAATAAGGATTTGGTTAGTACTGATTCCACAGTTAGATTTTTCTATTCATCTGCAATTTAGTATTTATTACAGACAGACAAATTTCAGGAAGAAATATGCTTGGGGAAGAGTAGAGTGCTTCCATTTTTGGCATTTCTACAACCGTATTTTATTGACCACATGCCATATGGCCACACCAGCGATGATGCTGCAGCAGTTGGTCACTTGAAACGAGCTCTGATGCCATACATAAAATATATTGAGAGAAGAACCAAAAAAAAAAAAAAGCTATGCTGGCATATCAGTTAATTGGTTTCTAATATGCAGCAATACAACATCTGTTCATCTTTTATTTACTATTCTCTGGGCTTTTATTTTGGTAATAGATAAATGTACACTTAAAACATGTATATCTGTAGTTTGGGGTACAATGATTCTGTAGAACTCTCATTCCTGAACTCTTCTTGAAAATAAGCACCATTTTAAAAGATTCATCACACATGGCCTTACCATGCAACCATCAAGCCGCATGAAGTCTCACCTTCCCCAGGTTTGAGTGGCAAAAGGATGCTCATGAACAATATCAGAGCAAACAGGCAGGGTGGGACTGAACATATAAGAGGAAAGCAGCTTGTCTGCATCAGCCCTTAAAAGGACACAAATGTTTTACTTACGTAAACCTTGCTAATAAGCATTTAACTGTTGGATTTCAAGTGGTGTAATATGCAGTTTGTATTGACCATTATCACTGCCTCTGTATACTCTGTTTCACAGTGCAGTATTTACACTGTTCAGAAAAACTGACAAAACTTGCATCTAGTCAAGAATTAGGGAAACCATAATCTTGTCAGTTCTTCAGGGAATCATGACGTTCATATAATGGGAATACAATACCCACTTTCTGTAATAACAATGACAAACTTGAGTTTATATACAGTGTTTCTGATACAGCTTCTCATGGCTGTAGGTAAATTGTGTTGCTTACAGTTGAGAGTGTAAAAAAGATCTAAGCTACAGTTCACTGTGAAAGTCAAAAAAAAAAAAAAATCACATCCTGATATAGCACATTGGAATCCCTATTTTTATCTTCTGTATTGTGAATTATTTTTTAAAGGTTTAGCCTCTTTGAACGTGATGAAAGAATTGAAACTACAGAAAGGTATCTCATGTTTTGTGCCTGTCTATCCAGGACTCTGAAGAGGGATGCTCTCAAAGAATCTTCTAGGTTATATATAATTGCCAAGTGGAGAAATTAGCAGGGTGTGTACTGATTATTCTTCTTTGATGTTTCCTATCTCCCACAATAATATCATCCCAAACAACATGAATACATTTAGACACGGACAAATGCTTTCATCTGGAGTCATATGAGATGGTCTTAATTGAATAGTGCTGAACAGAGTGACATTTTACCCTTTGCTATATTTTATATTTCTGGATTTTTTCAAGCCTTCATAACATTTTTCACTCTCTTCCTACAACACTCTCAAAAAGACTGAATCAACTTTATCATGTATGTATCTCTTCCTCTTCTTCATCTTTTTGAAGTAAAGAAATGGTGTGACCCATTTTCGCAGTCTTCAGATCTGTCTCTGGCTCTTGAAGTGAATAAAAATTGAGTGAACTTGTGAAAATGCTGCTAATGCTTTGCCAGTTTCATCCCCCACTTCCTTCAGCACTCCTGGTGTGTGTAATCTGGCCAAAGAACCTTGTCAGTTTTAAAAGACTATAACCTTTTAACAACCATTTTCTGCTCTATTTTGCATGCTTCCTAATTTTTCCTCTGCTTTCGTGGATGCCTGATTTGGATACAATTTAATTTTTTTCATGTAGAAAGGAGCATGTAGGGTAGCATTTCATCTGGCTCTTTCTCTTCTAAGTGCCTACTGCCTTTCATGTGCTCCCAGAATTTCTCAAAAGCATGTATGTGGTCGATAAAAGACATTTAACTCTATCTGCTCTGACCAAAAATTCACGTGGCCTAAGCTATTCAGTACCTAGCTAATAACATCAACCATTCCTTTATATTGAGGTATCATAACATTAAAAATAGCAGTGGGAGTGATGAAACTCTGAGCTGTGTAAATAATTTAGGATTTGGAGTTTAATTTTTAATCTTTAAAAAGCACCACTTTTTAAAGAATGATGAAATTTTAGAATCATAATTTTTTCCCGTTTTATAGGTAGTCTGTGCAATACAATAAAGACAAAATAAAATTATAAGAAAAAATTGATGAGGAATAAAAAATTAAGGAGGAGCTGGAAGACTTCTTTGTCTGACATCATCTGATGCCTCCATGATGTTTGCAAATAGATTTTCTTCTAATTTTTGAAAAATTCAAATTTCATACAAACCATATGATTAATAAATATACTTATTCAGATAGAGAAGTGATACAAGATCAAAAGCCATAAAGACAAACATTTAGATCCATCAAAATTTTCATAATTAATACATTTTACCTTACACTGTCAGTGTGAAGCTGGGAATGCTCAAATAATGAGTAACTCCTACTGAAACAGCTCAAAGGGTGGTGAACAGGAAGTTTCTTAAATGCAGTGCAGGCCTGATCTTGCTCCTACTTTCTTAGGTGACCATTAGGTAATTTGACTATCAGGTCGTTCCAGATATTTCAGCTTTTGCTGTGACCAGAAATTCCTTTCAAGATCTGAAAACCTTAAAACAAAATAAACAACCCAAATTCTATTTTGCTCCTAAAAAAAAAAAATAAAAAAATATTTTAATGTACCAGTATAGGTCAAGTGAGAACACTTTTTTTTAAGTTTTTCCCGGTAGTGTATTCAAAGGTCAGAATTTGACTTGTTGTGCCTTCCACTCCCCATCTTTAACTTCTATATAGGATACTGGCAAAAGAAAGGCAATGGCAAAATCCCTCAGGGTCAGAAGCAGTGTGATTAACATGTAACAATTAATTCTGTGCCTTGGAATTCAATGGGCATTTTATTATAGATAATGAAGAAAGCATGACCAAACACAGAGAAAGAGCCAATCTTCTACTGTTTGCCTGACGAAATAGTAAATCTTCTGTACATCACTTTTTGGGTCACCTCAATTATATTGAGAAATCCCATCTACTGTTATTAAAGAGAGTTATCAGGATAGACTGACTCACTCACCAGCAGCATGATCTCAAATGATTTGGAAAGACTATTACCAAATAAATGGACATTAATAAGAAGAACAATCGGTCTGTATAAGTTGGTTAGTACAGGTACATCAGAGGAAGAAAGAGTGTCACTTGGACAAATAAGGAATGAAACCTTAAAGTCTCTTGAAAGGATTTAAATCTATCGACTAATGCAAAAGCATTAGTCTAGCACTTTGCTTTTCAAGAAAAAAATGTGCAGTGTGCTTTTGCAGTCTCCCATGAAGATGCTAAGGAAGGATGCAAGGACAATCATTTTGTTCGTCCCATCACTGGTCTCTGGAAGTTTCAAAACCTAATATATCAGAACTCTGACTGTATCCTCTAATGTCATCCCATAAATATTACCTCTGTTAAACCAGCATTTCACTGTTTAAGCTGATAGCGTAGAGTTAAACCATGACAGAAGAGAAAGGACATGATGTCCTGTAACTCCCACACTTTTACTACACACACATCAAGAAAACATAACATGAAAAGCTAAGCAAGATTTGTAGCAAATTTTTTGCTTATATGTTTCATACTCCCACACTGAAAGTTAGCTCACTATAATTTTCTTCATTTTTTTACTTATTATGTGGCAAGTAAGTCCTTTCTACATACCATTACTGAGCTCAGTTGGTTGGCCTTTTCTCTCGTTGAAGTGAGGAAACAGGGAGCAAAACAGTAGTTCCTGTACTCAAGCGGCTGTCCAAGTGCTATTCTTCAGCATACCAAAACTTCAGAGAGAAAATACGTCCTTTCTCCCAGCACATTTTGCTGAAAGATATTAATAGCTTGTCTCCTCCTGCCAACCCATGTTTTTCCTTTTATTTTTACCAGTTTCATCTGTTACAGAGCTTTTGAACGCAATCACTCAAAGGTTTGTGTAGAGTAGAAATGGTTCCCTACAGCAGTCTTATTTTAAATATTTGTTCCACATTTCTGTCCTTTGTTGTTTTATTTTACTTTTGATCAATGTACTGTATTGATTCATAGTACAGAGATACCTTTTCTGAGGAGACTATTGTGGATATGTCAATACATGGATAGCTGTGTTAGCTGGAACTGAAACCATTCCAAAGTAGCTTGATAACCTGAAATAGAGTACCTGCATTAACATCGTGTTCTGTCTGGAGTGATTGGTGTCACTAAAAAATAACTTTGTTGTGCAGTTTCCAGAGGTGCTGAGAAATTTTTGCCAGCTTTAGCTGTCCTGTCATAATGTCCCCCTAATGCTTCTCCATTTAGGTTTTCAAACAGGCTGTAAACCATAAAACTTTTATTGGTGAAGTGGTTGGTGGTCACAATTTCTGTATTCAGTAACCCTGTTTTCACACTCCCCTTTTTTTTCCGCTAAGTAATTTCTGGCCTCTGAGAGCCCTTTTCAGTTTGGATGTCTGACCCTTTCAGCCTGCTGGGTTCATGTCCACTCACAGAGTACTTGCCTTGTAGCAGCTGCCTAGATCTGCAATGCAGTTTGTGCAGGACAGGAGACATGATTAATAGGCACTTGGTGAGTAACAGACGTTGGGGTAAAAAAAGAATGAAACAAGCTCATAAAAAACAGGAAAGGCCAAGGGCACACCTGTCCTGTTAGCAGTTGTCAAATAAAAACTCTTTGATTAGACCATGTATCATGGTTTCCTTGAATTCGTAACTATTGAGTGGCATAACACCAGAGCCAATGTCTCTCCTTTAGAATTAGAACGATAAATCAGTTTTTCTTCTAAAATGTATCTACCAAACACATTTTAAAGTACATATTGTCAATCAGATCAGAAAAGAACCTTGTAAAGGTCTGTTGCTAATTACATAGTGGTCAGCATTTTACCATTTATTGTTTAAAAAACAACTTCTCCATTAATAGGACGTGTCAAGGTACTAGTAAATCACTCATTTGGTCTATAGAAATGCCTTTGCAAAGATAAAACAAAACTATGTTTCATTGTCTCTTGGCTTGAACACTGGTTCATTAGTGCTTCACTACTTCCAATAAAAAGAACATTGAAAGACATTAGCTCTGAAATTAAAACATATGAAGCCAGAAAAATGCTGCAGAGGAAACAATGTACAGTAGGTCATATTGCTGATCTGTGAGCATCCCAGAGAGGAATAGCATTCAAAACAAATCACTCCCCTTGAAGAGATGCACATTTACTCCCATCAAACACAGCCTTTTCTTATTTGTAAGAAATATGGACACATTAGTTTGTCTGATTAAAATGGAGTAGTCAACTGTTCAAATCATTATTTTGTTAAATGTACATTAAAAATTGTGCTTTACTAGATGGATATGATGATTGGATGGCCTCTGAAATTTATTGTATTTGAGCTCATATTCCTATAACTCAGTAGAATGTATAGCTAATAGGTTTGTAAAAAAGTCACATTACAATAGTATTACTTAGATGACATGATTGCATTTCAACAAGATCCAGCTCATTTGATGCACAGATAATTTACTTTAAACTCTGGATATATGTTAACCATTGGCCAGGAAACTTTACTTTTGTCCTGCTGCATGAGTGAAGCACAGGTCCTGTTGAAACGAGCTAGTCATGCTACAGAATTTGATGAAACACATTTCTTACAACTGTCGCCATCAAGTGGACTGACCCTGAGTGTAACCTTTCCAACCTAGCATCCATAACAGCTGGCAACAATGAGAGACTCTGCTCCATGAAGAAGCAGAAAACTTGTTCTGCTGTTGTCAAGGGTAAGTTAGCTCAATTTTGCCATCCAGGAAGACCTCAATAGAAAGCACATTACATGGAAGATAGAAGTTTCTTTTAAGCAGACTGCTTGAGCTAGTTAAGGATTTCAACTGGTATGACTTGTCAGCTTTTGCTCCATACAAAACATGCCTTACAAAATAAACTTTTATCCACAATTTTAGAGAGTGATTGGGAGATGAAGAAAACAATATTGTTTTCTAAACTCACGCTGAAATAGTTCAGCAAAACTGGAAACCTACACGCTGAGAACATAATACATGATTTAGCACAAAGTGTTAGAGACTGTTGCCATGTGAGAGGTTCAAGGTTGGATTATCTGTCCAGTCTTTCCCAGGAATGCAGTTTCAATAAGCATCTAGGAGGGCAGAGAGAAGAGCGAAGAGAAGCTGGCTGGGTTGCTGCATAGTATTACACATGTTCTGGTCTGCTTGTGCATTAGCATCAGCTCTCAAAGAGGGTGTTTGTTTGATCTGCCAGCTGGAAGTAAAGTGCAATGATTGCCAGCAAGAGTTCATCAGGAAGTTAAAAAGTGGGAGAAGTGAGGAGAGGCTTAAACAAAAACAAAAGCAAAAAAATATTTAAATGAGGGAACTTGATAGCTTTATATCTGAGTTTCAGTATGTACACATCTGCAGTACCTTCTGTCTGCAGTGAGAACTTACACAGCAACGCACCAAAGCGCAAGTATTGCCCAGAACACTTCTGATGCACCCAAAATTCATGAAGTTACAGTAGAATTTCTTATGTGGGCAGAATGAAGCTATTTACATTGGAATTCAGCCAAACCACTTAGAATTATAATCCCAACTCCTCTGTAATACATACCAGCCAGAGTTTTACTCTTAGTTTTCATGTGGAGAACAGCTTCTACAACGAAGTGTACCCAAAGATCCGAGTAAGCGGAGAGTGCTCAATTGAGGCTGACATGGACAAGGATCTGGTGCAAACACTGTCTTCTGTATCCCCCGTGTTTTCCTGGGTGGTCTTCCATGAAGTGGTCAAGACCAACCTTTCTAAAAGAGTTTGAACAGGTGAAACACAAGATAACATAATTAGTTTACCAAGGAAGACTTAAGGATATCCTCTATATGCATCTGTGTGGATGATACATGCCTTAGAAAGTCATGTCATAGTCTTGTGAAAAATATAAGGAACTAACCTTCTATGTGATATTTGGATGATATTATCTTTTGCTTTTGGAAGATATTTCAAAAATAGTGCCTGGGAACTTTAGCATGTGTGTTTTGGCTTGGACTCAATGAACTCAGTGGAGACATACTGAATTATGAACTGAGGTTGTGGGCTGAAACTGTGGCTCTACTGCAGTAGCTAGCAAATAGTCTACTTATTTTAATGAGGCAAGAATTTCATCACTGGATGTCACAATAAATCTAATAATAGATACTACATTTTTCCCATGTGAAAATACAAATTACTAAATTTGTAATCATCCCATGCTTGTATCTAAAGACTTGTATCATCCAAAAAACATATGACTAATCATGCTATTATATTGCTTAAATGGAATATGTGACCTATGAAAGCAAAGGAGAGAGAGAAAACTCTTCATTTTTAGGACTATATTTTCCTTTAGTGTACCTTATTATTGAATTATATCTTATTATTACTACTATTGCTATTATGATAGCTAATCATATGATGATTATTTTATTGAATGTTCTCATCAGAGTTTCTTAATTTCAATGATATTTTGACTACCCTGAATACCTTTATTCCTATAATCTTATTCTTAAAATAACTGTTAAATATACGAATTAATCACAGAAGTTCTTTCTGAGAAAAAAAGGTGCCTTGTTTTTCAGCAAGTGATACTGGCTGTCACAGGCTAGAAGTTAAATTAGCATTTAAATTAGCATATGCAACCTTAATTCTATTATTAAGCAATGGATGGAATATATCTTATGTCATAACATAACTATATACATATACATATTTGTCTGATTGAAATACTAAAGACATCTCTTGAACTAGACGCACAAAATCATTCACTATTGCACTGAAATGGGAATATTTTCCCACAACATTCTTACATACATCATCTGAAATCCAGGTCAGAATTTCTGTTTACTTCAGCAGTGGATTACAATGACCCTGTGAGCTTCAGATGAGGTCTTGCAGTTCCAAATCATGCAAGGTAGCTCTTGGTATTTGAATTCGCATTTCTGCAGCTTATTTTGATTTATGAAAATTATCGACTTAGGTTAGAAGCTCATGAAAAAGTTATTTCTTCAAAATAAAAAAAGGAGAAAGATTAAATCTTTCAATAAAGCTTGATTTCAATGTATTAATGAAAGGAAACAGACAATGAAAACAGACCTCAGCACAGATAAAAGTGTGTATAGTTTATTTTAGATGTTTCTTTATACTACTACACAAGTTATATATCATTTTGAACACGCAGTAAGCTAAAGTTTTAATCAAGACTTAAATGTATTTATACATTTGTGTATTTTATCACAGAATATTAGGCAGCATTTTATAAAATTGTCTTTGTAGAACTAAAGATCTCAGAGACGTTTCATTGAGACATTTCTTTGAGCAAAAAAGGTAATAAATATTAAAAATTAATGACAAATGTGCATAAGAAAAATATTACCCTTTTTACCTAATAATACATTTTATTGAAGTAGAGAAATAAAAATAATAGAGAAACTAAAGATGAAATGGACACCTATAGGAAAAATGATGATTATTCACATTTGCAATGAAGAATTTTAGGAGATTTGCCAGTACCACATTACAGGTGAGAACACATGCCAAACAGTGCCAACTCATATGTCCTTTATACCTGTTATAATGAGAAGAAAAGCAGAAAACACAGCAAATTCACAACTGTGCCACTCAAAGCCAAATAAAATACCACACCTACAACCATCAGAATAAGAATATAATAGCAATAGCTAAATATCTTTCAAAATAAGTTTAAGTAACAAAAGTTATGGAGAAAATTATGGAGAATCTAAGAGAAAATATACAGGACAAAACAACACTTAGATAACTTCTGCTGATTTGCCTGATGAAAACTGCTGTTGACATGCTTCTACATTTCCCTTTCCTGCCTTTTTCTGACTCATAAAAAGGTCACATTTCAAACCAGTAGTCCTTCAGAGCCACGAAATGCTAATCACTAAGCAAAATATATTATTTCTCAGCTCTCTTTCAGTGAAAATATGGTATAAACTATGATGAATACACATATGCATTCTTACTTAGAATAATAGAATCATAGAATCAACCAGGTTGGAAAGCACCTCTGAGATCCTCAAGTCCAACCCTTGATCCACTACCACCATGGTTACTAGACTATGGCACTTATGGTCTGGCATCAGACCACAAGCAATAAGCTTAATGAACCAACAGACTACTCAAAAATGGGCTATCTTAGAACTGAAAAACATATATTTGCTGTGGATCTGTAGGTAATGTTTCACTGAGTTAAGCTCATGATTTCTTTCAGCTAAGTAAGGTTTGAGATAAAACAAATAAGTCCTCCAGGATCCGAAAAATACAATTTAGTGGTGTTGTCCGAGGCAAAAAAAAATCCAAAATATTGTGGAAAATAATAGTGAGGGTTTCGGTATCGCAGTTTGCATAAATCACATACCACAGGCCTCAGTTCAACCGTTTACAATCATAACATTAGTATTAAAAAACCTTTGAAGTGATGGAGAGTGTATTTTACTGATGATAAACATTTTAATGATAATTTTTCATAACAGAGTTAATTCATGTATTGGTAAAATTATTTAAATTTTTCAAAAAAATTTTATTTCATGAAAAAGATTACTTTTAGCTATTCACGAAGTATTTTTAATTTCTAGTTGAGTTAACTGATAAATCAGTTAATGTCAGCATCACTTGGAGAATATATCCAGATAGTGTTCATTAACTCGTTTCTCTCAAGCAGGCACAAATTCTGGTACTAGAAGACTAAGATTCATGTACAACTCTGGCTAAAAAGTGTGGGCTTACACCCCTTTCACCTTGCTTTCGGAGCTGTTCCACTCTGTAGGACAACAAAATTGATTACTTAAGTCAGAGAGTAAATAACTCACTAGAATTCTTAGGACACTCATGGGAGAAGGACAACAAAATTGTAAATATCCTCTTACTGCTACAACCAGGAGATTCAAGCTGTGTGATCATTCTTCTCAAGTGAATATTTGAATTATCAGATCATTGGCCACTTTTTGATGGGGCACCTTCTCTTCATTTTATTGGAGCTTTTGCACTGGAAATATTCTTTCCAGTTGTTGACTTATGCATAGGCTTTTACATTAGGAAGTGAAATGTGGAGGGTATCAGTTGAATATTTAATTGCTCACACAAAACGAAGAGCATCAGATGGAAGTACTCAGACCAATACTTATACCATCCTTGATTATCCTCTATCTTAATATTGATGTATTTTCTAGGAGTTGAAGGTTGTGTATGCATTCATCTCTGTCAGGAGGAGGAACTGAGCATTAAACCTCCCCTAAATGAAGATGTTACCTAGAAATATTCTTCATAGCAAAGCTGCTGTCTCCTTTTGTTGATATTTCTCTGTATTAATTCTTTGTTTTCTTTGTACCTTTCTTCATGTCTTCTGAAATTAAATGCTTCAACTGATGTTCAAAGCCTTTTTTTTCTAATTCTTACAGCACTGGTCTTTAGTAAAGCCTTGACACAGGCCTTCACTCTCAGCTCATTCATAGAGAAAGAGACATGTAAGAAGCCATAAAAAAAAAAAAGAGCTTTCAGTTACAGATTTATGAGTATGATATAGATGAGCATGCACACAGGCAAATGCATTTGCTTATGTATCCACTACCATCGATTTGTACCACAGAAGTAACAGTGTCATTACCATCAATTATAATAGACATGCTACAATGATGAAAGATATGTATGTCTCATCAAGATTAATGCACACGATAGAGAAGGCAAAAAGTAAATATTGTAGTCCTTCCAAGTGGAATTTGTTCAGCAATTTTCATTAAAATTCAGTTACACATTTTCATACTAATTTCTACTATTTTAACTAATGCAAAAATGGGCCTTCTCCTTCCTTTTTTTTTTTTTTAACATAGTAAAAAAACACATTAAGAAAGCCTTGTAGTCTATCACTGCTTCCTCTGTCTCCTTTATGTCTCTTATTGGTTACAGCCTAAAGTTCTGGAAGAGAAAACAGATAGCATCTGCTCAGGGGTGTGAGATTACACGTAATCATAATCTTTTAAAAGAGAATGTACTTTACTTGCCAAACTTTCTTCCATCCAACTAGTTTTTTGTGTGTGGTTTTTCATGGATTTTTTAAAGTCACATGCTGTGCCACAACACAGAAAATAATTCAATTCATGAATAAGTCTACATGCAAGTGTTGCAATAATAATAAAAAAATTGTAAGGGGATATCTACAAACAGATGCCCTTTTTATTTTGGGAAGCACTGAGGCGCTGAGAGCTGAAGCAATTCCAGATTTCATTGCTGCTGGAAGTCCCTTTTTAAAGCTGGGAAGAAAAACTACCAAGAAATCCAATCCGGTTTTCAACAAAACCCAGAGATTCCAACTGTTCTGGCTTTATGCCAGGTTCGTTTGTGAATGACTCCTCATGAAATCTCATTATGTGGTGGGTGCTCCAAGAGGAATTTGTCAGCTGTAAATCACCTCCATTCCACAGAAGCAACTATTTTGACACTAAATGATGGGGCATCATTAGGTAGGCAAAAAGAAATGAATTATTGATTTCATGCAAATTATTTTACTTCCCTCAAAACTAAAATGTCACTTGTTTCTCAGGCCTTCAAATTATTATTACACAAACATACAACTACTGCATAATGTTATTTCTTACCCATAAGGAGCACAGTGTGGGATTTCTTCCCATGGTATAAGCTAGTAAGCTCTGTAGAAGAACCTAAAGATCACAGCTTTTGTACATAAGATTGGTAACACTTAACATCTGAACTTTTCTGTCTGGATAATTACTATGTGGAAATACCCAGCCTTTTGGTCAGGTTCATTTATACAAAAAAAGAACCATATCCTGTTGACACTAGTCTTTATTTGTATACAATCAAGGATGTTAGGCAGGATCCTTCAGAGATCAACCATCTTATCCATTAAAAAAATAATCTAAAGAAACTGGGATCACACTCAAGAAATGCTCTATTTTGATTCTGGTTGAGAAAGTCTTCTTTCCAGCAACTGCAAAAACAATTGTAGTTTAAATATCTCATTTTCAGATAGATGCAATTGAATGAGGTGATTCCCATTAAAAACTGCTAATTAGCAAATTCTAGATAATAGAATAAAAACCAGAATATTGCCTTATTTTAGATCTTTACACTTTTGGCAAGAGGATATTCATGAGATCTTAAATTAATATATCTCATACACACACCTCACATATAGACAGACATTTTATCTGGACATTTTAACCTATGAACTAAATCCTGCCTATGATATTAAGAAAATAATTTCTCACTTTTGCATGTGTAGATTTTTAAGGAATGTTCTCTAACAAGCCTAAGCTTTCTCCAATCTTCTTTTGGAGAACTGAGTTTAGAACACTTACTAAAGGATTAGGATACAGCAAATTTGGTCCCCTTCAAGATGCAACCTCTGCAATGGACTGAGAAGTGCCTGGTCACTGTGGTGATGTATCACCATGTACTTGATCTTTCCTACTCTGAAAGACTGCAGCAACTGAGCTGAAGCAGTCTCCCAGGGCTGGCCAGGAACGGGTTGACAGTCAGCTGAGTAGGGGGTGATTTTGGGGACTGACAGGAAGGTTCAGGAAGGGGTCATCCAACTCACCCACCTTTTCATTCTCTTGCCTCCCACTGGAAAACATGGCATAGCATGTAGTCTACACACAAAAAAACCTCACAAGTGTATGGAATGCTGAAAATCAGAGGGAATTGGATCCAGATGTACAAAACCTCTTCTTGTACACCCTCATAGGAAGTAAAAGTCATAACCTTCGTGGGTTCCAGAAGGCAAAGGATATATGACCATTCAGTCCCAATGAAATCACAGATGTTATGAGTTTACATGAGAGGACTGTTACGTCTCTGTCAAATGATAAATAGTCCCCCCAGCATCTCCCAGTGCATCAGATCGCTGCACTGTGCTGCTTCCATGGCAACCAGCCGTGCCCAGGATGGGGCCACTGCGCTGCAGAGGCGATGGATGCTTGGCAAGCTGGAGACACTGCGCCACAAACTGACCTTCTCCTTGCCAGCTACATAAGTCTGGCAAACTGAAAGAGCATAAATAGTGCTGTAAGAACCATGGGCTCTAGTTGTTTGTAAACCACTGAAGGGATGGGAAGGAGGAGGGGAAGCCAAAGTGCCTATTGAGGAGTATTTGCTGTTGCTGCGAACATGAGAAGGAGTTCTGGATCTGTATTTTGGAAAACCATGACCTTTCCCAGAGGGTTACTTAAATATTTGAAGCTACAGTGATCTCAAATATGCACTGATGTATATTCTTATCAGAAATTGCTGTAGAAATTATGCTTTTGCTGCACTCAGTAAATTGCATGTTTACAGTTAATTTCTTTTTCCTATTGAAAATGCATAAGCATATCGGTTTCACCTTGAAAAACACTCATATTGGGGAAAAAATAGTGTAGTTTATTTAGAAAATGCTTTTTGCAAGAATATTTCTGTATACTTTCAACTTTATGGGAGGTTATGACCTTAAGAAAGACAAGCTGTCAGAAAAAGAAGGGAAGTAGATATTTCAGACATCTCTTTTGATTCTTGGAGACTCTTTCCCTTCCCCCATTTTCCATATTTTATACAGAATTTGCTATTCAAAAAAATTTGGTTGCTTTTATGCTCTAAATGTACTTAAAAGTACTAGTTATCTTTAATAAGCCTTGAAGCTTATTAAGTATCTGTGCAACATGAGTTTCTACTCTTATTTATTTGAGTAAAAATATAGTTTCAAGAGATGGCAGCTTTTGTGCAAGGCCAACGTATTACATTCTTTATCAGAACTCTTACTGTTCCTAAAGTTCAACTCAGAGGTTTTAGTGATCCTACCTACAGCATCCCCCCGTCCCCAAGCATTTGTCACGTCACAGCTGAAGGGGCAGCAAAGTGTTGGTAGGAAGCAGGCAAATACTGACCAGAGCTGAGTCAGAGAAGAAAGCAAGAACAACTTAATTTTTTCATATCATGATATTACAGTCCAAGAGACTAAGAAATACAGAATATCCTGGGAAAATATAAAATTATTATGATATGTAGCCTTAATTCAAGTAGGCATTTTAAGGTCCAAAGAAATTATACGCTCTCCTTATTTCTCAGCTAAGCACAGCACCCCATTAAACGTGTCTGTAAATACGGAATGAATTAAATGCAAAATGTTGAATTTTTTTTTTTATTTTAAATCTATGTAAAACATATTTGCTGTTGACTGACCTACCATAACAGGCTTATTCAGCAGAATAATCCAGATCTCATTTCAGCCAAGCACTTCAGCCTCAAACGAACTTTGAGGATGTGCATTAGTCACGCCAAGACAGGTGTACATGTTCAATGGCTGAAATGAACTGAGCCAGTTGGCAGACACTGGGTTTTACTAAAACAGATTCTCGCTTTACTGCTGCTAGATCAGAATGTGAATTTCTGTTAAATAACACATAACAATTAAAATTTATTTAAAACATTACCAAAACCTACTCACCACTTTGGTACTGTCACTAATGTACCACTCCCTGGCTCCCCCCTGAGACTCACCTTTCCCATATTTTCCAACCGAAATTCTCAAAAAACGCTTTGGAGCATTACAACTGTATGAGTAACTGCCCACAGCTGTCAGTGAGAGGAAAAAGCTAAACAGTGAGAAACTATAAAAGTGAAATAGGACCAATTTCAATCGATATTTTTATCTGTCAGAAAATGTACCGGAATAGAGAAAGCAAGGAACAAATAATCGTAAAGGGCAATATACTAACAGGGATGGATATGTTTGGAAGTACCTAGGGCTACACATACATGAGTCTCCGTATCTTTGCTCCCTTGATGTCTGTGTGAAAAAGCCACAGACAGAAACTGGCTCTGAGAGATTTTGGGAAAAGTGTTAAGAAATCTACATCACATCCAATAAAATGCACATAGTTCCGGTTTTATGGTAATTGTCTTTCTCTTTCATATAAAACACTCAGGAAAGCTGTAAACCAGTGTAACGCTTAGGAAAGAGGAAAAATTTGGGAAAAGAAAAAGAAAGGAAAACTTGGAGATTTATAGTTTTACATTTTATTTTTCTTTCTTTCACACTGGTAAGAACAACAAAGCATATTTCTACAGTCAGGTACATACTCAAGAAATAACATTCACATTGTGTTTGTGAATAAAATATAGAATATATTGTGAATATAGCTAATTCCTTTTAATCCATTAACAGCAAGAGTTCCATGATCATCCTTAGTCTTCAATGAATGGGACACACACCATACAGATTTTGTCTATAATTCTTACTCTCTCAAAGAGTACCCAGGCATAGTTTGATGTCCAACAGGTAGTTTGGAGGCATTTTGATGTTTTCATCGAAGTGCATTTGATTAGATGGCAATGAGTTATGCAATTATTTTTCAGGACTAGGGAATGGTCTTGGTTATACTGTTTCACAACATGTTTATCTCTCTGTCCATGTGTCTCACCTCCTCTCTCCCTCTCTGACTTTGACAAGACCTTCCATTTGAAAGTTTTGTCAAATTGGATATGTTCCTTTGGAAATCTTCAGTTCTGATAAGTTTTCCCTTTGCAGATGGAAATGTTTTATTGTAGAAAATTCCTGATTTTAGTCCTGAAGTCTTCTTCAATGTTATTTCTATTTACTCTCTGACATAAATATATATTGACCTCTCCATACTCCGTTGATGTTTTGCATGGGTTTTTTTTCCTGTTAAAAATATATGAAAATATTTGTAGAAATAAAGGGATTTCATAGCCTTACAGGAAAATATTTTTTTTTATTCAGATTTTCAAAAATATTTATTAGCCTAACACAATTTCAAAATAAATTAGTGAGACAATAAACATGCTGTAGGGTCTGTATTATCATTATTCCATGTTTATTCCATCAACTACTCTGGAATGAGCCCAATTCTATAGGTTACTAAGCAACCTTGAGAAAATGACGAAGATCCTCAGTTTCTCTTTCAGTCAGAGAAAGTTTGTCAAAATAGTTTAGTGCACTGCAGAATTAATTACCAGCATGAATATGGTAATTATATTGTGGTCTGACAAGTTTTACCTGTACTTTAAGTGGGTTGCATTAGTGATCCACATAATATTTACTCTTCTTACAAAAGGAATTTGGAAACCTTGACGAATTTCAAAGGATTTCCCCTACTGAATTGAGTTGCTCTTCAGGAGACGTAAGTATTTACTGACCTAACTGCTGACAGTAATAACAGCACCCATAAAACGTCACTGAGCATGTAGCACATTATGAGCAAGCCTAAATTGCCATGTAAGGCAATTTAAATGTACAGAAGGTTACTTCCAAAAACACAGAGAAATGTAAACCCCACAAGGTATTGAAAATTCAACTTTATCAGCTGCAAATTTGCAAGCAATTCATAAACTTCAACATTTTTTGGAAAGCTCTTTCGCAAGTGCATAAAAAATGTTCTCAATGTCAGTAATAAATGACAGGCAAGGAATTTTGGCAGCAAATGTTTCAGCTGTCCTCCTGAAATGGATGAATATTTGCCTCCTTACATTAATTCATGTTACAACACGTACACGGGAGAATGATAATAGGGTTCTTCCCTCCTGCTTGTCATGTATAAAATATTGTACCACTTCATAACATTAAAAGGGTGAGTAAGGCCAGACATTGTTTAAAAAGAAAAGGGAAACCTAAAGTTTGAAAAGGTAACATCTTCAGTGTGAAATGTATTCAGGAACAATGTCAAATACCAACCTCTTCTCAAGTGCTGGATCCTGCTAATTCCTGCTGACAGCTATTCTCATGCTTACCTTGACACATTTGGTTTTAAATGTCAGACTGGTTGGATCTTACTTCTTCCCTAAACATTCACCAAAAAGACAAGGAACACATTTGCTAAAAAAAAAAAAAAAGGTAAAGAAAAAAAGAAATCATGTGCAAATGTGAAACCTGTGAAATGTTCTATATGGAGATTTCCTTTCAGAGAAAAATTATTCAAAGTATCTTATTTCTTACCTCCTGAGACTGAAAAATAGAGTTTCATATAGACAGTATCTCCTACATGTGGAAGAACAGTAGTCTGCTAATGAACCTGTTTATGCAGTGCTTGCACTGGTATACCAAAGTACATGGGTGATGGGGAGGAGGTGTGGCCATGAAAAATGTCATCTCAACCCTTCAGTTCTCTGTGGGTCTCTGAAAAATCTGCTGCCTCCCTCATCCCTGTCTGTTCAGTGGCTACTTTGAAGATCAGGGACTATGAGAATTTTCAAATATCTTTCTCTTAAATTGGATGGTCTTAGAATTTTACACTTCTGTAACAGGGTGTTGTGTCTCATTTTTTGAAATTATCAGATTTCTTATACTCTGAAGTTGTATTCATAAAGAATTTTTGCGGAATTTGTCCTGGACCCTGTTGCTCTTAGAGCAAGAGATATGCCTTGTACATTAAGAAATTAATCATTCATTTAAATAGCTTTTAAACTCTCAACAGATCTGGTCACTCCTTCTTCATCCTCCCTTTCTTTAAGTGGTGCCATAAGAGATCAGAAGTGAATATGAGGAAACTAAGGGAACTCAGTTGATTCATATTGAGACTGGTTGCCTTCCTATGCAGTGTTCTCATTAGGTTCTCAAAGTTTACACCGTTTTATGGGGCATGTAGTGGTTGTTCATCAGTCAGTACTGTAGAAGAGTCCAAACTAAGTGATCTGAAGAACCTGAAGGCATTAGAATAATATTTCTGTCTTTTCCTGCCTTTTCTATATAACTGATGTTTTTGGCAGATATTAACCTTTTTGTATGCATCTCTGCAGAACGTTATGGAATGAAATATTGTATTAGGGGCAACAGGGTCACAATGAAGATAACTAAAAGCACTGCTGGAGTACTCTTTGACTTTCTAGTCTGACAGATCTTGTTTCTAACGTTACCTTGTGTCAGGCCTCCAAGGAAAGTACACTTCAAGAGAGACTTAGTGCATTTTTTCTAAACAGATGAGAGAAAAACAATCAGAACAAGACACTTTGAAAGCATAGCACTAGATGATGATTGACTTAGGTAATCCCAGAAAACTTCCCCTTGTTGAACTTGAAGCTGGTAGCTGACCCTTATTTATTTTTCCTTCTATTCTTCTGTACCTAAATGACTGTCTCTGACCATCTTCCCACTGTCTAGAAAGAAGCACCAAAGTCTGTATTTTTGGCTGGCATTATATTGGCCACTGGCTTCAGAAAATGCTAATCCTAAACTGAGTATGTTCTCTGGGCTGACCTCATGGAGGCAGCTAACCTGTAGGCACTACCCATAGTCAGACACCAGTGCTAATGCACACTTCAAAATCAGATGACCAAAGAATGTGAACATTCTGGACAAGAATTTTCAAAATAAAAGAGTGGTATGAGAGATTTAGCACACAATAGCCAGCAATGAAAGCACTGCAGGTACTTACAAACAAGCAATCCTCAAACATCAGGTTGTTTCCCTGCATATCATGATCTCCCCATGGGATGCTTCTTGAAGGTCAATATTTTCCATGACAGATGCCAATCCAGTTTGGAGATGTCTGCAAAAACCCATCCTGTAGCTTTCTCAAGAGGTTTTGTAACCATCCTCTGCTGGGTGTGTAGGCATAGACAGCATTATGTGCTGCCACATGAAGGACCTACAGCTGTTGCTGGCTCTTGTACAGATTTGACTATACTCTATTTCTCAGACACATCTGAGCTGTGCCTCCTTATTGCATTGTCACTGAGCAAAATGCAAAGCTTTTTTCCACAGCAATATGCACAACTAAATTTATCCTTGAGTTAAAAACAGGGTTCACTAACAGAGCTGATGTAAGCAGATTTCAGTTCACAAATTTCCTGAACTCTGAAGTAGACTCCCTGATCCTTTATGGACATGATACTGGTGGCTTTGATACGGCATGATACTGTGCTATTGATATCTGGAGATGTCCTACACATAGCTTAGATTGAAAGACTTATTTTCCCATCCATTAGCCATGAATATCAGTTTCAGATAACAAACACTTAGTTAAAATCTTTTCCCATAAAGATCTAGTTGTTTTTTTTTTTCTCTCTCAACTTCTTTAGGAGTAGTTGTAGTGGAAATGTTGTTTAAGTCAATAAGGTAAATAAGTCATCTATTTTAAAAGGTTGGGTTGTATTAAAACAGGCACAGTACCCTTGCTAATAGATACTGCAGTAGTTTATAGCTTATGAGTTTATTCTGTTGTGTTGGCTAATTACAGAACAACTAGCAAGGCAATAAAATAAAGCTACAAAATGAAATGTTACACAAGCTGTATCACTGGCAACTAGGTAGGATAACAATTGCAGGTAGGAATCCACATATACATTTAGAAAGAACAGTGGAAGAAATTAAGAAAGATTAATTTAGTTGAGAGAGGGGTTGTAATTACTGTCATAATCCAATTTGTTTTCATTGCTAACACATATAGAACTAAATATGCCAGCTAGCATATATTCTGTGTACATAGAATAGACATTATGTGCTATTGCACCATAGCCAGAACTAGATTAAACTCTGTTTCAGCCTGTGTGCATAAGCCTGATTCCTGGTTCATTTTGATTATCTGGTCCTAAATCCTCTAGCAATGCTTCTAGAAACCCAAGCTTCCTAACCCCCCTAGCTGCAATTTCTACTGCTAACTTCAGACCTGCAAACATCAGAATTCCTAGTTTGTCTGGATAGCCCCTAAAAATTTCACTTGAAACTGATGGTTCAGCCCTAATAAATCAACACTTTCATGCAGCTAATGAATGATGGCAGTGAGCTACTTTGTACCTAGGAATAATTTTAGCCACTGTTATCTGACCTGCAGCCTTTATAAAAACCCTATGAGTAAAAACATGGTTTTATGAAGAGTGATGAATTCTGTGATTCCATGAGGATGTGATTTCTTCTTTTTATCTTCACATATCTAGTGACTGGAACACTTAAGTAATGGATGCCAGGTAGAAAACGCTTATGTGGGGAAAAATATGAGATCTTTCAGTCATATTCATGATGTTAGTAGTTATCACTCTTTTTCCCTTAGTGAAAGTCTTAACATTTTATGCAAACACAGGATATTTAAGAGGCAAAAAAGGAAGCTAGACTACTTTCTAAGCTAGCACAGAAGGTTGGAATCCCAGAGGTTAAATCTCTGCTACTTTGCATGACAGAAGAGATTTGAATATACCTCATATAGGTTTTAAATGACTCTGCTAATGACTAGATTATTGAGGACAGAGGGCAAGATTAAGGCATGATGGGACTGGAAAAGTACTTCATAGTTTAGTTCCAGGAATGAGACTAGACCAGTATATAGTGTTTGCAGTTAAACAACTGGTTAGTAATAGCTTATTACTGTTTACTATATTATGCCACACTTTTCTTTATGGCTCAGTTAGGTTTTTCTCTTTTTTACTGTATCAAATTATTGGTGGTATCTTCTATAAAGATTTTTTTCATTGCACCTATTTAGTCTGAACTTTTACAAAGTGTAATTTTCTTTTTTTAATTTCACAAGAATTTGATATAAAATGCTGTAGGACCTTCTTATAACACCATACTAGAATTCTGGAAAGTTTTAGTATTTTGCAGCCTATGAATGTTTGTGTTTCACAACTTCAAGATCTTGTTTCCCACAAACCTCCCATTTCAGAGCAACGTTGTTAATAGGATTACTTGTGTTTCTGCAACAAGCCTGAGCATTTCTGTTCCCATAAATTAACAAATCACATGGAGAAGAAAACTACTAAATAAGTTGTTTCTCAAGAGGTTGGGTGAGGCTTACCCTTGGAAAGCTGCACTGCAAGCCAAGGACAGTATGTATAAATGCACTTCATTGAGTACATCTTTCACTCCATGGAGACCCATCAGCCCTCCAGGCAGATTCCTCCCCTGTTTTCTCAGCACACCCATAAATCTTGAAATCCCTCCCACTGAAAAAAAGCAACAAATGATTCTTATTCCAAGGCAAGCACAGCACATCAGCTGATACAGCCGGGCAGATCTGCTTTTATTAAAGACAGATGAATGTGTGGGTTGATCCCTGAAAAAACATCACAAGCTTCTTGCTGACAGTGATGAAGTCTTTTGACACTTGAATTTTGTTATTTACAAAGTCCAGCCTTGTCATGTTCAAAAAGAAAAGACAAGCTTTCTGAAATTAGTGGAATGGGGAGAAATAGGGCCCTTAAAAGGACAGATGCTCAGTACCTACCACAGGCAGAGCAAACAAACTTTCCAGAGGAAGTCTTCATTTTCCAGACCTTTAGGAGATCCCTGTAGCAAACAGTGCTGACAGAGTGTATCTACATCATCCATTCATTAATCTGAATTACTTCTTTTAGTGCTTATGCTGTTGAAGCCAACTCTGTGATTGCAGTGCATTTGCTCTGGAAGGATTTCTGCTGTATCATGCACTAGGGAGAAATAACTGTTGAGTACAATTTAACTCTCTAAGCTGAGAGGGAAAAAATGAATAGTAATTATTCCCGCTTGCTTGCCTTTCAGGAAATGTGCATTTTAAAAGCTCATGTAACTATAAAAGCAGTTGCATGCTGAGCAGTTTTGAAAGATTTTTAAGCAGTTTGAAATTCACGATATTTACTGCCTCACAAGGACCACTGACAACTAGGATGGGTTTGGATCCACTGTTTACATTTCATAAATCAGACATGATTGAAACAGGGAACAGAAGCCTCAGTCTCATGAATCCTCTGCTTACATATGGCTTCTTTGTATCAGGATCATAAACATTTGCATTATTGGAAGCTTTCATACATAAGAGGATTTTTTCACACACATTATATTATCTGCTAGTCAACAAGTCTGAGAGAGACTCAGATGCAGAAAGTTATTTAATTCTAATTAGGGTACTAATTATTTGTGGTTGTAAGTTTCATTCCTAGACTGGGAAGGATATAAAATATCCTACACTTCCAGGAGTGCATAACTATAAATTAAATATAGAAAAACAGAATAGGGTTTTTTAGGAAGCGACCCTTGGAGGTTGTTTAGTGCAACCCTATGCTAAAAGCAGGTGCAGCCTCAAAGTCAAATCAAGTTGCTCAGTGCTTTTTCCAGTCAAATTTTGAATATTTCCAGGCTGTATCTTTCACAATCTCTCTGGGAAACCTGCTCTGGTGTTTAACCACTCTCATTACATTTTTTTCCTTATATACAACAAGAATTTTAATTTTACAAATTATGAATGTTGGTCTTATCCTTTGACTGTGCATCTCAGAGAAGAGTCTGGAAATCTTCTCTATAACCATCAACTTATTACAAGAAGTTACATTCCCTTTAATTTTTTTTTCTCCAGGCAAAACAAACCTGGGACCTTCAGACTTTTCTCTTGTTCCTTGTGTTTCAAGCATCTTCCCATCTCATTGGACCACTGTTAGAATTTCTCCAATTTGTCATTGTAGTTCTAACACTTGAAAAAGGTGACAAAATGCGGCACAATACTCCACGTGAAGCCTCATGAAAGCTGAATAGAGGGTGAAAATCTATTCTCTTGGCCTGCTGGCTACTTATGGCTTCTGTGTTCCACAGGATCCACAGCTCCTCTGTGGCTGCTTCCCCTTGACCATCAGGTTTGAGGAAAACACCAACAGTTTCTCTTTACCCATCATTCTAACCATGTAGTGATCCTTGATGTACTCAAGGTTTCCTTTGGCAGTATCATGACACCCACATGGACAAGGAACAATCAGTAGCAGCCTGAAATGCAGATGCACCTCGGCAAAGTCTACACAGTATTCCACATTTGGATCCCAGAGGTGTAGTTTCACCTGGGAGACTTCACACACACACCAATATGATGTTAAGGAAGCTCCCACTTTTATTATTTGTCTGGTCTTATATACAGTTATGAACACAATTATTTAATGCTTGATTGGCTACACACCGTTCACACGCTTCACACTTCGTTCTTATTGGGTGGATAACATATCTTTATTTTAAAATTTTCTTTCCTCACACCTGGCCACAACATCTTGTTTATCTAGTTCTTGTTATGCTGCTGGCCTTCAGCTACAGAACTTTCTCAAAACCATCTTGCAGCTGCGTCTTCTTATGTGAACTGCAATTCTAGGACTTTCCCTAACCTGTTAGCAGCCAGTTCACAGATATTTCTACCCAAAAGATTCCCTACACAGGGGAGCAGCAAGCGTCTCACGTCAACAAATCCAGTTGGCAGATGACTTTCATCATCCCTTACCCTTCCTGTCTGAGTCACTGGCTCCATCACCTGGACTCAGGCACAATTTGGGTACTTCCCCAGAAGTGCCCATTCCTCCTCCTCAGCTCCCAAACCCTACTATTTCAACCAACCACTTGTAAGGAGAAACATCCTCTTTTGTGCCAAAAATCACCGTCTTTCAGCTCCCACTGTGGCTGGAGTCCCCATTTTCCCTGCACTGGCTGGCTGTCCTTCCTTCTGTGCAACATGGGGCTGGGATTCTTGTCACTACAGAGTCTTTGCAATTAAATTGTCTACCTCCCAGTCATCCTTCTGTGGTGACATGCTCTGCTCTTCTCCCCCCTCAGGCTGATGACAAGGAGTTCCACTAATATCTGTCAGTGAGGCTGTTACAGCAGCCCTGGCCTCAACCCTATGCCTCCCTGCTACCCAAGGCCTGCACATCTCGGTCCTCTTTCAGCACATCCATCTGGGTTAACAGCAATGTCTAATATACTCTAAAAAGGATTGAAAATTTTTGATACTTTGCTCTAAAAAAAAGTCAGTTCAAAAATGTCCAGTTTTCATTATAAAGTGTATATATATATATATATATATATATACGTATACACACACAAACTGAAGTTTTCTGATTAAAGACAAAATTTGAAGTCAGTTGTGAAATTACTATTTCTATAGCACCAAAACAAATTGTCTTGTTCCCCTCTTAATCTTTGAACCTTGGCTATGAAGGCCGAAAAAAGACACACAGTATAATAAATCACCTATTGAAGCTGCACATTTCTGTGTGAGAAATAACTTGATGTTCTTTCATGAGGTTACTTATGAATTGTTACCCTTAAGCTGTTTTCACATTAGTTTTGAATTTCCCACCTTGTTGTTGTGACAGCTTTTGAAGCACTCCTTTTTGTAAAATGCAGCACCCAAATCACTAGGCAAATCTCTGTTTAAACGCCCAGACCACTTTCAGCTTTTCAGCTTTCTATGCTGAAATTAACAACAAAAATGGTTTTTCTTAAGTTCATTCCTTGTCCACTATTTGCATTCTTCAGCAATGCACATTAATGAGTTAATAAAAATGCATCATGGAATCATTTAAGATTTAACTGCTAATATGAGACATTAACTTGCAGGGCTATGATAGAGATGATCATGCACAATTATGTTTGATGATGGTGTCATAATTATAATTTTTGTTATATTTTTAAAATACAGTATGGCAACTGCTAGATGTTTAAAACTGTTATATAAGTTTAAAAAATAAATGTTAGGGTAAAGCTTCCTGTCCTGTCTTGATCACAATGACTGGTTGGTCACATAATTCTTCTCAGCTTTCCCCATCACAAAAGCACCTCTTGGATATATTTATTAAATGTAACAATTACTCTTTATAAATATTCTTTTTCTCAAGAAGCACTCATGGAATTTTTTTTCATTTAAAAACCTTGATGTTCAGTGGACAGAAATATCATCAGGCTATAGAAGCTTTTTGCTCCTATCTTTTAATGTTGAAATTAAAATTCATTTACAACACCAATTCAGTCATTGTTCTGGTTTTACTCAAAAAAAAAAAAAAGTTTGCTTAAAAACTCTTGTATGCAAGAAAAAAATCTAAGTCTGAGCTCATGTTCATTAGTAACTACAGAAGCCCTACCTGATCTATGGAGAGAGCTGGAAAAACCAGGAAATTTCTGGACCACATGATGCAAGTTTCACTGAAATATAGTTATATCTCTCCGTTCTGGAAGAGCTACATAGACCAGAAAGACATATAGGTATGAAATGCTTTAATAGCTCTTAAACTCCCTCCTTTACTTTTACCAGTGAATTTACTTGTACATTATCTCAGACCAAAATTTACATAAAAAAAAAAAAAAATTCCCTCCAGATAGAGGAGTAATATCTCAGGTTTCTTTGGGTTATCTTTCTACTGTATCTTATTGCTCATCAAAAATATTTTTTTGCAATATTAATGTTCCAAAATGTAAGCTCTATTAATAGTGCAAAGAAATTATAATGATGATGGCTGGAATACTACACAATTTTAAGTTGTTTTACAATTTAGTAGCTGGGATGTTTTGAAAAGACACAATCTTTTCTCTTTTTTGTGAAGTCAAGTTGCTGGGAAAATAGCAAAAGAATCTTTTGTGATTAGTTTCTTAATTCATAATGTAGGACAAAAGTCAATGATTTGTCAAAAATGAATTTTAAAATTCTAGTTTTATGACTTTTAATTTTTAAATTTATGGTTATTTTGGTATAAATTGGTCAGAAAGAGGGAAATAAAACCATTAGTCTCAGTTCCAAATCTTTTGCTTCATATAATTGTACTTTCACGGAAGAAATAAATATATTCACCTGGTGTATGCTATTGGACTTGAATAGTGAACCATGATGGCTTTTAAATGAGAGAGAAACCTGGTGAATGTTTTTTGGTTTTTTAAAGTCTTTTGTAGTGAAGAAAAAATTTTTTTTTCCAGATCTATCTTTGAATAAACTTCTTAATAAATGCAGAAAGTTAAAAAATTAATATACACATATAAACACATATTTCTGGTGATGTATATTTAAATACCATAAAGCACAGAAATAAAAAGAAATAATAAGTTCTTGCTAGTGCGCTATTATTGTAATCTCATTTCTGCATTATGATAGAGTTTTTATATCTTCACTTTAGTAATGAACCCTCAATTCCTGTCTAATTCATTGCATGTGGTGGCAGAAAAGGTGGACTGGTATATTATCTCTGGTAGACATTTGTGTTAGCAGTGTTCTCTCCTTGTATAATTAATTAAATACTGAAAGTGGAGAGAAAGAAAAAGATGGATAAATTCTTAATAGTGATCAACATGGTCACAAATGAAGAGGAAGACCTTAGTGCAAACTTCTACTCCAACTAAAATGACCAAGAAGTCATCATCTGACAATTAGTCTTGCAGCCATCCTGTACTCTGACAAGGTTGTAACAAGTTACATGATCCCCATTATTACAGATATAAAAAATACACTTTTAAACAGATCTTTAGATGGCAATAGTTATGTAGAAGGCCTCTGAAAGTCCTATGCCAAAGAGTCTGAGGAAGAGAAAAAGTGATCCTTACAAATGAAAGTTTTTTAGGAACCACCTTACAGGAGGAAAACATCAAAAGGAATTTTTGCCTCATACTCTGTGTTACTCTGCCTGCACTAAGCAGTGATAGACAGACTTATCCAGAGAGTAGAGAGTGCTGAAGGCATGTTTGAACAACATCTACTGCATCCTCAGTTGTCACAGGTGCTTCACGTATTTCCCTGTATTGGTGTCCAAGAGGATGTGGCTTAGAAGCTGTGTGTCCTTATACCAAAAGGAAAGCAAAGCAATAGGTTGACCATGGTAGTCATGGGACCAATTGATTTATCTTGCCCATTTTCTGTGAGGATTTGTAGTGCAAATCAAGAGGCAGACACAATTAATCTCTTCACTTTAAACAAACTGCTGGTCAATTTACATGTATATCAGGTTCTTTACACACAGACTGTAACTGCTGTTAACTCTGAGAGTAATAACATTGAGGCATCTCCTATGAGGTAAAAACGTTAGCATTCAGCTTTCTAATTATTAACAAGATTAATCCTCTCTCTTGCTGTTTTTAGAATTCCAATCAAACTATTTAAAAATTTAGAACCTGCTCTATGGGAAAAAGAAATCTTAATTGGGCAGGATGTGCAGATTTTCTGCACATAATTGAGAGCTCAGGTTAACCACTCCTTGCCAAAGCTATTGTGAACTAGGGGAGTTGCTCCTTCTACTTCCCCTGTAAAAGAGCAGGAGCAAGACCTGGGTTCAAATCCCCAAAGAGCATTTGCAAATGTGAGGTGATTATAGCAATTATCCACAGGATATTGTACACAGCAGTGGTACAAAAATATTGCAAGTTGGATACATGATTGAAAATGGAACCATTTAAGACTTAAATATCACAACAGCAGGCAGAGTTATGATAAAGGTCTCAAAATCACTTGAGCACATCAGTTATTTACTTCTATTCTGCTTAAATACAGCAGGCATATTTTCTTTTCTTTTTTTTATTTTCTGTGAGGACAGTTCCCAATGGAGGTAAATGGGAGTAAAGACAATTAAAAATAAAAAAAGGCTAATAAATAATAATAAAAAAAATTATACATGAAGGATCCCTGGATTCGTCCATGAATCATATTCTTTTTCTGCTTTTCCTTTTCCTCACTCATATCCCTGCCAAGATTTTCTGCTTTGATGCCCACAGAAATCATGCAACCACTGATGAGAAGACTGAGTTACAACCATGAGTTGATTTTACCCATTACACTAAAGTATGGGGACAGGGAATTTCTTAGAACTGCACACAATACAACTGCAGCAACACTAATGACAAACACCCTTACACTGAGAAATTCACCCACCACAGTCTATGACAGAAGGGAAACCCCTGTCTCCCACACAGTCTGACAGAGAGTTTTTGCCATTGCCTGGAAGGCCAGGATTTCAGCCAATAATTATGAGGTAATTTCAACATCACCAGCAGTAGGGCTCCATCCTTTCAGCAGATGACACACTGACAGCCTTGCCCTTGCCTTTATAGGTGAGGCCATTTTGCAAAAGGGCCACTACTCAGAAGGGAGGAGGGGGAAGAAAGCAAGATTCTATTTCTTCTTATAGCAGAATTTCCATAGAGGTTTATGTTACAAGATCTGTTGCTTAAAGTATTTGAATCTTATTATGATGGCTGCAACCTGAAGAGCATAGCAGTCATCATAGCTCTACCAGTTGCCTTTTTCTGAAGTCCATCAATGCAAAGAGCAACTTAATTCAGTTATAAACTGAACACTTACATCTTGCTGAAAGTCTGGTTGGGTGGAATGAGTAAGCTTTACACCACAGTTGCCAAACTTTTCCATTCACGACTCCAGTCCTCCTTGCACTTCCAGGCTTGCTTCCAGATTTCCTAGTTTGGGAAATGCTGCTTTGAGTCCTCAAATTAAAAGCATATGTTGTGATTTAGCCTGACCTTCAAATATGGCAAAGTAGTTGCTGAAGATGATGAGGGGGTGATAGATGGAGGGGCAGGAAGAGTCAATTAGAAATCCTTTTCCCCACCCACAAACAAAATTTCCATTCAAATTGCCTAGTTTTTTCTACTATGTTTTCTTTTTGAAATTAACGTACATCATTTGCTCTGGGTATGCATTTGTATGTGCCAGTTTGTTCATTTTCCAATTGCCCATTAATAACTTTGTACCTATAGGGTCAATTAAGCAAAGTTCTCAGTCAGAGGTTCAGCACAGGTATCAGTCCTCCAGACTTCATTTTGCCCGTCACTGGTGACTAGAGAATCCACCCTTCAGGGGTCCCTTTTGGAGATCCCACTTCTAGATCAGCACTGCTCACTCATGCATTATTCTTTCTCTAGCTCTAAGGAATCTAGCTAAAAAAAAGAAAAAAGACCACAGGAAATTAGGCTCATTTAATTCCTCCACTCAGGAAATATGCATTATTAAATCACATGGGGCTGGTACCTAGAGGCTAAATGCGGCACAAATATGGCAGTGCTGGATTGGATGTCCATAGAGGAAAGCTTTAGGGTTTAGCAAGGTCAGTTAAATTAAGAGAGCAGAGCTTGCTGGTCCCAGAGTGTCTGCTGGTGCCTCTAAGCATGCACTGGGGAGGGTGATGCATGATTACTCCTTTTGATCTCACTGTAAAGAAAACTTCCAGATGAACTGCCTGAAGCCACCAGGAGACAAACCAAACTGGTTCTGATGGAGACTGCAAAGTGAAGGGATCTACACAGGCCCTCTTTTTGTGTCTCCACAAAACACTTAGACAAAAATTTTTCAGAACATGATCTGTGAACCTCCTTCAGTGTCCTGGCTTCTGCAGCAGATGCCTGTAAAACCAGACACTTAGTCTAACATCTTTAGTCTTGTCCTTGAAAGTGTAATTTAACTTACCAGCAGAAGGTGACACTTTACTTTGTAAGAGAACAGTGTGGTACTCTGTATCAGTTTTCATCTTTAGACTGTTTCTCTATAAAGGCAAAATGCAAAAAAAAATTTAAAATTATGGATTTAAAATTATGCTACATTTTGCACTATTATCAAAACTACAGACATTGTAATTTAGCATCACCTGATCTGTAGAAAATCAACAGAAAATAAATGAACATTCATTTCTGCAGCTGTTTTGCTCCATAACCATAGTAATGTGGTTGTTAGACATAAACAGCACACATCAGCACTGGCAGAGCACAAAAAAAGATGCCAAGCTAAGTACCTTATAAGCTTTCACATTGAGTATTTGCCTGTAATACCACTATTTCCCTGATGCAAATGAGACTAGATGATAGATGTCACTTAAGTGTATATGGTGTTCTCGTTGAATAGGGGCTCCCAAGTGAGGAATTTAAGGAAAATTTTTATTTTACTAGTGACTAAATTTGGTCAGTTTTCTGGACTAGAGGGAAGGAATCCCTTTGATGCCTGCAAGTGAGGGGGAAAAATTATAGACATGATTAAAGAAAGAAGCAAAACAAAAGATTAAGCCTGAGGTTTTCAGTAGAGCCTAAGGGAGATAACTTAGTTCAAAGGCCTCTAATTCCTTTAGGCTTTTTTGAAATTCCCAGTCTGAGCACCACATTTCGACACTGATGACTGCAGTTACTCAACTAAGTGACACTAGAGGAAGCTTTTGTAACAGGAGCACTCCATGAGACTCAATTTTAAATATAATTATAGTTGTAACTGCCTCATGAGATCTGTCTCTATTCCCTGCTTTCTACAGGAACTTTGCACCACCACTCCACTATCTGGAGATGCACACATACCCACACACATCCCATCAACTCACCATCCTCCACCCCCACCCCTTCAGCTCTTACTATTTCAGATCCTAAATGGAGTTTTTCTTATAACTAAGATTTACTCCAGGTTGTGGCTGGCTGCTAAGGGAACTGAAAAATTGCAGCAATACCTCTCAAAAGGATACATGAGAAATATTGACTCTAATTCATGCTGGCTGTGCCTTCACACAAAACTCAAGGCATACTGTGAAAGAAGGAGTCCGTGGGACCACTGAAGAAGATCTGCGTTTCTGAAAAAAAGTTAAATGATGTTTCTGATGGATTTAGATACATGATGATATATTGTACCTTCTATGGCCATACTGAGCAGACCTGCAGTCCAGACCTCCACACACACATAAACTGTTCTGTGCAAAACATTTGCAAGTCAGCTGCATCAAGAACATGTTGGACCTAAAGCAATGAAAAAGTAAGCTTAACATACAAAAAATCATCAAGTTTGCTGCGTGTTCCTAGGGTATAGAGGGTAGGTTGGATGTGTGACCATCATGTTTCTTTGCAGTGGAGCCAATCTGCACATCTGTAGAGAAGAAAAGCCAGGATTTCTCTGTGAGGCCAAGTGGAAATATAGATCTCACAGAACTTAGGACCATCTGGAAAAGACAGGGAAATGGATAAAGGCCTAAAAAATTTCCGATTACAAAAAGTGGACATGTATTTTAAAACATGTACAGAAGACCTGCAACTAGGGATCAAGGGAAGAATGTAACTCATGGGATTCTGGTACTCCAGGATCCAAAACACCAGAAACTGGTTGTGACATATTGCTCAGTTTTTCCTTTTTTTACATACCAGTATGTATTTTGTAAATGTCCACCTTCATTACAGATGATGGAATTCTTACTTAGAGCATCTTTAGGAACACTTCATAACATCTTTAAATTGGTGGGATTTTCTTTCCTTCTAATTTTCCACTGTCTGATTGAGAGGATGAGCCAGTTAGAGCCTTTCAACTTGCTTCATTTCTCTGCTGTCATTTTATTAAGTTTTCCACCATAATCTCCTGTTTTATAGGCACAAGACGTAACACCTACAGCTGTCAGATGGCCTACTGCAAGAAATACCAGAGCAACCTGGAACTACTCATGACAAATTACAAGAAGGAAGGTATGCTGTTGCTGTCATGACCAAATTTTAAAGTATGGCTTTGCTTGCTTGGCATGATTGCTGGCATCACACACAGCTGTTCTTCTTGCCAGGTTAGTTATTTGAATATTTTTTTAATTATATCATGGAAAACAAGAGTACTTTCAAGTTGGGCCTGTTCTCTTTATATACTTTTTTCCCCCTTATAATATTTATTATTTGAAATACCACAGGAAAAAACTTTAGTTACCATTCTGTTGGTTATTCACAGAGAAAAAATACTTTAAATTCAGACATCCTGTATTTTCTAGGTACTTCAATATTTGGCTACCTTTCCTTCCTTCATCAAAGTGTTCAGACATTTTTTTTTTTTAATTCTTGCTTGAAATCATGGTATTTGCTTAATTCGCTCTCATATATAAATATAAAATATTGGGAAGGTTTGTTTGTTTTCTTCAATAATTTCTATTTTCTTCCTACAAAAATGAAAGTCTTTAAAGTTCTGTTAATAAAAATATGCATGTTACGCTATTAATTCTACAAATTCTTAAAGTAGGTCAATAAGTATAGTAGAAGAAGCAGTACAATTGTACTATACCTTGTGTGACAGAAGTATAATATTATCTAGTAATCATGTTCGCAATCACTAATAAATAGCATCAAATATGTATAAAGCTTGAACAGGTGCTGGCAAATCATTTATAAGAGTTTGTGCTTGGGACAGATTGAAAGTTAAGACTCTTGCCTCATCATCTGGTAGGAAAATTGCCACATACACCAGAAGGATCAAAACAAAGAATTTGAATGAGATTTTGACATTAGTAATTTTTGGTAATAAATTGATTCATCTCTGTGACATGGATTCTAGGGGTGGTTTTTCCTTTTTTTGTTCTTTTTGGACAAAGGAAGAATCTTGCATATTGGAAGGTGTATGTATATAATCCCCACACTATTGACATACACAGTATGAAAACTGGGAGAAACAAGTGTTATATTTTAACAAAACCCATCTCATGGCGGGGAGGGGAGGATGGAATCAAGAAATTAGTTGGGTCCTTCTAGTAGAGTTCATATTTTTGCCAGGATCTGAGTTCTTCCCTAGGCTGGGTTTGGGAGTGATCAAATTGAAAATGATATTTGAGTTCAAAATACACCTAATCTGTGCAAAACCAGCTTGGAATTCAAAAACTAAATATAAAGTTTTTAGGAAGGGATGAAGTTGGGTTCTGGTCTGTCAAAGCACTGAGTGGTTGAGGAAACCACAGAGTGTAGCAGAAGTGAGAAATAACCCAGCCCGAAGCCATGGGCAAGTGCAGTGCAGGAGTCTCCCTGTGGAGAGTAGTGACAGCTTTCAAATGAGCAGCCATTGTTCCTGTTTAGTGTGCTACTGACACCAGTAAATTTGCCAATAACCTGCACCAAATTTACACATTTTATGTGGTTCCCATTTTGACAGTGTCTAACCATGGTGACCCGGGAGAGCTCTACCAACCTCATTTTCTCACAGCTGACCTGCATTCTGTACTAGTAACTGGAGAATAGAAAAGAAAAATGTCATCTGGACACCCGCTCTCCTTCCAGTCTTGTTTATATTTTCCTGGGAAATTTCTGAATTGTGATACCTACCCTCAGCTTGAAATGGTAGACAAATGAAGAGGACACCAAAGGAATGGGAGGGGAGAGAAGGGGAGGGGAGAGGAGGAAGAGCTTGATATAAAAATTACAACCTGGAAGTGGTAAGTGTATCATTTGCATCCCAGTGGCAAAACATGCATATAATAAAGCTAGCAGAGATTTGTTGAAGATATTTCCCCATTATTGTAAGTATTGGTCTCTGCAGCTTTATGAGAGAGGTTAAAATAAATGCAGTGGTAAAATTTACATCTCTTCTCAGATCTTAGTATTAACCCATAGTAAACTCCCTTTTGCAGTTCCACAGTACACTGTATTACCTGCGCTTGCAGATACTGAATAGGTCAGCTACCTGTTAATGATTTTTTAGGATAGTCTGAGGTATAAACCAATGAGTAGTAACCCAGTAGAGAATATCTGTAGTCACAGATACAGAAAATAACAGAAAGAAGGGAAAAAATGCATACTTGGCAGAAAAAAAATCTTAAATAATGTCCTAACTTGAGTACATAACCAGGTATTAAAGGGTTTGCTTTTGACTGAACATTAATGCCTGAAACAAGTCTGGAAATGTGTTTATTGGCTGCCCTGTTCATGATGGTTATTTTATAACTCATGTCTCAACATTTGCAGCTCATTGCAGAATCACACATTTCCGAGAAATGTTAGCATTTTAAAGGTGAAGATGGCATGTTCTCAATATCAAAAACAAGTCAGATTTTGGAGCTCTCCAAAGTGCCTACAGACTCATATTTTTAGTTTATACCTGTATCTTCACAATTGCTACAGTTTCATATGTTTAAGAAAAACATTAACATTTGAGTAGAATTAGCTATTTAAAGCTCATAATGTCGCAGACATTTTCTTTTTTCTTTGGAACCTGATTATTATCTTCTAGGATGATTTTCAATGTTATTGTTAGTATTACTATTTCTTAGTTGATTTTATATCTTTCTTTTTTAGTATGTGTGCTGATCAAGACTAGACATTTGCACTAGTTACATTTTTACTTTGACTGCCAGTGAAATTTGTTTCTATGCAAAGGCTCGATAATCACAAGGCATGTGTTAAATCTCATGTGTTTAAGTTCATAGAATATGAGGTAGGACTGCGCAAATAACAAGGGGATTTGTGGAGTGGATCAACAGCAAATATCAATAACAATTGATTTGATATCAAATACCAAATGTAAAAATGAATATGACATGATCTAAACATTTTTTTTCTTCTCAAACAAAGAAACAAACAAAATAAATACAAAGTAAATTTCAGAATACAAATTTTCATGTCAACTACTTGTTAAATAAACTAAGGACATAAAAATATAATTTATAAACCTTACAGAAGTCTCTCTTTCATTTAGTTATATATTTGCTCATTACTTCCTTCTGCACCAAAACAAACCTCAGACCAATAACTTTCACTATTAAGAACCATGCTGAAATACCAGTCTGGAAAGTCATTCTTAGATATCTTGATTTTTGCCACAGCTCCGGGGTTCCTGGGCTCCCCCAGCATTAAGCAGAGTGGTTTGGCACTTAAAGCATTCTTGAGCTGAAGTCCAAAACAGTAAGGGTGAGTTCTGGATGACTGCAAAACATTAAGCTTGATGTTCAGGCCACTTATCTCAGGATTTTTAATGTATTCTCCAAGCTGTGTTTAATTCTTTTTGTACAGTGTAAAGATATTAAACCCAAAAAAATGAAACACTTCTTTCCAGAACAGCATCCTCCACTGGCTGAGTTCTGCCTGGGCAACCTCATGAGAGGTTTAGGTTTGGCTTCCTGCAGGTAGATCTGAGCCTTGGTCTTGCATCTGCTCTCTGACTTTTGATTCTCTGTCAGTCAAGAATTTGGATTAGTGTCATGATCATCATTGAGGTGAAATCTACACAGGTATGGTATATGAGCTTTTGTTTGATAGAATTGTCATGATTTTTTACTTTTTTTTATTCCTCACTTTAAGCCATCAGAGAAAGAATCATAGAGGATGTTTTTGTTTAGGTGCACTGGTGTTACAGGCAAAAGATTGGTTTTCCATATAAATGAAAATCAGCTGCAAAGATTGACCAACTGATCCAGTTTAATCTGTCTTACTTTGAAAGCAATGCTCATTGACCAATTACTTTTGTGGGAAGAGAGACTGATCTGTTTTCAGAACAAAATAAATGAAAATATAAATAAAATATAACTTCTATGAAGAGAAGGGGGGGAGGGGAGGGAAGGGAA